>JAGFBZ010000990.1:975000-1570302 GCA_018398805.1 Hirundichthys speculiger
TAAAAAGACACATGACCCTTTATTTTTTCTCACTATCCTTGCAATAAATCAGTCTAAACCTTTCCTGTTTTAGTTCTATTTGTTAAATGCCAGAATAATGAGAGATCATTTTTTAGACAATTTTTATTTATTTATTTTAATTTTTTTTAAGTCAGAAGTTTATATACACTGAGATTACTGTGCCTTTAAACAATCTGCGAAAGTCCAGATGATGATGTCATGGGTTTGGAAGCTTCTGATAGGTTAATCGACAACATTTGAGTTATTTCAAGGCACATCTGTGGATGTATTTTAAGGCACACCTCAAACATATTTCTTCCTTGTGTAGCATCATGGGAAAATAAAAAGAAATCAGTCCAAGATTCCAGTAGGAAGAACTGTGGACCTCCACAAGTCTGGTTCATCCTTGGGTACAATTTCCAGATGTGTGAAGGTGCCACGTTCATCTGTTCAAACAAGTATAAACACCATGGGAGTGTCCAGCCATCATACCACTCAGGAAGGAGGCAGGGTCTGTGTCCCAGAAATGAACATGCTTTGGTGTGAAATGTTCATATCAACCCCAGAAAGCAAAAGCAAACCACCTTGTAAAGATGCTGGCTGAACCTGGTGAAATGAGTCCTGTATCCGACATGACCTGAAAGACCACGCAGCAAGGAAGAAGTCATTATTCCAAAAGCAACATGAAATAAGACAGATTACAGTTTACAAATACACACAGAGACAAAGACCTTAATTTTTGGAGACATGTCCTGTCATCTGATGAAACTGAAACTGAAAATTCTGGCCATAATGACCATTTTTATATTTGGAGGAAAAAGGAGGAAGTTTGCAAACCTTAGAACACCATCTCAACTGTGAAGTACGGGGGCGGCAGCATCATGTTGTGGGGGTGTTTTGAAAAGGGCATTCAAGGAGGGAGACCAGGCAGAGCTGAAGCGCGTGCAGGGGGAACTCAAGGTCAGACTGCGAGAGGCAAAGGAGAAGTGAAGGAAGGTAGAGCAGAAGCTGCAGCAGAACAACATGAGGGAAGTCTGGGAGGGCATGAAACCATCACAGGCTGCAAGAAGAAAAATAACAACGCAGAGACGGGGACCCTGAGAGAGCAAACCAGTCAACTTGTTTTTTAACAGGTTCGACAGCCCCGTCGCTGCAGCCAGTTGTCCCCCCAGCACCCCTCTACACACCCTTACACACCCCCTCCCCCTCTCCCACTGCCCCCAACACCTCCACCAGAACAGACACAACCTCCAGTGAAAATCCATCCACCCTCCCCCCCACCATTACAGAGACCAGGTTACAAAGGAGCTGAAGAGACTACGCCGCAGGAAGGCAGCAGGCCCGGACAGGGTGTGTCCCAGGATGCTAAAGCCTGCTCTGCTGAGCTGGGGGAGCCACTTCAGCACATCTTCAACATGAGCCTGCGCTTGGGAAGGTTCCCGTGCTCTGGAAAACCTCGTGCCTCACCCCGGTCCCCAAGAAAAAAAACCCCAGGGAGCCAAGCGACTTCAGACCAATCGCTCTGACATCCCACGTCATGAAGACCTTTGAACGGCTGCTGCTCCAACACCTCAGACCCCAGGTCCAACACGCACAGGATCCCCTGCAGTGCGTACCAGGAAAAGGTGGGCGTGGACGACGCCATCCTCTATCTCCTACACAGGGCTTACTCTCATCTGGACAAAGGGAGCAGCGTGATGCGAATCATGTTCTTTGATTTCTCAAGCGCCTTCGACACCATCCATCCCCCCTACTGAGAGACAAACTGACCGAGATGAGGGTGGACTCGTACCTGGTGAGGTGGATCACAGACTACCTCACAGAGAGACCACAGTACGTCAGACTGAAGGACTGCACATCTGACACTGTGGTCAGCAGCACCGGAGCACCACAGGGGACTGTGCTCTCCCCCGTCCTGTTCACCCTGTACACCCTCTGACTTCCAGTATAACTCTGAGCTCTGCCACATGCAGAAATACTCGGACGACACTGCGATAGTTGCTTGTGTCAGGGATGGACAGGAGGAGGAGTACAGGAGCCTGATCGAGGACTTTTGTGACGTGGTGCAGTGACAACCATCTGCAGCTAAACACCTCCAAGACCAAGGAAATGGTGGTGGACTTCCGAAGGAACAAACCACATCCAGAACCTGTTTCCATCGGGGGGGTCGACGTGGAGGTGGTCAGGACCTACGGGTATCTGGGGCTGCAGCTGGATGACAAGCTGGACTGGTCACCTAACATGGACACTACCTGCAGGAAGGGACAGAGTCGCCTGTACTTCCTGCGAAGGCTGGGGTCCTTCAACATCTGCAAAAAGCTGCTGCAGATGTTCTACCAGTCTGTGGTGTCCAGCGTCCTCTTCTACGCAGTGGTGTGCTGGGGAGGAAACTGCAAGAAGAGGGATGCAGCACGCCTGGACAGACTGGTGAGGAGGGCCGGCTCTGTGGTGGGTACAGAGCTGGACTCACTGGTGACAGTGGCAGAGAGGAGGTCCCTGGACAAAATGCTCTCCATCATGACAATACACACCACCTTGCACAGCACCTTCACCGGGCAGAGGAGCATGTTCAGTGACAGACTGCTGTCACAGTCGTGCTCCACGGACAGACTCAAGAACTCTTTTGTCCCTCTGGCCATAAGACTGTACAACACTTCACTGTCACGGCAGGGAAGAAGCACAGAGTGAACCCTGGACTCACTTTTTCACTTTTTTACCCTAACTAGGTCAAGTTCCACTCACAATACTTAATGCTAATTCTTGCTAATCTGCTCCTCAATAGTTGGGTACTTAAATGGCAATCACCTTAATTCACTCCTGGTTTACCTTATTGTTTCGAACACATTAATGCTAATCACTGCTCTTTGTCTTGTGCTGCTAAATCTGTTTGGGGGACTATTGTATAGAGAGGGGAGGGGGGGAAAGTGGGTGTGTATTGTTGACCAACGTCTTGTGTTCGTCTGTAAACTGCTACTGGATGCCCTGAATTTCCTTCGGGATCAATAAAGTATCTATCTATCTATCTATCTATCTTTTGCTGCAGGAGGGACTGGTGCACTTCATAAAATACAAGCAAGATGGCCTACAAACTGGGCTCAGTCCCTCCAGTTCTGTCAGGAGGAACGGACCAGAATTCCAACAAACTATTGTAAAAAGCTTGTGGAAGAAAACCAAAAACATTACTAAGGAAATGTATGTAAACTTCTGACTTTGAAGAAAGTAACAAGGGAATTCTCAAAAACATTATCTTGCACATTATTCTGGAATTTAGCAAATATAAATAATTTTGGTAACTGACCTAAAACAGGAAAGGTTTAATCTGATTCTGTTCTATTCACATGCAATGGCCAATACCCCTTCTTTCAATCCTATTTTTATTTTATGTAATTTAAATCTAACTTTATTTAATTTTCTGTAATTCTATGTGTATAAAAACACACTAAAAATTATCTGATGATATTACCTGAGTAAACACACGCACACATACAGAGAACTGGTGGACTGCTTTGCAGCATGGTGTGGGAACAACCATCTCATCTAAAATGTGAGCAAGACAAAGGAGATGATTGTGGATCTTAGGAGGACCAGGAACAAGTCAAACAGCATTTCTGTCATGGGAGAAGAAGTATAAATACCTCAGTGTTCACCTGGACAACAGATGCAACACTGATGCTGTTTATAAGAAGGGACAGAGAAGACTTTACTTCTTGAGGAAGCTTTGATTCTCAGTGTTTGCAGCAGGATGCTGTATATCATCTATAAGTCTGTTGTGGAGAGTGTGATCTTATCTGCAGTCATCTGTTGGGGGAACAGCATCAGAGCTAGTGACTTAAAGAAACTGAACAAAATAAAGAAGTCTGGCTCTGTTCTGGAGCCTCTGAAGCTGATGGTGCAAAGGAGGATACTTCATAAAATAAAGAAAACATTGGAGAACCCTGAACATCCTCTACACAACAGTGATTCAGCAACAGTGTCTTCAGTCAGCGACTTCTTCAGATCAGCTGCAACACAGACCACTAGAGGAGATCCTTCCTAAACGCAGCTATGACCATCTACAACAATGCTTTGAAGAGACTTAAATCATGAGTTACATGACAGTTTCCCAAAAGGAAATTTAATTAGAAAAATTTAATTTCCCTTTGGGGATGAGTAAAGTATATTTGAACTGAACTGCATGTAATGCTTTCCACTTGTGTCTAGTCTTTCTCATGGTAGAACACCAAACTCCAAATAGTTTAGAAATGCTTTTAAAACCCTTTCCAGATTGAAGTTCAGCAACACTCATTCCCATCTTGTCTTAAACACACATCTGAATGCTCCAGATAAACAAACTGTCAACCTTCTGATCAGTTCATCGAGAGCTTTTGGTAAGGATAACCTTGCTATAACTTACTTTCCTCAATACTATGGAAGCAGTAGTGAGGTACTTAGTATTGCCTGCTTTATTGTTTTCTTTTTGCCATCAGTTTTGTTAAATAGTGACACAGTAAAAAAAGTTAAATGTCGCTGTTAGCCTGAGGTTGTATTTGACTCACAATAAAAACAACTACAATCAGATAATGTTATTACGTGTTTACATGCCCGTACTGTATCAAAACATATATGTTACAATTCCTTAATATTTATCAGAAATAGCTTTGGCGTCTGAAAAAGAAAATATTTGAGTAGCTGGAGCATGTGTAACTTTTCAATATTCATGTGACAAAGTTAACATGAGAGAGGATGAATTTCACACAGAAAAATGTAAGTTTATTTCATACAACACCTCTGGACTGCATGAAAGCAAACATATCAAAAATAAGGCAACAGAATCTCCAGCTCTTGCTCTGCTACATGCTTTTACAAAACAGTCAAACAGCATCAAGGGACATCTGCATAAAGCAAACCGAGGGGAATTTAAGATACATGGCTTAATAAAGTGATAACAGTTTGCACAGAGGCTCCCTGCAGGTAAAGGCACAGTCACCATATAAGCGTCTCTGAACTAACTTTAGCCTGACACATGCCAGCCTCGTCCTTACAGAATCCATTTTCATGAGAAGTGAGGTGAACTTTGCAGGCTGGCTTTGTGAGGCTTTATTAAAATTACCAAAGAGTTGACACTGAGCTAATTACTTCATCATTAAGATCTAGCTGTTTTACTCCTTGCATAGAGTATACAGTCTGCAGCACCGAAAAGGTAATGAACCTGAGGGGAGATTTGCAGCAAAGCACAAGCACTTTAACACACTTACAGTATATAACATACAACACATGTCGATATCAAGGCTTTAGAGTGTTGTATATGAAATAACATTGGTGCAATAACTAAGCAGAATGTGTGCATCACAGACAGGCTAAATAGTTACAATACAGAATTATAAGAAGGTGAATGGCCAAAAGACCATTTCACTGGTGATTGTCAAGAAAAGAAAGGCCCACTTGGGAAGAAACAAAAACATTAAACAGCAGCAGTGCTCAACTACTATTCTAGAAACAACAGTGATCCCTTGTTTTCAGAATTTCACAATACAACATAATTCGGTCTTAAAAAATCTTTAAAAAATAATAATATGGAATGTTTTCCCTTAATAACCTCGTGATTACCAGGAACGGAGGAAGCAGGGACAGGATAGAGACTTTTAGGCACTTTGAGAAGAAATATACAGCAGGGGGTAAATATTAGTGCAAAGCCACTTTCAAGGCAAAGGAATGATTCAGGATGTGATCGTACATAGAACATATCCAAGAGGCAAAGGGCAGGCTTAAAGGCAGAAGAGGGCACAGTGTGCTCATCAGATTAACGGCTCCATGATGCTGGAGCAGAAGTGCAAGCTAAGGATGTATCTGCAGAAGACGCAGACACTTGGAGGCCACAGATTCCAGTGCATGTCTGTCTTTGGTGTCCTGTACATTAGGGATTCAAAGAATAACAGATGGTTATAATCAAGGAGATGTATTGTCTTGTCTGGCTTTATCTAAAGCTAAACTGCAGTTAAATTTGTGATTCTGGTTCCTGACAATATCCTTTAAACAAAGCTGTCATGAAGAGGTATTGATCTAGAATCAGCTCTGCTTCTGATACGTGGAATATTTTGAAACAGAAACTCAGTTCTAGATCAGAACCCCCTCTTTTGCACATTTTAAAAAATATCAGCACTGGCATTCAAGTGCAGCTCTGTGAGTGGTCCTGAGTCAGTGGAGTGTGCAGGCACCTATGCGTTTGAGGGTAAGTGGATTTTTGTGGGTCTTCTGCGTTAATCAAAGCTCGTTAGGTGCACCAGCTGTGAAGATTTTTGTCCTGCGTGTGATTTTTCGCCCGGTGTCTTTGAAGGACCTTCACTGTCTACAGCCACCTCGGCAGCAGCCTGTTGCTCACACAGACTTCCCAGCAGCTGGGCTGTTTTGAAGACCGAGGCATGACCGGCAGGTTGCAGGGATCGGACCTTCTGTAGGTTCTGGAGGGTCCGCAGCATCTCAGCAGACACAATGGGCAAATGCTGTTCCTGGATCAGACTGTTGTTGGCGGGTCGCAGGTCGGTGTCGCACTGAGCTGAAGGACGGGGAGCCGACCTTGACCGCTGTGTTGGCGTGGCTCGGAATGAAACAAACGATGTTTTCTTTTGTGGTGGGTGATAATCCTCCTCCTCCTCCTCCTCTTCCTCCTCCTCCTCCTCTGACTGGTCACTAGCTATTGAAGTGTTAGCGTCATCACTCACATTTTCATCATTGCCACTGTTGTCGTGGTCATCATCTTCTTCCTCTTTGGCGCCATGTCCATCCGTAATGTAAATCATGTCTTTGGGAAGAGAGGTGAACTGGTACACAAGGCGCTGGCCTTCAACCTTGTTTAGTATGCCCCGCTGGTAGTAGTACCTGCACGAATACAACATTATCAGATTACAAACAAATCAAATATCACACCGGATCAGAATTTAAGAAAAAGAAATGTTAAATCACCCATGCCTTGTTGCGTAAATGCACCTTAAAGCAGTGCAAAGAAGCTTTGGTTATTATAGGTTCAGAGGGTCCCCCTGCAGGTGTGGGGGGGTAAAGCAGCTATTTTGTAACGACACCATCTAAGATTTGGTCTCTTGCACTCTTTTCTCTTCCATCATTGCTTTCTTGAGTCTTCATTGCCTCTGCCATGATGTCCACTGCAGCCCTGTGGGCTGGTTTCATTGTTGTTCATGTGTGACATGGTACCATAAGGGCACTACGCAGTTGTCACAAGACACGACCAGGATAAGAGCCTGAGGTTACTAAGCTGGTTATTAGCTGATAGTAGGGGTAAGATGACGCAAGAGCTACACAACACTTCAGAAAAGTAATCTAATATATACAAATGAAATTTAAAAAGGCTTTTCAATGAAAGGCTCCTTTGTACTGCTGTAAGATAGACACCAGCTTACATTGAGTTTCATATGTCAAATTAGATAATTAAAAAAAAAAAAAAACATAAAATAGTTGAAAATATCTTGCTTTTTGGCTTATGGCAACTGTAATAGGATAAGGTCAGTCTGGTGAATGATTGTGAAAAAAACAAATAAAAAGAACATTTCTATCAATCCTGTTAGAAAACTTTGATTCATTAAAACATGGTTTATTAAGAAACAGGGCTCCGTTTTTGTGAAAGTGAAGAGCAAACAACCTGGGACAGTTCATTTTAAATCGGTCATACCTGAGTGCTCTTCCCATTGTCTCGTAATTCATGTCTGGCTTGTTTTTGTGTTTGCCCCAGAGCCTGGCCACAGCTTTTGAGTTGACCAGCTTGAAAATCCCAGCCTGCGGATTCGTCCATTTGATGTAGCGCGGGCAGACCTGTCTGTCCTGCAGTAATTCCATCAGAAATTGCCACAGATAAAGTGTGTTTCCGCCTGCGTGCAAACATATCAAACAAACATATAAATGACTTTGGTGAGCACCACATGTAAAGAATCGACACAAAGGTTTAATGGCTTGGAATCACAACAGAGCATCAGATCTCAGGTATCAGGTCATAGGATGTTTTGTATTCCTCACAGTAAATGCGTTGGAATTTTTAATGTGTTTTTTTTTTAAACATTAAGCTGTATGCCATTAAGTCTAAAAATATTAGTGATCTGGCTATAATGTTATTTTTTCAGTTAAAAAATATCTTAGTAAAAAACTCATAATGAATCTAGGCTTTAAGTGCAGTCTCACCTTTAATTTAAATGTCTTCACATTGAAACTGAACAAAGGATTTAAATTTACAGATCTCTAATACATAAATCTCTCTTTTTCAGGGTCTCAAATGTCAGCTGAACAGGTGTAAGCTATTCCTTCCTCATTTCTTTGTAAGTTAAGACTCATTTACATTTAGAAGCTGTTGCTGTGAATACACAAATAAGCTTTGCATGCAGATGAAAAAAAAAGAGAGCAATAGCTGGAACATAACAAGTGAGAAAGCAGCTTGGGAGGAAAAAGCTCAAGTAAGGTTGGCAAGATAAAATGATAACAGTGTTGAAAGACTGCAGGATCTTTTTCATGGTAAAGAAAAGCCCATTGAGCCACAGTCTGCGGTAGGTAGACACATCATTATCCAAGTCTACCAAAAAGAAAATACCCCATTAAAGCCGGCACATTGGTCTTCGATTTGTAATGACACCTTTCATAAAACTAAGGAAAAGAGCAGGTCAGGTCAGCTGTGGAGCATTTTTTATTTTCTATTTTTTGGTCAAATGAAACTAAGCTGAATAATGCCATGCCAGAATGATAGTGAGAAAAAGTATGGAGAAAGTTAGGAATGGTTCATGTGTCAAGTGTGACTGCATGAACATACAAGAATTTCAATGGATCAGTCATAAATGATTAACGATGACCTGACAGAAGAAGGAAGATGAATCAAGTGTGTTGAGCTATTAAAGTTCAGCCTGATGCAGGAAGGTTAATTTCAGTATTTTACAGTAAACATGGAGAAGGACTACAAGGAAAAAACAACAAACCATATATGATTGTGTTTAAAATAACACCAGTGTGTTTAAAAAAAAAAGTAAAGCTCAAAATCTTTATAATAGCTACTATTCCAAATCAAAATATAAAGATTTTTTTTTTAATTTGTTACTGTTTAAAGAAAGTGAAGAAATGGAATATTAGTCTGTTCAAAAATCAGTGGAGTTCAGTTAGTGAGGACATTAAGGGCCCGATCTTCCGCCAGATGTCCTAAACCCACTATTTAGGGATAGCGGGTAGCGGGAGGGGTGTTCCCCCACAAAGAACGCAATCTTCCACCATCCTAAATGCGCTATCCCACCATCTCTACCTGCTACATTATGCATAGGAGTGGTTAGGGCGTTCCACCTGTTAAACCAATCAGTGCGTCAGTAGCCATTGCCTTTAAGAGCAAGTTGCGCTACCAGCAAACCGCTATGGAGCATCTTTTCATCAGATCGGAGCAGCTCTGGTGCGGAGCTTGTCTGGGACTCTGCTGTAGAGCTTCCTCCCTCTCCTCCTCCTCTGCACTGATATATACATATAAATATTTTAACACAGACAATTCCTATTGGCTACCTGAAAGTCCCAGATAGTTGGTGCGCTCCCGGTAAACATGCTCTGGTCGTCTATGGTTTAACTGGTGAGCAAGCCGTTTAAGATGATCTCTGCTATTTTCTCAGGGGTTCAAATGAGGCCAAAGCACGCTTTTTATACAAGAGTTAATTCGAGAGGTAGAGCTGTTTGTGCATGTCCACGTGTAACCAGGTCGACGCACATTGATGCCATTTTGACACGCTCTTGTACGAGCCGACAAGCCACCCGCTTCCTCAAGATACCGAGTTTGCAGAAAGGACAAAAGACACACCCATTGCCACAACTTTTATAAATATATATAGATTTTCTGTTGTCATTACACATCTGTGCCACTAGATGGAACCGCACTGAAGTAACCAGTAAGAGAATAGCATGACAGTGAACATGGAGCAGATCTGATGGAGGAATGACGCAAAAGTGTGGTTGCAGTCCAGATTTTTTTTTTTTTGACAGAATTGTTAATATTGCTACCTGAGTTGCTACCTGAACTGTAAATTACACAGATTTTTACCGTTCTCCATGTCTGTTTTAGCTTTTCCTTATGTTTACCTGCAAATTGTCTTCCGGTTCTGCAGCAGCCAGTAACAGACTTTTCAAAACAAAAGCATGTGAGCAACATGCGTCAACGCACAATAAAATAAGTGTCGGCGTTAATAAATGAATGCCTTAATGTGATAATAACGCGTTAACTTGTCCATCCCTAATATATATATACACATACACACACATTATCATCTGGTGATTATCTTTCAGCTGGCAACAAGTTATTTAACCCCGACTGGTGCAATGAGTTGCTTCTCATTTCCTAAACAACCATGTTGAAAGACACAGCCCATGGTCGTGGAAAAAGATGTTAGTCGGTCAGAGCAGGGTCGAATCATTGGCATGCATCAAGCAGAGAAAACATCTAAGGAGATTGCAGAAACTACCGAAATTGGGTTAAGAACTGTCCAACGCATCATTTAAAACTGGAAGGATAGTGGGGGCCCGATGTCTTCGAGGAGGAAATGTGGGCAGAAAAAAATCCTTGATTATGATCAACAATCACTGAAACATTTGGTGGGATCAAATCGAAGAAAAACAACAGTAGAACTCAGGTTGCTGCAGTTGGTCAGGTCCAGGTTCAGCAACAGTATGAGCTCAAAAAATGAGGTCAGCTGACTACCTGAATATACTGAATGACCAGGTTATTCCATCAATGGATTTTTTTCTTCCCTGATGACACGGCCATATTCCAAGATGACAATGCCAGGATTCATCGGGCTCAAACTGTGAAAGACTGGTTCAGGGAGCATGAGACATCATTTTCACACATGGATTGGCCACCACAGAGTCCAGACCATAACTCCATTGAGAGTCTTTGGGATGTGCTGGAAAAGCTTTGAGCAGCGTTCAGACTCTACCATCATCAATGAAAGATCTTGGTGAAAAATTAATGCAACACTGGATGGAAATAAATCTTGTGACATTGCAGAAGCTTATCAAAACAATGCCACAGACCAATGAAATATTAGAGTGTATGACCTTTTTTTGGCCAGGTAGTGTGTGTGTGTGTGTGTGTGTGTATATATACACAAACACATACATATATATATACAGACACACACACTCAGGAGTTTTTGAAAGTAATCAACGTGGGATATTCAGTCAAGACCTGCTTGAACACCATTTCAGAAGGTTAAGACATAAAATGAAGCAGAAAAATGACTGGGGGGGAAAGAACCAAAAAAAAAAAAAAAAAAACACACACACAGGAAAGCTGCAGTAAAAGCCCAGCAAAGCATCACAAAGTATAAAAACAAAGAAAGAAAAAAAAACAAAACAACTTGCTTTCCTGATGTATTTGACTTTCAGACTTCAGTTAAAATCTGCCAGTAAAGGAATTCTAGCATATTATATGTATATATTTACTTTACTAATTGCATTTTCGCCTCTTTGTAAGAGGCTTCAAACAGCCCCATATATAAAAAGCCTTCCTCTGATCATGATGGGAATTCCCTAAAATTAAAGCAGAAAGTATGTTTTTAGTCCATATTCATTATATAACTGGGACCTAAATAAGGTTTGTAAAGTAGATAAAGTACCAAAAACTGGAGGTTTATGGAAATGCCATTTGATATATCAGGGAATACCTTTGTTGTATTTGTCTTTTTTAACTGTAATTTCTGGTGTGGGAGACTCTGCCCGTAGGTGCCGAGGTTTTCGACCTGTACCCACAAGATCAAAGAAATATAAATAAATAAAAATGGAAAGAAAAAAACACAGTTCTTTTGATTTATAGAAATAAATCAATAGAAATTTATTCCCAGCTGGGCTAATAGCCAAGAAAGCCACTAACTTCTCTTTTTGGACCGCTGCACTGCAGGCTTCTTTGTGCGTAATGAGTGCCATTGCGGCTGGTCAACAGCTCCCACAACCCCCTCAGCAGACACGGTTACCTGGGTAACAGGAGTGGTGATGACATCACCCAGTGATGGTAAGAAGGCCTGGGCTGCAAGGGGACATAAACAGATTTAATGAAAGAGAGCAGCACTCTCAGCACGACATCTAAAAATAACATCTCACAGTTGAACAAGGCCTACATCAGAACTCTGGGGGGGGGGTTGAGGTAAACTGGGGGATCTTTACTTAAGGGTGCATGTGAGTGGCGTGAACTCTGTCATGTACTTACAGTAGTGCTCTTCCAGGGAGAGGGTGTCATCACAGTCCATGTTGAGAAATGAGTTAGCGGCAACAAGAGTCTCCATGGTCTCTTCCTCTCCAATCTCACATGGCTCCACTGCAGACCAGAGAGGATGGAGGAGCACAAAAAAACACTTCAAGAAGGTGGGCAGAACATAATATACCATTCAAAGGGAGAAATTAGCTTTCTGATTATGTCTTTACACCTGTATATTTATCTGCCTAGTCACACTCCATGTCTGCCTATTTTATGAATTTGAGAACAACAGCGTACCGAGCTCAAGTACACAATGTATCTTGTGATATTTTTTATACTATAACATAATATAATGACGCAACCCATAGATGTCATTGAAGTCCAAAGCATGTCCCAAGTACTAACCCCTCTCCCTCCCCCCGTCCCTGTTTGATCTGAGCACTGTTGCTTCCACAAAAACTTCTTACGGGCTGGATGTTTCATCAATCGTATCCAACAGCATCCATATTCCCCACATGCCATTCCTCGAGGATAGACTCTTTATGTATCTAGGCGGTATCTCTATGTATCCAGGCGGTAAGGTTGTGAGCTTAAAAACATCTGCAAGCTAACAGCTATGTCTCGTCAAACAGCTGGGACAGCCTGTCCAAACCTGTGCTCCAAACCACTGAACACCTGGATAGAAACGCAGGAGGTAGGTTGCTATTTATTGTCTTTACAGTCTGGGCTGTCCTTTATAAGTGCTGCTTTCCTCGGCTGTTACCGTTAACAAAGAGGAGCGAGTCTCGTCGTGCTCATCTTGAGCTGCACTCACGACCACGATGCCGACGGACACAAAACCTCGAAACGACGAAGCCACTTACTTTTACTTCCCATCACTGGTGAGATGCAAGCTATAGCATGTGTGCTGTAGCCTGGTTTGATCAAGTCTACATCCTAATATGATTCATTAGTCGTGCTTGAAGCTTCACAGGAGCACGCCAGGAATGTTTTGTTTCACTTCCTGAATTTTGGAGAGGGCGGGGCTTAAGGGAGCACTGCGACTGCGCATGAGCATATCAAGGCTGATCAATCAAGGAGATACTTATTACTTTTACTTTATTTTCATCTGATAACATACATTTTCTTACATTTACTTTGTTTTTATTTTAAATTAAAAATATCATGTTTTATAAGACACTGCTCTGTTGTATTTTCAGAAAATTGTACTTGTTTTTTTTTCCTTTTTTTTAAGGCTGTGACTTTTAATATTGCAAAACCGACAATGTACTGCATTCACTTGGAATAAAATGTTCTGTTATATGATTAGAGGAGGCAAATCTATTCATTTTTACTTTATTTTCTCTTTATATTTTTCTTTTTTTAAAATGCAAAATATTTTTACACTACAAACTGTTCTGTTTTATTTTATGCGGGGTCTGCTTCTTTTATTTTGCAAAACTGACAATATACTTATTCACTATTACATTTACTTGGAAAACATTGCTGTGTTTTATGAATAAAAGATAATTTTTTTTCAGTTTTTTCTTATTTTTTTATTTTCTCTTGATACAATAATTTTTCTTACTTTTACTGTTTTTTTTTTATTTTAAACTGAATGGACTTTTTTTTTTTCAAATAGAGGCTGCTCTGTTCTTTTTTGTAGGGGGTGGGCGGTCACATCCATTCTTTTATTTTTCAGATTTCAAGATCTGCATAAAGTAATGACAACCTAAATAATAATAATAATGACAATAAGAAATGTAATTATTATCATGAGGCATATGAATCTAGATCTATTGAACCTATTTTATCTATTAAATTCTGAAAAATAGAGCAGTTTTGTTTTATCTGCCTTTTTCAATAAAAGAAAAAAATTCATTTAAACAATACAAAAATGTTTTTAAGTTTTTGTTTTCTTTGATTGAATGCGATATGCTTATTGGCTGAAAAACAGGTGACACTGAAATGAAGTAGCAGATGGCAGAAGAGTCTCTGTCATGAGGTGTGAATGTGGCAAGTGAAGAAAGTCTGGGGCACATGTATCACATGTGTGCGTGTGCTGACCTTTAAGCAACTGCTGGTGATCCTCTGTCTGTAACTGTTCGCTCAACAGACCTGTATATGTCAGCAGGTGTTGATGGGGAACCTGCTCCACAACCACTGCAGGGTAATCTGGGTGACCCCCCATCTGCAACACACAAAATGTCATGAAATTAGATGAGAACAGATAACAGTTTGTGTGTACAATTGCTTTTACACTTAGTGACACATCACACAGCAGCTCTGCTTGAAGTTCATCACTGCGTAGCGGGGACTCACCTGCACTGAGCTGAAACGGTCGCTGGCAAAGTCAAAGATAAGCTCTGACTGCTGGAGCATGGCTGCAGTATATCCAGAACACACACAACTATACCCTCATGAAAACAGCATCACAGCTTTCCTATGAAGACAGTTAAAGACTGAAAAGGTCTGAGGTGTTGTCAAACACAAAGAGGTTCAGTTCCCTGCAGAGAGTTTCACGGTGAACAGCAGATGCATCGACAGCCCAGCAGCGGAGGAGTGATGTGAGTTTAGTAATTGACCAGAGACACGGGTGGCGTCACAGGAAACCCATGTTCATTCGCTCTGCTTCGATTCTAGATGAGGAAGTGGGGGGGCTGTTAAACTGTCCTGTGGTCTGGTTGAACCTGCCAGAGAAGAGTAGAGACACACAGGGGAAAATGAGTTGGAGAACCGTTTACAGTCAAAGCTGCACCTGCAGATAGTGAAAACCAATCCAGAGAGTATATCATAGGAAGAACTGAGATCACTTCTGAGATAGAAAAGAAGAAGAAAACAGCATCTCAGCACGTCCCTTTTTAACATTTTTTTTTGCACACCTCATTCTTTTGCTCTTATCATGCTTCTAAACTGGGCTAAACCAGTAACAGGAAGGAAGCGTTTGCACTGCAGTGCATGTGTGAGTGTGTGTGGTTATGTGTGTTTGGTGTGAGTAGCGGGGGAGGCAGCTGGAGTTGAACTTGAACCACCATGTCTTTGCACAATGTTCATGGTTTCAGGGCCATTATATAGACATTCCTCACAACATGACCCTGAAGGGGGCGTTGAGTGCAAAACCTTGAAAGGAGCTACTCCTTTTTTACTCCCTCTTTCTCTTTCCTCAAACCTTGTTTTTCTGCCCCTCCTCTCTTTTCCTCTGACCAGCGCATTCAATTCCTTTGGCCATCTCTGCTCTCCCGCCTGCCATGTTTGAGCGAACTTCTCTTGTGGTGTGGCAGCGGTAAAGTTTTATCCACCTTGTTGCCACACCTGCACTTACCTACAGCCCCTTTATTCTGAAGATCACACCAGCATTTATGTTGTGTGCGCAGTAAATCCTGCTAGAAGAATAAATCGCTTCCAAGGAATTAATTCTAATCTCCCCCACAGCTCCTATATTTAAAACCCATTAATCCTCAATTGTGGTTGAAAAAGCCTCTGTTGTGCGACAGTTATTGTTTCATATTTTTTTGTATACCCTGCTGAAGAGGGGGAGAGTGGGTATCTTTGCCTTTGTGTGTAAGAGAGATAGAGGCACAACATGTTTGGGTCAGTTATCACACAGGAAGCACAGCTCTGTTAGGAGGAACCACTTCCTGACTTTCTGTGCCAAACCAAGGCCCACATCTCTGCCAGCAGTGGCCTTTTCAATTTCAACTTCCTCTGATGTTGGCAGTTGTTTGCCTCTCAATGATTTCAGTAGAATATGAGTGATGTCAAGTATCATCACCTCCCAAAAACAAGTTAAGGTTTTAAAGTCAGCAAGGAAATGTTGCTCTTCTTTTATGCACAGTTCCCAAATCTGTTTAGAGAGAAATGTATGTATTCATGTGTTTTTTTTTTGTTTTTTTTTAAAGAAATACTGTATATCCTCATACCTTCATACAGGAGAGAAATTTCAGAAAGGTTTGAAGACTAATTAGGTGCATCGGCAGGCTGACTGATCTGGTTCATTGCAAGGCTGTTTTCAAAACTACACACTATAGTGCAAATATGTGTTGGTTTTCCTAAACAATAGTACACAGTGTCCAGTATGCAAACACAGTCATCAGTGTGCTAAAAATATCTGGATGGAGTGCTACTTTTCAGAAATTTCCAGTATGCAGTTGGTCAGTCAACCTTGCGTACTGAACCCAGTAATGCAATGGGCCACTACAGCAGAAGCCAGTTACGGAGGTCACGTGGCTGGCTTCCAGTTACGCTGTAGCAAAAGAAACACTTTTATTTTGGCATAATATATACTAATGACAACGACTGCATTAGTACACAGTGCATAGTGGATGTATACTGTATTGTATGTGCAGTACACAGTATGCAGTTTAGCAGTTAATATCTTAATGTAGTCAAGATAAGGAAGGGTTATGCTCTTTGTGGGCAAATAAATAGTTAATTTAAAAGGGTGATATTATTAAAAATAATATATGTTTTGTTCTGTTTGTAAGAGTATATATTTGGATGTCTAAAGTGTCACCCGGTCAGCTTGTGTGGGGGCCACCCAAGACTGAAAATCTGTAAATCAGTGAACTGTTTTGTATTTCCAGGGTACTGTGACATTGTACTCAGATCAAAATAGATCAGAATCTGGCCTCCGCATCTTTATCTCCATCCAACTTCATATCATGCTGTACCCCAAGAGTAAGTAGTACAAAGCTGTGACACCGATTTCAAAAGAGAAACGTCTTATTGACGAGCGGGTGGAACCGGTTCAAGCCTCTGACTCCACCACTTAACCCCTACCTGCTGGTTTTGACAGAGATGAAGAAATGTGTTTGAAAAGGGTGATTTTATACTGTATCCTTGTGGTATTTTGATCAATGTATGTCACAGAGGTTTCATTAAGGTCACGGGAAGTTGTGTAAGTTTTTGAAAGAAGATCACACCATTTTTGTTAATATCCCTCAGTTCAAAGCTGAAGAAAATTCAGAAAAATCATGAGCTACGTCACATACCATCATTAAAAGTTTCAGTTTAAAGAAATGTCTATTCAAAAATGGCAAGGCTTAAATCGATGACTGAAGGGCTGTGGCTGCTGGGTTCTCTGGTAAACCAAAAACAGATACGATACTTCACGTTACAACAGCGTCTGGGTGCTGAACTGTCTTGCTTGCAGTCTGTCACCCACTGAAAATGTCTGGCACATCATGAAATGAAAATAATGGCTAAGAAGACCCCAGACCATTAACAAAAATTAGAAAACATTTAACATTTTTTGTTTCCATTTCTCCAATTAAACATTTAATATAGTATACTATATACTATATACGATATATACTATAGAACATAGGGCTTCACTTATCTGACGTAACGGCCCTAATGAACACCTGTTTCTGTGTCACTTTTCTTTTCTGTGAACTGTCGCCACCGCTGCCCACTGCTGTGCCACGTGCACGTGGCCATTGTTCATCTGCCCTGCAGTCTGCTGCCTCTGTAGAGGACTCTCCAACCAAACAGCCTTTGTTCATCACTAGTTTGGTCACATAGGTTTGTCTCTGCGGCCCCAGCACTGGGATCTTAGTCTGTGAAGTGGCTGCCAGGCCCCTAAGGACACTGATAAGCCCCCCCATAACATTCATTCCCCTGTTTGTGTGTGTGTGTGTGAGAGAGAGAGAAAGAGAAAGTCAGAGATAGACACAGAGCGAGTGTTTTCGACAGAAAAGGGGCAGAGTGTGTGTGTGAACTAGGCCAGGCTGATAACAGTATGGCAAGTGAGGGAGCAGCTGATAAGCTCCTCTTGTTGCTCGGAGTAACCAGGCTTTGTTAAATGAACACAGTGAAATGTGGTGTGCATGTGTGTGTGTGTGTGCGCATGTGTGTGTGTGTGACGAAAGAGCAAAAGACTAAGAAGTGGAACACGGTGGAGGAGGTCCCAGCTTTGTTTTTTACAGCTCTCTCAATGTTCACGTATGAAAACAAATAATGTAAAGGTATTATTATTATCGTTATTTTAATAAGCGTTCTCTGGCATGGTGTTGAAACAACATGAGGCAGTCATGCTCAGAAACTTACTCTCTCCGGAGAGTGCTTTCACTTTCCCTTCAGCACATGTCATTCATCATACAGACATTTAAAAACTTTTTTCATATCTTTTGTATTTTTATTCTATTGTACGTGTACTTCAGGTGTCTTAGATAGAATAAGAAGTGTGCTTACCTTGATTTTCTAGTCTGTGTCTGTATGTGACAGAGCAGCAGCTGCCTGGAGGATCCACGAGAGGAACGGAAATTGTTCTCATTACAGTTGGCAAACACAGAGCTCTCATCTGCTCACAGACCGGGGATCAGTTTCCTTTTTGTCAACTTCCAGTCACCAGGCACAGTGGCGAAGAGGCTTACGATCAGTGATCAGTGATCATCTTTTTGTCCCCTTCCCTGTAGTCCTTGCAGTTCTTGCTTCCTGTTTTTTTTTTTCCTTCCAAAGAACTGAGCAACTGACTCCCCCCATCACCCCCACCTCACCCCGTCCTGTGAAATCTGATTGGCCACCTGTGTTGTTAGTAAAGGTAACCCATAGTGACCATTGTCAGTGTGGGGCAAATGTAAACACAGGTTTATTTGCAATGTAAAGCAGCGAAGAGCAAGCAACCTTTCTGCAAACAGGTGTGTGCTCTGTATGAGGGTGGACTGACAGGGATTGTGATGAGCTTATCACACAGCAAGCAACGCGGGAAGAAAATGTGAACACATAAGACAAATATAGGCTGAGAAAGACTGAAGTTCATAGCCAAAAGGACAACAACAACAACAAAAAGGCTTGTAGATAGACAGGCAGGCAAAATAGATCTTTGGACTTTATTCAGTCCCTGATGCTCCCTGGTGGCAAAACGCTGCACCAACACCTTTAAAAGGAGCATGATCCCTCTCTCACTTCCATTTCTTCTTTTCTCTTTAACATTAGACAAGAAATGGAACAGAGAAGCTTTATAGAACATCAGTCTCAGACTCTGGTTCATGAGTCTGCTAAAGGTCACCAGTATTACCTGGAAATCCAGAGCTTTCTCCTGAGAACAGAGGCCTTCTGCAGCCTCTCTGTCTCTGTGTTCTGTCACATATCTGGCCCTTCTGTGAACATCATCGCTATCTTGACATGTTAAGTCCTTGTGTAAAGATAAAAATCTATCACCACTGCACATATGTTTCTGTTACAACAGCTTTACTTAGCAACAAGCTGTATTTAATGTTCTCCGACTAGATACTAACACCAACTGTTGTAGAATTAATGCATTCAGTTTAAATCTTGGATTTTTACATGTTCAATAATGACTTAAGCCAAAATCATTTTTAGGGGCTCCACATGCCTTTTTTTTAAAAAGCTAAATTTCAGACCATTTTACACCTCTCATTTGTTCCAAATATGCCATCACGATGGGTGGAGATTGAATGATAAGCCAGCATAAGTCAAACCTCTGCAGAAGCTGGAAGAATGTGCTGGTTTGGCCCAGAAGTAAGGTGTACTCCCATCATGTTTTTATCAAGTAGCGCAGAGCAGGATTTGATTATTACAACACGAGTTTGCATTTATGTGTGTGAGTCAAAGTAAGGGAGGGGAGTAATGCAATTTACCCCAATTAAAATTTAGTTTGGTTGATAATGTACATGCATGCTGTGTAAAGCTGAAATGACGAGAGTCTGTACAAAAGGGGCAGAGAAAGGGGGGGGGGGGGGGGGGGGGGGTGAAGGAATGTTAATATAATATTACTTGTGGCCGCTGGAATATTTTGTGAGAAGAGGAATGTCTTCAACATTTTTCTCACTCCAACTTCATATTGTTCTTTAGCACTCCTTTGTAGTGTGGGTAAGACTGCGCTTACATCACAAACAGCTTTGAATCATATATGAGTAATTAAGGTGATCCTGGTCATGTGCAAGATGGCAACAGCTCTGTCTGTGTTGGTAATTTTTTTTTAGTGATCAAAAAGGAAACAGCTCCACCATGAAGAATTACTGGCCATCCTGCTTCAAAAGGAATGCAGCATTTCCATGGATATCATCTGTTTTATCTCATGTTTTGCTTTCATCAGAACCTTCTGCCCACGATACCTCGACGGAGGACATTCAAGCTCTGACTTAAACAGAACATGGGTGAAAAACATCAATTACTCATCAGTTGGTACCAACTGTTGGTACCAACAATTTAGGGTCACTGTTGGTTAACATAAACTAAGCACAATAACTCAGGAAATTTGTGTTTGGTTTGTTTACTTCTTTTTGTAACTGCTTCTTGGCAGTACATCTTAGACTGCTGGAAAGCACGATTATTTATCTTTAAATGGTGCCACATTTATAAGGAACATGCATTTGTGGGATGAGCAGTATGCGGGTTGCACCCGTGAAACCCATGGCCAGAGTTTCCAGAGTTACATACCAACCAGCGGTTCCATCCTCATCCCCATATGAGCCAGGTCCTGCTCAAGGTTTCTTCCTTTTAAAGTGGAGTTTTTCCTTCCCAGTGTTTGGCAATTGACATTATAACAGATGCTATACAAATGAAATTGAATTGAATTGAATTCAAAGATTTGCCAAATATTCTCTGTTAATACCAAACAGCCCATTTTTTTTTTTTTTTTTTTTTTTTGCTGTTGTCTCTTGTTGGGTGGATTGGATGATTGAAGTCTGAAGAAACAGACAAACTGACAACTTAACACTTTAAATGTATTCATTTAAGACACAACTGCTGGTAGGCCATTTCACCCTCTCCACTCCCAAATTCTGGATGTAATCTTTGATAAAACCCTCTCTGTGGGGGCGTCATCTTGGACGGTAGAGTTTGGTCCCAGACTGTTGAGGGATGGCCACAAGTTACAGAATTTTATCTGTGTTGATTATTTGGTTACATGATCACTCTTTTGTTCCTTTATGAGCCACCGTACCTGTTTTACAGCTTAGCCTAGTGTGCTTATAGCTCCATCTATGGTGTCTCTACGGGTGTACATGCTGCAGGCTCAGTCTCATGTAACCCTCCTGTTGTCACGTGCTAGTTCGTTGCAATAAACCATTGTTTGGTTTCAAGCTGGTGTGGTTCTTCTCACATGACATACCAGTTTCTACCATCTGGATATCTCTCTGCCTTCAATGATCACAAGAACTGTTTTTTCAGTGAGAGATGCCGCCCCACACCATCACACTGCCTCTACCAAATGATGTTAGTCTATCAGTGCAGCAATCACCAAAGCATCCTCTGGGTCTCCACACTTTGACCCGATGAATCTGGACTCATTACTGAACATAAAAGTTCCCAAAGTTCCTCTCTTTTTGTGCTTAGTTAATTTTAGTCTACAAATTTGACCTAAGTTAGCTTCAGTCCAAGTATCTATATATTAACCTCATGTACTCTAAATTGCATCTTGACAATTGTCACAATTGTGCTATTTTTTTTAATTTTTTTGAAACACTTGTGCACCACATGTGTACTTTTGGCTAATAAAACACTTTTTTTTTTTTAAATCTTGTAGTCTGGCCTTGTGGATTTGCTGTAGCACTTTCAGACAAGCAATAAAAGAGAAGTGTGTTCCTGGGAAGGGCCTGAGCACAGTGTTTTGAATGTCCCCTGATGAGGAACTGCTGAGGAAATAGATGAGAGACATGCTCCGGAGTCCGTGGTGCGTCAGCCTGATGAATTCCTTCTGCTGGACACGTCTGCTCACCTTCTGCTTCTTCCACTGCTGCTCGGTGCATGTGCATATGCGTTGTGCATATGTGTAAATTTTATGCATGTGTGCAAGTATGTCCCATTTGTGAAAGTGAGTAATGTGTTGCATTTTGGTATCATTTATCAACTATTGCTTGAAGTGTAAAATCAGCGGTGTGTGACCAAAACGCAGCACATCAAACTAGACAAAAATGCAGACAACGGATTTAAATGCATGCACACTAACAAAATGCACACATACCTTTTCTGTGTGTGTGTGTTTGTTCTCAAAGACACCATGACGGTTTGTTCTGGGCTTAACATTTTTCACTTGAAGTTTTTTTTTTTTTTACGGCTCCAACTACACATGCTACACACACACATACACTTTCACGCTCACATTAAAAAAAAGCATACTTTCTTTGTTCTTTCCAAATGTTAGCAGAATCTATGCCAGACTGAAAGCTCCCATCCGTGTGCTATCAATCCAGGAAAAATATTCGGAATATTAGAACCAAGTTTATAAACATCAAAAGCTGTGCGTGTGCTTTTAAATTGTGACATGCTTGTCACATGTAGTGTATTTAGAGAAGATCAAGAGAAAGCAGATGGCGGTCTGAAATAAAGCAGACACACTCGCATCCCTTAAGCTAAAAGGTGTTAATGTCAGATAGTCTGATTATGATGCAAGGCAGGTTACCTCTCACTTATTTGAAAGTGAAGTCAAACATCATGTTCAGATGCAGATAATTGAATTTTTGAATGCATTTATTCTGGCACACTCCCAGTGAGCAGGCTGTGTAAATACGCAAAATGGCAGATTGAAAGAGGAAGAATGTTTGGAGAAACGGAGAGTAAAGATGGGCCAGATCGGCTTCATTCACACCCTGACCCTGGAGACGCAGACCCAACTGTGGAGAGGAAAAGACAAACAACTGCGTGCACTGCGTGAACTCCGTCGGTCTGTCTGGCGTCCAAATAGACTTCATTTATGTGTATGTTTGCATTAGAAAAGACAATGTGTCTGTGTGCACTGGTGAGGGCTGTACAAACTCAGGGTTCAAGGTGTTTAATAAGGGAAAGTCTGCAGCCTGCAGAAAGTCTGCAGAGAGAAAGCAAACATCGAAAGGATTTTAATTGAGAAGCCGTGTGTTGAGCTGAAGTCTTTAAAAGTCTGCTGTAGTATGAAGTTAGCTGTAGCAGAAATAAGGACTTTTTGGGTGCTTCTCATTTTCATTGTGTTGTCTTTATGTGCACAGCAGTCATTTTTTTTTGCTTGTAGTTTTCTCTGTTATAAGCTGACTGCTCATCTGTTTTTTTTTTCCCCACAAGACATGCAATGAACGGTATTACCAAGTTTTTATGATGAAAAACTTAAATGAACTAATATTTTGATGGGAATAACAAACTCTAGGCTGGAGACAGAGAGTTAATCCTACCCTTTTCACTCACTGACATTGATCTAACCACAACAGCTGCTTCATAACGATTAATTTAACTTCTTTTAATTATCAATCCACTTAAGCAAGCACTTTAGACTAATTATTGTAGATTATATACTTATTGCTCAAATGTAGAGTTGAGAAACACCAGTAAATTCAAATACTCGTCTTATTAATCATCTCAACATCTTGTTCAGTAATTGACTCATTTAACTTCCCTGTCACTGATGTAATATTATCTTGGTTAAGAATTAGCTTTGCTAAAATGTATCCGTCCATTCATTCTTCTTCCTTCATCCTACCCTGGATCACGTGGGTTGGGCTGGCCATATAGATAAGTAATGATGATGATGTCTTGGGCACCAAACTAGCTTCCAGCTGCTTCCAGTGAATTGCTCCGCTGTAGAAGTTTGATCAGGAATTTAACCTTCTTATTTTTCGCCAAGCCTTATTCCGGGAAGTTCAAGCAGCTGCTCCCTGTATGCAAATAAAATTCCTGTTGTCATGGTAACCTGTCATAACAGATGTTAAAAAGTGCCTGAATCACCATCAGCAACCCCTTGAGCAACATAATATCCAAGCCAGGATTGAAAAAGGTTTAAAAACTCAGTGTTCTAGAGTAGTACCAGAGTGTTCTTCTATCAACCCCCCCACCCCCCCACCCGTTTCATGATGAACCACCACTGTCCGTGCACGTTCAGGCCTTTTTTGCTGATTTGATGTTTTATTTTTTCTTGAAAATGGAACGTGTTGTGTTGAGCGGCAGGAACATTTTGCTAGGTGCACCCACTCCCAGTGTGCTGGAGGGAGTTCCTAGTCTGTTTTGTCTGCCAGCCTCTTCCAGACTCCTGAGCTGTCAAATAATGAGGGATGCCTTTTGTGAGGTAACTGTAAAGTGACTGATTTGATATAAAAATGCAACACTAAGGGAGACAGTGAAGCTTATGGAGGAATTATGGTGATTTTCTTGTCTACCAACATGATGTTCAGCATTTGGGTTTCAAATTCAGCCAGAGAAAGAAAAGGTATATTTTCCTACAGTCGTGTCCTCGTAACCCAGTAACCCTCAGAGGACCCCTAAAACTACTTGATCCAAAAAGTGGCATAGCGGGGTACACATTACAGGGCTGAGTTTGGTCGCACTCTTCTTTGAAACAATCTCCAACAATCTTGGGCAAAGATGGTTTGTCTTGATTACTCAGATTGAGGTGTGTTAAGAGGGCATGAATCTGTTTGAATCATGTTTGCGCTGTACTGGTTAAAAAAAAAAAAAGAAAAGGAACACAAACACATCAAGACAGCTCTTCAAACCTGCCGATACTCAAACTAGGTCTTCGTCAAGACAGCCAGGAAATCTGGAAACAAAATACTACAGCACCAAACAGAGAGGAAAAGAAAAAGAGGTGCAAAAATGATGTCATTCCATGTGTTGCAGCAATGCCAAAGCAATCCAGAAGGATCTTCTCCAAAACACAACAGACGGGTCCACTTCAAACCTCAGGCAAAAAAAATGCTTCATCCTGAGGACAGGAAATGCAAACAGAGAGCCAGCTCATTAGGATGAGATTCAGCGGTCCATCTGCATCTTATGGATAAGGGACACTCTTCTGAGGACAATAATGTACACATTTTGGAGAGAGAATATAAATAGAAAGTCACTGAATAACTCAAAACTCCGCTCCAATCAGTTTAATCTGACAAAACCTTCTGGATGGAAGGTGAAATGTCTTCAAGAACAAACAAAAATAGATTCAAACCTTTGAAAGTTACTGTGACTTGGAAGACTGAGAGTCTTCACCAGCACTTTGGATCATTACGTTGAATATAACAATACCTATTCATAATGCAAGCTGACTGGATGTTGAATTATTGCAGAACATCCATCTCTAAGTGCAAAAAACACAAACAAAAACTGTCCAAACATTTTGGGCCAATTGTACTGTCACATACTGGGCCGAGGCTTAAGAGTTTATCTGTTTTAAGACCCTGTGTGATGCAAGACAATCAAAGTAGGTAAGAGAAAAAGTAGTTTTCTTTGTTTTCTTAAACCTGATGCAGGTAAGTTTTAACATATGTAAATGCATCGCACTGCGCTCTGAATTTCCAGGCCCAGGATGGCCTCAACATGCAGTTATTCATATCTCAGTCCTTCAGTTGGTAGTGTCTCCAAGCATGCAAATAAATGGCCGCAAGTACATAAAAAGTTATTTTCTTTCTTTAAGAATATTTTGCAAGTAGCTCACTGAAAACCATTGGCTTTCAACTTTTTGTGACTGCCCTTTTTTTTTTTTTTAGAACATTAATCTTCCAGAAGATCCATCAACAGTAACCAGAGCCAGATATATCCATTCATCCTCTGTTGGGAGCAGAAAATTTGAAGAGGAATGTACTGAAAGTGATTTATTTCAATTAGGCCTGCTCACGGCTCTAGTGGGTTGTATTTAATGTGAAACCACAGTGAAGGCTGAAGACACGTTGGGAGAATGAAGGCTGAAAGGTTAAAGCAAGAATGCAGGGAGAAAGAGAAGGAAAACAGAGGTGGGGGAAAAGACAAGTAAAAACACAGAGAATAAAGACGGGGCAAAGGAAAGGAGAGCAAACAAAGACACGAGAAGAGGGATGGTGAGAGATCACAGGACAGAGCTTCTTTGACAGCTAATGTGACACGCGTGACACTGGCTTAGCCTGAAGCCACACCCCCCAGGTCAAGCGCTCTACATGTGTGTGTGTGTGTGTGAGGAAAATAGAGAGCTTACAGAGATGTTCTGTGTTACCACCATGTTGACATCACATGATGCCGCCCGCTGTCACACTTAACCCCCCATCCCCTCCCAACACACACACACACACACCCACACACACTTATACACATACACACACACCACAACAACACGCACACCTGGCTGTAAAATCACTGCTTTTCTATGAAAATTACTCAACTCCTCTTTTTCTTATCATTTATTGTTTTATTCATTTTCTTGATTGATAAAACAAACCCTACATCACTGTATACCAGCTAAGGTAATAAGTCAGATTAAGATAATGAGGAGCAAGTACAGTTATAGAACTATTAAAGCCTCACGAACATGCCCATTACTGAACAATACAATACAAAAGCTGATGGTCAAACAGCCCAAATTTCACATCAGTAGTTCAAGAACTATCGGGAAAATATACATAGAAAACAGATTGATACTTGCTACATGAATGCTTCACGAAGCAAGTATGCAGAAACATGCAAATGCTCATTACATACCAACATTTTATTTATACACAATATATTTGCAACATGTCACCCAGCATCACACTTTAATGTTGTCCATGTGTGTCAGGGGTTACGGTGAGAATCACAGTGTCCAACTGACAGTCACAATCTCGGTTGTCAAACCAGCTGTTTTTATTAATTGACCTTTAACCTCAGTTTCACATGACACGGTTGAACTTGGAACTCACTCGGCTCTTGCATTTACTGTTATTCAGATCAGTTTGCTTTCATTTCTCAGAAATCTCATATCTGTTAACCTGGATTTCAGCTTTTGAAGTTCACTGTAGCTTTGCTGCAATAATGTGAAAAAGAAAAGTACACCTAACATTTCATTTTGAGGATAATGAGGTGCACACAACCTCAGATGAACATCAACGCACAACACAACAGTGTGCCATTTTTCTGTTGCATTTTCACTAATCACAAATTAAGTCTGCCAATTAGGTCTGCAGGCATTCATTTATACAAATCTCTTTTAACATGCCGCCACTGCATTTTAATCATGTTGAAGTCTGAACTTCGACTGGACCGTGGTCTGTTGTAGATTTACTGGTGTGTTTGGGTTTCATTTTCAGCCAAGATTTAGTGGTTAGACAGATGTCCTCATATTTGACCGTTTACAGAGCAGTTCATGTTTGACATAATGATTACACTCCTGTGGTTGCACAAACAATCCCAAATCATCACACCTCCACCACTGTGCCTAACAGTGGGTGTGTTTGTACAGATGTGCTGTTGTTTTGGTTTTTACCAAACATGGCGCGGTGCATTATGTCCAAACATCTGATCTGTTCAAAGGGCATTGCTCTTTACGTCACAAAGCAGAGGTTTTCTCCTGGCAACCTTCCCCCCCCCCCCCAAAAAAAGCTGTAATTTTGCAATCTCCTTCTACTCACATTGTCAATATTTAAGATTTAACATGCAAACCGAGGCATGTAGAGTCTCAGAAGCAACTCAACATATTTCCCACTTGTGAATAACCTTTCTCTGTACGGTTATGGACTCCAACCTGCTTGGACATGACCTTATCATCATGCAACAGTTTCTTCTATAGGATCATCGCTGGTGTCCTTCCTCCTTGGCATTGCTTTTAAATGATTCCTGAATGCTCCAAACCAACAAACTTCCAAAGCCTCTGGTTTCATAGAGATGAACATAGCCACATATTCAGACATGGCTATGTTCCAAGTGCATTAATTTCAGATTAACAGAGTTCACTATGCTCACAGTGCTCTTATGTGGGCACCATATGAACGAGGACTGTGCCAATTTAAAACAGTCATTGTGCTATTACTGTTAATGACAATAGGAACTTTGGTCTTCACTTGCTTCATTACCAAAGTAAACCCAATTTTGCCTAATCTTTTTCCCTTTTTTTACGGGTGATTAAAGTCTTTGGCGTTAAAGACAAAAACATGTCACCATTTTTCTTAAGTGTCTAGTGTCCATGATTCCACAGTTTTCTGATGGTGATGAGTAGGTCATCCAGGTACTTTCAATGTACTGCACAATAACAGAATCATGACGTGAGCACACTTATGCTGAAAAATAGTAAGTGTAAGAGCACAAATTATTTGGAACATAGCCTCTTATAGGGAGAAAGTGTAGTGCTCCTTAATAAGAGCTTCACATTAAATGAATGTCAGTGTAAGTTGACTTCCAAAAGCACATCTGGGCATTTTTATGCTGATGTGGATGAGAAAAAGAACAGGGCTTCATCCACTCCTAAATCATAGATCAGATTGTTTTTTCTTTTTGTCCTTGTAACACCTCCTCTGTTGCCTCCAGGTGTCTTCTCAGGCCGTGGTGGACTTATTGGTCAAGCGAGAGTTGCTCTGATCAGAAGCCCGTTCAGTAACTTTAAGTTTCATACATGACTGCTTTTCATCCATCAACATCTCAGCCGGCAGGCACCAGCAGCACAGACAGGACTGAGGGACAAGAAGTGGTCAGAGAAATTGTGAGGCATATGATGCAAGAAAATAGGAAGAATGTAAATATTATTTAGTTGGATTAGTTCCACTCTAATGCCCATTTATGTGAAGCGGAAGCAAACACAGGAACATAAACAAGATCTAAAACCATTTGAGTTAAAATGACATTTAAATAAAGTGAATAAATACATAATTAAATAAGTATAATGTGATCGTATGAGGTCCCCATTTCCAGTGACTGCTGATAATGGCTCGGTATTCATGAAGGCAACATGCGAGCTCTCATCTTAAACTAAGTGTTACACTGCATGAGGATGGTGATGTTGAGCTATTTCCTAAAATGGTTGTACCTTACCCTGAAACAGCTCTTGAAACGCTTGCTGACCATGTAGAGGGCTATAGGGTTGATACAGGAGTTGATGGACGCCATGTTGATGCCAATGTAGTCCAACACCAAGAAGAAACTGCAGAAAAGAAAGAGAAAGAGACGCATTAGTGTCCCACCTCTGATTTCATGATGCGAGTCATTTTTCTGCTAATATTGCTCGCTCTTGACCTTTCCCTCTCATAAAGTCCTAAAATATGTTTTGTGTATTCCCGCATTTGTTTACATACCTCAGCAGCTCGCAGCGGTTCGGGTCCTTTTCATCGTAGATGGTGATCTTCAGAATACGGCTAAGGTGGAGAGGCAGCCAGCACAGAGCAAAGACCAGAACCAGGCAAAATACCGTCTTCGCCACCTCCTTCCGCTTAACACACAAACACATGTAAATCATGGTTTATCTCTGAAGTACATGTGCTAAAATCTTGACATCACTGGAGTTGTATATTACTGGAAAAATAAAATTTACATTATTCATGTTGCATTAAATACAATGTGTGTTTCACATTAGGCTACTTCAATAGTCATGCTTCAAGGGGAGGGGCATTATAATAATAAAAAAAAAAATTCTGTACTTCAATCAATCATTCCTACATGACCACTATCTTATCATTTATTTCTGAGCAGCACAAGTCTCAAAATATGCCATTTATATCTGCCATTGTTTATATTTGCAGGGTGGTGTGTCATCACAGACCCAGCCAAAGCAGAATTATTCATCTTCCCCATCTTAATCTCCACCTAACTTCCCATCATGCAGCATTCGCTGTACCCCAGAAGTGGGTAGCACAAAGCTGTAACATGGGTTTAAAATGATAGACATCCCATAAAACCAGCTGTTTGGAACAGAGCTGTCAAAACATGGTATGAAAATGGAGCCGTTGTGCTGTATGCCTTCGGCATCTTGACCAAAATATGTTATACGTTCAATAAGACTTTGGAAAATTGCATCATTGTTGCAAAAGGTTCATAATATGTTTTCTTTAAAAATCATAATTACATCATTTTTGTGATGCAAAACAATTCCTTTTCTGTTCACGACTTTAAGTTGGAACTAAATGAAGCGAATATCTTTGCTCCTGAATCTACAGCATGATCATAGCGTGACACATTAGCAAACAGACTGAATACAGTAGCTGCCGTCATCTGACCTGTTTGAGGTGGTCACTAAGAGCAATCTGGACACCATTCTTCTTCCTCAGCATCTCACAGGTCATCAGGGTGTAAAAAACGGCAGTGCAGGCCAACGGCAAGCAGAAATACCCACCAAACAGCCACCAGTCCTTCGCTGATTTATAAAACTGCACAGACAGAATAGAAGGATAGCATTGGATTACAGTCAAGCATCTGTGTTGGAGCGCTCGATTTGCAGATGGAGCTTGTAAGAAGCAGATTTAGTGGATGCAGCCACAGTTTGAACTCGACTGACACGAACAACTCAAGGGTGGGTTTCGGTTGTTGTCGATGTGCTGTTAGACATTGAATTTATCAAAGGACCTCAGTAGAATTAGAGCAGTTAATTTCTAAGGGAAGTGGAAGGAAGCTGAACACACACATACAAGATTTTATACAATCTTTTCTGTCAGCCGGGAAAACAGTCCCACTCCAGTGATACATGCCTGGCAGTGCTTCGTTTTCTGTGAACTCTTTCTAACCCCATTTATATCCAAGACGTTGTCCCACTATGACTGCGGGTCTGTGCGCTATTATTTTAAGTATGTTTAGATATTTACACCCAGCATCCATCTGTGTGTGTGTCTATGTATTTATTGTGCGCATACACATGTTTCTAGTGTGCGCAACATGTATTAACATTTTTCACCAAACTAAAAAGGGCTTCAGAAGGTCTCAGCTCACCTTCATAAAGTTTGATTTCTGCATGGGATGCAGCAAGCAGATTCTCAAGTCTTCTCCTTTGTAGTCCATGGTGATCATGTCGAAGGCTATCGCTTCTGGCACAGCAAGAATGATGGACAATATCCAGATGAGCGCAATTACGATAGCCATCCACTTTGGGACTCCAATGCCTTTGATTCGACTCCAAGAGGCCACGGCACGATACCTGGAATACCCATCAAATGATCAGTTGGTAGACCAATTATTGAAAAACAAATTAGAGTTAGTTTAAAAAAAATAGATTGATATTATGGAAAATGCAGAATTCATTTTCTGCTCAAGGTTTGTTGAGAAAATGAATATCCCTGGCACATCTATAGTGCTGGAGCAAATGCAGCACTATAGTAAATATGCTTATGAAAGCTTGCCAGCAGCAGCACTTCACGACAAGGTGCTATTTCCACTTACGGAAATGGAAAAAAGAAGCTAGCATGACAGGAAGTGTGACTTTGTCTGTGGGTTGTGGCTGCAAACCTGTCAATGCTCAAAGCGCAGAGGCTCAACACGGTAATCCCCACTGAGGCTTTCTGGACAAACGGCACCAGCTTGCACAGAGTCACCCCGAACGGCCAGTCCTCGGCCAGGAGCTGGATACAGACAGCAACAGAAAAAGTTGGTCAACCATACTTGGAAGTGAGGCAAATTCTCTTTTTCCACAGTGTTTGTCCCAGCCACAGGCATCCAGGGCTGAACAGATATGCATGAACCTGAACTCATTGGTTTCTGTGAACATTCAGAGCTATTTTCTTATTCTTCTCATCATGTATTAAGTTATTTTTCTTAAAAAGGAAAAAAAAAAACCACCACGAGGCATTTGAGCTGCAGTTTGACTTCTTGAAAATGCAACCAAATAAGTACAGTAGCCCCTGAAATAACACCAAAAGACTTCTGGACATGTACAACATGGGAATTTTGAAGCCTTCTTTTCATGGGCAACTGGAATGTGAGTGGAAATCAATTGAAATCATATGTGACCGTGTATCTCTCCCTACCACCCAGCCTGACTTGTCTCCGCTCTGGTATGTTTCTGCAGCCTGTTGTTTTAACACAGTTGCTCCCTTACCCAAATATACAGAAACTTTGGTATAGTGTCTTTTGCCCCTCACACAAATTGAAACCAACAGATGAAAATACAGAATAATAACACTGAGACATGGAGGGTATAAAGGGGCTCAGAATCCAGTGGAGTAATAATATTTTAGACCCCCCCCCCCTTTCCCTCCCCGATTCACCAGTGTCTATGTGTGTATCAGATTATTTGAACAGTGATAGGAATGGGTGTGCATGAGGGTGCTTGTTTTAATATCATTACGGGGACCAAAACATGTTGCGACACCAACAGTGAATGTGGGGGGCATAACTTGGTCCCTGTGACTTTAACGCTGCATCAGTGGAATGTTCCTACAAGGATACTGAGACAGATGTGGGTTTGTGTTTGTGTGTTTGAGGGGTTTAAAGTTCAGCATGGCGTATTGTTGTAATGAACACTGCTGGAATGTCCCATAAAAGAAAGGCTGAATTTTAAATGAAGCAAAACTGAGAAGAAAATCATCATCAGAAATCAGAGATCAGCTCACCTTGTAAACATTAATGGGGATGCCAATGATGAATGTGCAGCAGGTCTCCAAGTGCCAGGCTACCGATCAATATGTTGGGCCCATTTCGCATGCATTTGTTCTTATAGATGATCCTCAGGAGAGTGGAATTACCAATAATACCAACGACAAACACCAGGCAAGACACCACCGTGTTGATGTACTTGAAAGTGTCTCGGATCTCTGTGGGCCCAGCGCACATTGGAGGTAGACGGCGGCGGGGCATGGTGAAGTTGGGTCTCACTGGGCCCTGCACTTCCCTCTCTATGAGTCCAGGCCTCTGGGTAACAGGCAGGGGGGCCCGAGGAACTTGCTTCTTTGGCTCCAACTGTCCACTGGTCACAAACATGTGAACCGTCAGGATGAGTAACTCCAAGCAGAGCAGATGAGTCTTCATCCTCGGATTTGATTTTGAATATGACCCTTATCCGACAAACAGCGTTGCAGCTGATCCTCTTTATTGCTCCTGGAAGACAAATTGCAAAAACAAGTGCTGTGTATAGAACTGTTGTTTGAATATTGTTCTCATCCTGAGGCGATAACTGAGGCAGAGGAATTGTTTGTCCGTCAGATAGGTTACACAAAGAGTACTGAGCTGCATTTCATGGAACTTTGCGGAGAGGTAGCGCATGACTGAAGGAAGTATCTGGGCTACTCGCTTATGAAACAGGGTGTGGACTTCAGTTTTTTTGGCTGTCACTTTTATATCAACATACAAACTCAAGCAAAACAACTAATGAACCCTGCAGTAACATCATAGAGATTTCCTTTTCTCTTTTATTCAGTATGTGGTGGTTATTTGGTTAAGAGGCTCACAGAGTGACACTGCAATATAGTTATTCTGCCAGTAAATGTTGTTTGATGAATGAAATATGTATTTGATAACAATTACACAAAAACATGAAATGTTTTTTAAAAGTTTGGCATCAGTAACTATAGTCATAGATTTTTTCCCCTTCTGATACAGATAATTTCCATTACTTGCAAGGAAAACAAGATCAGGTGTCTTAAGAGATAAACTGTGCCTCCACAACACCGCACGCACATGCAAACACATGCAAACACGCACACACCTCTCAGGCTATTGGATGGCAACATCTGGCCCACATACTTGAAACGCAGGAACATCATGACATGTCAGATGAAAGCAAGACACTGTATCCACACCTGAAAAGAGTTAACTCTCCAAGATGAGAGGAGTCTCAGTATGGTCCCTAATGTCAGAACACACATGAGCGAGAACACAAGTTCCCCCATGACACTTTCATATTTTCGATGGAGATGTTGTGATGACGTATGGAGAGAAAATCTTATATCAGGATCACTGTCGGAGAAAAGTGAAACGATTTTTCTTCTTTCACTGGAAAAAAAAAGTCTTTTAATTTTTGTTTTGGTGTCTCAAAAGTGCAAAAGTCCTCGCTCATCTGTTTTGGGCGGCTGAGCGGCTGTCTTTAAATTCTTATATTCTCTTCCTGAGAGAGGAAAGCTTCTTTGAGCCTGCCTGAAATAAATTTGATACTTTTGAAGAGGATGCTTTTCTAGTTACTGCTGTGTTTTCTCTGGGAGGCCTTGGTTGGAAAGGAAGCAGTTTAAACATAATCCCTAAATCAGTCAACTGAAGTTTTAAATAGTGATCATTCAAGTTTTTGTTTCTTAACTTACCTTACTCTAGAGAGAGGCGTTAATTCTCTGATAATTGTGTCTCTTAATTCAGAGTCCCCCAGTAATCATCAGGACAGTGAAAAATTCCCAAATCAGAGGGCCGTTGTTGTTGCTGTGACAGTCCACTCATCTCCAACAGAGGTAGTCTTCTCCAACATTCTTGTCAAAGTGAAAAGCTCCAGATCTGCGCTCCAGAAGCTGCTCTGGTGCTCCACTCCTCTTCAGTTCTGGCTGCTGGGTCCCAGCGTACACGGTCTCATGAGTCTGCAAAGTTAATCCCTGCCCCTCCAACCCCTCCTCTTCTTATGTAGAGGAGGGGGGGGAGGAGGACCGAGGACAGCAGGCAGGATGTTCACCACTTATTCAGTGTTCACCAAAGTGCCCTTGTTTCAACAGAAGAGATACGGGCCATAATTTATCAATCAGCTTACAGAGTTCTGTTGTGTAATTTGGGCGAGCATCATTCCCTCCCCCTCTTCTGTGATGTGTGCCTCTTTATACATCGTTATTACAGCTTCAGGCTGCCCACCTTCAAAACAGCTGGATTTATGAGGCGGAGTCAGTCACTTGACTTCTCCTCTGCACGGTGTCCATCATTTTAAATCTGAAGTACTTGTGAGATGCAGCAAATTCACCATAATCTGAATTTGGGTGAAGCAACGTAATTCTACTCTGATCTGGGTCTTTGATTTCACAGTATTCTGTAAATCTGAACAACTCACTGGATTACATATTTTGAGACTCATTCTCCTCCCTCCAGCTATATCTACCTATAGATAGATAGATATAGATCTATAGATCTGTCTATAGATAGATGAAATATAGGTGTTGTCATACCAGGAAGATCTCAGTGTGCCAACATGTTAACGTTATGTTTTGTTGCATTCTTGAACACACAATCCACACATAACTTTTACTACTTTTCAGGGACAAAGGTAGAAATGCCTTTGTTATAGCAATTCCTTTATGGAGGAAATTCAAACCACATTTAGCATGGAGCGTCTTTCCTGTCATCCGGTGGTGTTTTCCTTCATCCATTTCCCTTTCACTCTGATGGCATTCCAAGTGTATTTGCTTTATATTTCCAACACTTTGTTGTTTTCTCTACTTTCCTTTATGGCATTTAGATTGATGCAATTGTATTTCCATTACTGTACATGAATTTGTTTGTTTGTCTGTTATTTGTTGTTAGTTAGTTTTATCTGAGAGCCTGACCTCTGCCGCATTGATAGAAGCCAGTTCAGGTGGCAGGATTCAGATTTAATACCTGCAGAGGTCTATTGGGGTGAAGAAATGGGTGGAAGACATGGTGTCGACCCTTGGTTTGGGTTTGATTTGATCTCCCAACTGGGAAAAGCTGGGCGTCCACTGTGGAGGAGCTGGAGGAAGCAGCTGGAAACGAGAACGTTTCTGCTCCCGATGACCCTGACATCGAATAAGCAGTTTAGAAAAATGGATGGATAATATGAGATGTGGCTTTTCTCTTTTCTCCAGACCACTTCTCTATTGGCCTCATTTTGATTCTCCCTGTGAGGCCTAAAATCTCTGAGCAGGGTTTTACTCAAAGGTTGTACTGACAGCGAGCACCAGATATGTCTCTCTATTGACTAAAGACAATATCATAGTGGAGTCTTGCAAACTTTTACACTTTGTTTTTCAGCTGCATGTCTATCGCATGTGCATTTTAGCAAAACAGCTGAAGAGAGTTATGCTTAGATATTTTTTTTTGTTTTATACAGCTTAATTAAAATGTAATTTGCATTAATACTTGATCTAAGGTAATTATAAGATAGAATATTTTATAAAAACATGGACTAAATCAGCTGTCAGACATGAAGCTGATGTGTAAGTACAGTACCACAGCCAGCCACCAAGCGTAGAATAATTTTACTGTTTCATAGGGCAGGAGAGGATGGCTGCATGAACTAATGAAATTGAATTGAATTTTTTGAATTGAATTTATTTCAAACAAACATGTACATAAAAAAAACATAAAAAACAAAAACAACAAAAAACAAATAGAAACATCTTCATATACACATAAGCTCAAAAAAGGAGTAGGAAGAAGTGCACACTTTTTCTTAGTTCCTACCCCTTTATAACTTTATAACTATGAATTTACACCATCGCCATTGCTATATCTACACCATATCCCTATAAATACAGTCCACATAAACACTATGTAACCATGCCTATTATAGAAAATACAATATATTATATAAATCTATATAAATATACACTATATAAACTACATAAATATCCGTATAAATATATATATATATATATATATATATATGCTACATACATAAAAATATACAACATATATTACATAACTATCCCTCCCAACATGCAATATATACCACATAAATATTCATATAAATATCTAAACATATCTTAAGCAAGTATAATATACCATTTTCCCCTATTTTATTTATTTATCAAACTCCTCATTAACCCATTTCTTCTTTCATATACCTGTTTATAATTAATTTTTTGTATCTCTTTTTAAACAGATTTATGTTAGTACTTTGTTTCATTTCCTGCTCCAAACTGTTCCACAGAGTCACTCCACAGTTCGATATGCACATGCTTTTCATTGTTGTTGTTACTTTACGTTTTCTAAAATTTACAGTAGTTCTCCCCTTAGATAGTAGCCTCCTTCTCTCTCTGTGAACATTCCTCTGATATTTTTTGGTAGTAAATTATTCCTTGCTTTGAACATTATTTGCGCTATTTTGTATTTAACCAGATCCATAAATTTCCGTGTGTGTGGTTTTATAAACAGTGGGTTTGTGTGTTCTCTGTATCCTGCATTGTTTATTATCCTCATGGCTCTTTTCTAAAGTATGCATATCGGCTGTAGAGTGCTTCTGTAGGTGTTTCCCCAGACCTCTACGCAGTAAGATAGATATGGTAAGAACAGTGAACAGGATAGAGTTATGTAATGATTTATGATCCAGAATGTGTCTTACTTTCCCAAGAATCACAGAGCAGTTTGCCAGCTTTGCTCACACGTGGCTTAACGTGTGGTCTCCAGCAGATTTTGTGGTCCAGGATTACACCAAGCTATGTAATTTCGTTTACTTATTCCATTGAAACAAAAACTAATGGGCTCATGGATGTTTAGGTTATGATTATTTATTTTGGCTTTTTTTTTTTTTTTTACTTATTAGGTACATAATCTGTTAGGAAAGTCACACTGGCTGTTTTCGAACTGCTTACTGAATGTACAGGTAATAGAGGTTCTCTTGGCAGTTCCTTATGTCTTGCCAGTGCTCCGGTGGGTGTTAATGCTGGTCGGTGTGAGTATGAATCTAGTGTGTCTGCCTGTGACAGACTTTAATATATGTGTGTATAAAGAGAACTGGACAAATCCTTCTGTGATGTCACACATTGAACGCGGAAGAGTGGTTTTGAAGTTGATTTTTCTCAGCTCTAATTAATGACCGTCTTGACAGGAGCTGAATCCCTGGTTAATCCAAAAATGAGCAAACAGGAGGTATGAACTGGCCTGGAAGTGAGTTGCAGCACATCCATTTTACCTCAGCTATCATAAGCTAGTTATTTAATCTTAGCTTAGCTCAGACTAATTTACTATGAAAATATTTAAAGAAAATGTATTTAAATAAATCTGAATTAGACTATAATTGGACTGAACAGGACTGTATTTCATGGGCCTGCAGTCAACTTTCTTTTCTGTAAAGTATCTTGAGATGAATTTTGTTGTGAACTGAATTGGATACAATGAATTGAATTGAAAACCTAACTGATTTTTGTTAAATGAGCAATAACGTGTTACTCTTTTGAGGTTGTATTTATCTAATTTCAAAGCCTGGTGAGGACCTCTTTTTTTGCGTTGATATATAAAACTTTACAATTTAAAGTATTTCCTTTTTCTTATGACTGTATATCAGTGTTAAAGGCATTTGTTTGCAGATGGTGTCTGTTCCCGTGTTTCTGCTCCTCTATAATACCCGTGCCCCGGGCATTATATTATGGTTAACAAAGTGGTAAGAACATGAAAACGATCATGCGGTTGGAGGAATTTAGAGAGAAAAAAAAAAGAAAAAAAGAAAAAGCTAGTCCAACCCTCTTACCTTTCAACTAAGGTCAGTATTGAAGCTTTGCTTAGATACTGGATAAAGCTGGATGCCAGAATATTAAGGACTGGCTGAAAATGTGTAACTGGAAACATATGTGGGGTTTAAGTATTTATGGAGGTTATATTCAACAAAAGTATCCTTTTATCTGTTTTCTTTAGGGCGGCTGATCACAGATAGTTTCCACTATTTTATTTCTCATTCAGTATCTTTATCTCATTCGTGTTTCATATTTATGGATATCTATACACGATCTGCATGCCATGAGGTAGGAAAGGCACAATATCCTACTGTATAAGCTGTGAAGAGCGGTAAGCAAGCCTTGTGAGCAGGGAAACAGCCCTTTGGCTCAGGTTCAAGATGCCTGAGGCAACAAGCACAAAACACTGAAACCCCTGTATGACTCAGTCCATTTGAAAAGACAGATAATATTCACTTTAACATAAATTTCATTACTGGGAAAAAGAAAGAAAAACAAGAGTCCGCTTTTGGCGATGTGGAAGCCCAACAACATTACGGGTACAAACCAGTTGAGTGGCCTTTAGTGATAAAGAAAGTAGAGTAATAGAACAGTAGAAATAGAACAAGTACTGAGGAACATGACGAGTAAGGGGGCAGTGTTTCCAGTCCTCCCCACACCAGCAGCTTCCCCCAGTTATTCAAGACAAAGAAGAAGGATCAGGACTTGTGCAGCTGTCGGTGCTGATCTTTTCCTTGTTAAAATCATGGGAACATTGCTTGGAATTTCTTGTGATGTTCAGCGCATTGACGTTCTTCCCTGTCTTGTTCCTTCTGATCACATCAAATCAGTAGAATTCAGAACCGGTTCCTGTAGAGAACCGGTTCCGTGTGTTTCAATTCCATGGAATTGTTTGGCAGTTTATCTAGCGATTCTCTTATCGATTCCAACCAGCACGAATCTCACGTAATTTATGCAAGTTACGCACAGTCAATTCCAGAAAGCGCTTACGTGATTAAGTTACGTCGGTTAAGCACGCGCACTGCAGTTGTAAACAACAATGGCGCCCACCACTCAAATGCTCCAAAGTTTGGCTTCACTTCACAAAGAAAGATGGAAACAAGGCAACTTGCAGTCATTGTAAAGTGGAGATAACAGCGTCGGGAGGGAACACGACTAACATGCAGAAACATTTGCGCGCACAACATGCGATAATGAGTGTCGTGTTTTTGACGCGCTCCGGACTGATGGATCTCAACCCAGATCCAGCCGCTGCTGGCAGTAGCCAAGCTGTGATCATCTCTGCGGTTACTACAGAAGGCAACTCTGGTAAGTAGCTATCCCAGACTAGTAGCTATCTATGTGCTTCTTTGTAAAACACGCTATAACATTAACGCTATGCTATTAAACGAATGCCTTCTGCATTACATTTAGAAGATGACCGTGATAAGAGAGAGTCTGGCAACACTCACTCCTGCTCACTACCTACCTCCAGAAAGATCACGTATCCTTCCCGAAAAACCAGACATGCTTTTTTTTCTGTGATATAATTGATTCTTCATAGTATTTGCAGATTTGCACTATGCTCTGTTCCGTTGTATTTGATAGTATTTATCTTTCTTTATTATTATTTTTGAGTGCTTTGTGACCTCATACTTCCTTTTTTTTATTTTTCATTATTATATTATATTATATTTTATATATATATATATATATATATATATATATATATATATATATATTTTTTTTTATTATTATTTCATTATTTTTATTAATATTATTATTATTTTTTTTTTTATGTAAAGCACTTTGTGTTGCCTGAGGGCATGAAAAGTGCACTATAAATAAAGTTTGATTTGATTTGATTTGATTAAAAGGGAGATTTTTTCATTTCTATTAGGAAAAATCTGTTAGTAAAATGTTACACATTCTTGTGTATTTGCACAGTTACATATTACAACAGTTACCACGTTATCTAGGCTTTGGGCCTCTTTCGACCTCGCTGTTGAGTTTGTAAGGTCGTGACTTCTAAGTAAAAAAAATTATGCTAAGAAAATAGTTTGTTTTCCTTTTTCCCCAAATTAGAATCAATAAGAGAATCGATAAAGAATCGAATCGTTAAACAGTATCGATAATGGAATCGGAATCTGAAAAATCTTATCAATTCCCATCCCTACAAATCAGCGCCCTCCATCTTCTCTGTGCATCTTTTGGCCACTTTACCTTCATCACATTATTCACGAAGGGATGGATGTGTAGCATCTTTGCTTTGCATGTGATGTAAACTCTGCAGCATCACAGCAGTAAAATGACTGATCTGTATTTCTTGTTTTTGGCTTTCATGGCTTGTTGTGCTATGACTGGTAATTTTAGGAATCTGTGAATTAATCCTAATGCAGTGTATGCCAATCTACTAACCAAGCTGTCATTGAATCGTTGAAGTTAGTGACAGCCTTTGAGGATTCTTCTTTGACAAGAATCCCCTTTAATGTCCCAATAAAAGGGTTTAACCTTTTAAACTTTAAAACCCCCAAAAAAAAAGAAGCCTCCACTGTTTTTTTTTTTTTTTTACAGCATTCTCCTTGTCTTTAATGGGGACATTTGGGTCCGTGCTGGTTAATCTGTGGCCACACCCTGTTTTCTCCAAACATCACTCAGAACTGGTTTCTCCAAAAGCTGGAAAGCAGTGTCGGTGCCTGTGGGTACAAAGTGTTGAAGTGTTTTGAACAACAGACGGATTTGTACCATCAGTGACGGTATGAGGGCATATAACACACCGACACACAGCACAGCCTTTGTTGGAAGCAACATGAATTGATTTACAGCTAAATTATGTGTTGATGAGGATGTGTGCATGTGTGCCCTTAGGGGCGAAAGAAAAGGCTGACTGGCCAAAGCCCTGCAGCCTTGTGAACTGAGCTGCGATAGTTGCAATTGATTAAGAGAGTAATTGGCTGCCACTTTAGTAGAGCTGTAAAAGAAGCACCTCATGGTTGACTCCTTCATCAGTCTTTCTTTGTTTTTCTCTTTGGCCCTTATACAACTTTCCGTTCCATAGATTGTATTTTCATACTGAAGCCTCACAGTGAGGCCTCCCCATCAACCAACACTCTGAAAATGTTATAAAAGAGTATTATTTCAAACTCTTCAACTAAGACAGAAAATAAACTTAAGTCTACTTTGACTGATACTTTTCTTTTTTTTTATGTGAACATCATAATGTATTTCCCAGCTATATAGTTCCCCTTCATAATATCGATGACATGACTGCATGTAGTCAATTTCAAAATGTTTTTAACTTGACTTGTTCCTGGCGCTGTTCATAATTATTCCAGTAAATATGTTCCAGGTGTTTTTTATCTGTGTCATGGACAGGACAGCTGGAATGCCGCCAGGGCAGGGTGGTGTCACAGCGAGACAGTCTCTGGATCAAAGCCGGCTCTCTGCGCTAAGTTTTCTTATTGTCCTCCTGCCGGCTTGGATTCTCTCCCGGTTTGGTTGATCTCCACTGTCCAAGGTTATTCATGTTAAATTAGATGCTGAATCTAAAGTGGTCATGGGTACAGTGTGACTGTGCAGCTCTTTCATGTGATATGTTGGAAACCTGTCAAGGATGAAACCCAAATCTTGCCCAGTATGAGCTAAGTGGATGAATGGATGGTGCCAGAGCTTAGCACGAACAGCCCAAACAAAAGAGATTTGTTAAGATTAAAAAACAAGCATTTAGCTGATGCTTGAAAAGGTTACAAAACCATTTCTATCAAGTTTGGGTTTCATTAGCCCACAGCAAGACAATTTCTGTACAGATGGAGGAAATTCAATACCTAAATTGCCTCTTCAAGGACTTGTCACTGCATAAATATTAGCATAAGAGCAAGGCAAGTCATAATTTGGGAAGTTGTATAAACATAAAAACTAGTATATGTCTTTTTTTGTCACACAAACTGGTATTTATAAGGGAAGTATGTGAATGGGAGGAACTCATGTAAGCCTCATATAGTGAAGTAAAAATGGAGAAAAGGGGACAGAATTTAAGGTTAAAAGAAAACTTCACAAAAAAATAAAATAATAGCATCAGAAGTGTTTTTTTTTTCTCTCCCGACTTTATTTCTCTTCATTAGTTTTTATACTCAGAAGCAGTGTAGGAGGAGAGGTTTCAGACATGCAGTTCAGGTGAAGCTTATAGACCATTTTAGCGCCTTGTTACCATAGGAACAACAAGCGACTTTTGCATCGTTTTAGCATGTAAGTGACAGTCAGTGGCAGCTCTTCCTCACCTCTGAGAATCTAATGGCTTTGCTTCAGTCCTTGGTAGGACTGACTGCTGTTGGTTGCCACCAGGAATAACTTGCTATAAAAGGGATCCCAGGCGTCTTTTATTTCTCCCTCTGCTCCTCTTCTCTCATCCCCTTTTTAACTTCCTCATATTTTCTCGGCCCCTTCATTATTTCTTGTATCTTTTCTCTTGACCCCCGTTTCTGCTTTACTGCCTCTAATCACCTCCAGGGATTGATTTCTCTCACGGTTTGGAGAAAGAAAGAGGAGAGACCATGACCTTCTGACACTCCTCACTTCAACATGAGTCACAGATGAAAAGACTGACGTGAACCCTGCAGGCGACCTCGGCGTCCAGGAAGAGGCGCGTGTGCTTGTCCGTGTTCATACGCCGTTGTCTCTGCATGATGTATGCAGGCACGTGCTTCATCCCCCTCAGGGCTAGCTTCCTCTTTGTCTTTCTCTCTTTCATGCCTGTGCTAGACATCAACAAAACACGCCCTCATGTATGAATCTACTGTCTCGCTGTATGATGCATGTGTAACAGTAAACTTGCTGAGAAAGCCCGCTGATTTTCTTGTAGAAGCAGCACACTGTAAAAAGGGCCAAAGAAAGGTTTCAGAGAAGAGCATGAATTGCATATTAAATCATATCTTGTTGAGCAGTATTTTCTGTTTCTCCCCTCCAGGTGTTGTTGGTCACGACTGCTGAGTGTGTGTACCTGGGGAGGCTGCGCAGAAACAAGAAATCATTTGCACTGACGCTTAGTATGAGGACAAAATGTTTCCTCTGTGACAGAAAACACTGATAACAGACAATCAGCTTTCTACAGAAGAGTGTTAGGCTTCTGAGAATAGGGTCAACGTGTATCTGGTTTGGTAAAATTCAATACGTGACTATCTAAGAGGAACCTGTTTGCAGTAATTTAAAATATATGGAGGACTTTTTTTTTTTTTTTTTCAGAGACATGCCCCTATTTCCAGTTTCATGTCTCCTCTGGGCTCTTTTCACCATAAAGACACTGCTCAGCCTGACATCTTTGTTATGTATATATTATGTGTCTTCTTCACTTCCTGCCTTTTCCAATTTTGAAAAAAAAGAAAAAAGAAAACATTTATTCTTACATGTACTTCAACTTTTATTTCATGCAGGCAGTATGAACTAGGGCTGTAGCGATACACTAATCTCGCAATTCGATACGATACACGATACTTGGCTCACGATACGATATATATTGATATTCGTCTTGAGATACATTTACATTATTTTCTGAAAGAAGAAGTGATTTTGGTGACATCTTGTGAATGTTCCAATGACTGTTTGAATTAATTGAACTGAAAGGTAGGTGACCGCAGACAGTGTCGCAGAGGGAGAGAAAGGAGGCCTCTGATTGGTCAATTCTACATCCGCGTCATCGAAGAAATGAGGAAGTACCCACATCTGTACGACTCTTGTTCTCCACACTACAAAGACAGCACATATTCTAGTAATTCATGGAGGGAGATTGCGATGATTGTGGGTCTGGATACGGCCGAGACGGTGAGGAAGTGGAAAAACACAAGAGATACGTTTAGTAAGTTTAGCTAGTTCGTGATTGTCTCTCTCCGTTGTGGCGTGGAATAACATAGTGAAGACCACGCTAACTGCGGCATACCGGACAAGATAACTGCGACACATTGGTGCGAGAGTAAACACAGCCCTTGAAGCCGGCGTTTTCCACCACTGAATACGGTCTCAAATCCTGACACATATAGTTTGGCTCGTTCTCAGTTAGCATTAGCTTGTCCAGGTGGTGACGTTTCAGGTGGGCTTGCAGGTGGGTGGTATTTCCAGAGTACTTCACGTTTGTGCGACACAGCTTGCAAACCGCCATACTTTTGTCTAAATCTTCGCTTTCCTTTTTCTTTTTAAACCCGAACTGCTCCCACACATCTGCTTTTAAGCACGCAGGCGCTGCGTTTATACTCGCCGCCATCCTCCTGACTGGCTCAACTCTAGCTGGAAGAGTAAGAAGCTTCTGGATAACCTGTTAGGAATGCTCTACAGCGACATCAGCGGCTGCACTCTCCTGCACTTTGCAGGAAAAGCACCGTTGCAGGACACGGGGGTTTTGAAGGGAGCTTAGAATATCGATACCTGGGGCAGAAAAATCGATACTATCTGGGCAAATAAAATATCGATATATATCACAGAATCGATAAAATCGCCCAGCCCTAGTATGAACCCAAGATATATTTATGCTTTTTTTTCTTTTCTCGGGGTATAGATGGCTGGTGACCAGCGGTCCTCGTTTCTGCTGTGGGTGACATCACCAGGGATTGTCCAGATCTTCTTATACAGCCTTAAAGCTGCATGCACCCTGCATACTATGTATAACAGTTAAACAGTAAAATTTGAATATACTGATATGATGAAACTTTGAAAACAGTTTTTGAAAAGCAAAGATGGGAAGAGGATCTCCAGCAACTGATCTCCACCACCAACAAATGTGTGAAAAAAAAAAAACAATCACTGATATTGAGAAAAGACAATGTTCTTCAAAGAAAAATTGGAATCAATTTACATATTTTATTTCCTCTACTGTGCTTAATGTGTAAAGGGCAAGGGTGCAAGCAAAGGAGTGAGATTTTAGAGCCACGTGTGCTGCTCCATGAAGCATATAGACCATTTTAGTGGTGTGTTTTTTAGAAACCTCCATGCATTTTTGCACAAGACTGTGCAAAACTACATTCTGCACACATTACAAAGGCACGTCTGAGGAAGAGCAGGGTACAGGTACTGGACTGGCCTAACTACAGTCCAACCCTGTCCCCTGTGGAGAACATGTGGAGATTTTTCAATGAAAAAGAACATCCCAGTAGTGCTACACACATGAAAATGCTGGTGAGTAAAGGCATGATTTTCTTTTTTCTCTCTTTTTACTCTCCTGCTTTACGTTTTCAGAAAGCTGTTGTGTTTACTCTATATAAGGCCTCACACTCACAGAACATACACCGCAGCCCACCGCACTTCATTTACTTTAAGACACACTTTCTCCTTGGCCAGGGTCAGCCGTACACAAGAAAATAACGCGGTCTGATCCTGTGGGGGAGAGCAACAGAAGATCAATTCCTTCTCAGTGTCAGCTTGTTTTCTCGACCTTATAGTCTGCTAAGTGGAGAGCTACAGTAGAACGGATTCCACCGTGCAGGAATGTGAGTTTTACTAATTCAATTCCACCCCCATTCTCCCTGTCTGTCGCTTGCCCTTTAGTGAAACCTTCACAGTTATTAGACCTGTTAAAAAGAAATTATAACAGTATTCATCCTACTTGCAGTGAAACTTAACGCATGATAGTTTTCACATGGTGCAAGTAGCGAGTGAACCACTTGGAGCGTGTAATACGCCATAATAGAGTCTCTGTCTCTCAGTTTTTTCCACATTCAGTACATCACCTTCTTTTGCAGAAACATGTTTTCTAGAATTTCCCCCAGCCGCACAAAAGTACCTAACCTGACACATCAGATGGTCTGTTACATAGAGCAATTTGGGATGTCCTCTTTAGTAACAGTTTAGAAAGCAACTGGCACTTACAAAATAAATAAATAAATAAATGAAACAAACAAAAACACGAGGAAGGTGATTTGCTCAGATGGGCGCAACTAGTCAAATACATGGAGTGGAACCTTTCGGTAAAGTTAAACTCTTATTGAAGGCAGTTAGAAGACAGAAAACAAAAAAAAAAAAAACAACTCATGGACATAAGCAGAGAATTAGAGACTCAAAGATGTCCAGCCATTGTTGCTGACTAAGCACACGTGTCTCGTACAGTAAGTTTACAGGTGTGACCTAATGCTGCAAGTTATGCAGTAATATTGTTGTAAGCATATTTACATATTAAGTCTGCTGACACAATTTATAATTGATACGAGTGTAAATGTATCAAATATGTTTATTGCAATACTGACCAAGTTGTCAGTAGAGGAACTGCAACAACCAGGAAGTGGTTATACCCTGATCCAGAAACGCCTGCAAGAAAGAAATCCATCAACATGTCTTAATACTGATAAAGCACCACAAATAAACATGAATGTTTATGCAAACTTTTATGTTGATATTTCTCAAAGATAAGATGCTTTTTCTGGCGCACTGATCATCTGACCAGCTGCCCAATTACACGGTCTTAATGCTTAATGCAGTCATTTTAGCTGATCAGTTATTTTTGTGTTCATACACTGATTTCATTCTTATAGAAAAATCTAAACAAAATCCATAAACATCCCATATTTTATTTAGGCTTTTGAAAAATCCCTGGCCCTCATAATGGTTGCCTGTTAACTGTCACACACCCGTCCCTCACCTTGGAAAAAAAGTTGAAATATTTTTAGGAATTTATTTCATCTGAGCATGTTGTAAATAGTCTGACATGTTGTTAACATCATCAATATGATTTTTTTTTTTTTGATGGACATGTAAGCAAAGTGACTTTATGATTATAAGGAAAATAGTTCTCAGCTTGAGCATCCATGCTGTTTGCCCTCGTCTCCAAAAACAACATTCGTCTTTCATAGTTCATGCCCTGATGGGATCTCACCTCTTTTTGGTTACAGTTTGGCTGGATGTATGGAACTTAAGTCACAATGACAAGTACACGGTTGAAGTTGTGGAACATTCGTGGTTAAAAGAGACTTTGGCAAGCCACTGAAAGCTAACAAAGAGCTAATTTCATTTTCAGCAGATTAAACTACATTGACTTCATCCATGTTGCCACAAACTTCTTTCACAACTTTGTCACCTTGTGTCCTCTTTTGCTCTTGTCACAGTTAGTAAGGCTTCGAGTGGGTCTGTTATGATGAAACAGTTGTATCTTGTAATCAGCCACTTGTGCAAACCAGACAACAGACTTGCCTAAAGAAAACCTGATTTAAAACACTGAGCATCTCTACAGATTTCTGTTATATTGTGGATTAATGCAGTTCACTGACTGACTGACACCAGATACTTTTAATATCAGTGCAGTGATTTACAAAACCATTTATCTTCCTTTCTTTAAGCTATTTGGTAGCACTACGACCTGAAAATAGGTATGTTTTTTGAGTTTTACGGAGAGAATTTGCATTAGAGAGTCACAAATCACTGAGATGAAATTAAAAAAGAATAAAATAAAAAATAAATAAAAGCTTAGAAGCCTCCAGAGCCTGCAGTATTATGGAGCAAAGTGCACCACCTTAAATTTGTTATTGAAAACTGGAAAGGAAAAGGCATTGCAACAAATCTGCCAAGAATGGGCAGATCATGAAAGTGCACAGACCAGGCAAGAATGGAATTAATCCCAGAATCCCAAGAAGAAAAAGATAACCCTAAAAGAGCAGATGTCTTTGGAGCAACGCTTAGTCAAACACTACACAGAGTTGGGTGTTATGAAAGAGTTATCAAAATAATTTGCTCAAAGAATAAAACAGCACAAAACCTTTTGTAATCTGTTAACTCATGTGGAGGATGGAACTGGTCATATGACATAAACTGAACTTCTGGGCCATCAAGGAAAACACAGCATGATCAGATCCGATACCTGTCATTATCTCCAGAACATCACCCCCACAGTTCAGTGGTGGCAGCATGGTGGCGGTGAAACACATTCACATGTGTTTGAATGTTGCAGGCAAAGCCCAGACCTCAATCTGCCTAAGAATCTTTGGTATGACTTTCTTTGGTAAGATTGTTGTAAAGCTGTGGATCTCATCCAGCTGGAATAGAGCTGGAATAGTTTCATCTTGAGGAATGGGCAAAAATCCCAGCGCCTTAATGTGCCAAACTTTGAGAAAAAAAGGAAAGATGCCAGGGTGAATGCATTTGCAAAGCTTGGTATGCTGAGCTTACTTGTTGCTTTTCAGCGTATTCTCGTTTATGTTCTCATTCCCTCCAACAGGGAGAGCGAAGAGGATCTGAACGTCGTCATTATTACTTTGTGATTCTGAGTTATAAAACCAAGACTGGTGATGCATGCCTCTCATTACAGCTTCTTTATATGAGCACAAAGGTCCATTACTGAAGTGACTCTGATTGCGTGCGTGGCTGTGGGAGTGTGTGTTTCATGAAAATAAAAGGAAAATAAGTAATAGGAGTGAGAATGTTCCTCACATTCTCACAGTGCAGGTCCATGTAGCTTGTGAGAAAAACAGAGACACTTAAACACACTTTCTTATTAACCAATATGTATGTGTTGTGTTTGCTTGTAAGAAAAACACACCAGTGGTAGAAATGTAAATAAAAGCTGAACTTTGCTGTCTAGTAACACAGCATTTTTTTTTCTCTTAACTCAATGAAATCTCTCAACCTCTGCGCCCTTTAAGTTGATTTTAGATTTTCAGTTACTATAGGCTCTTAGATTTTTCATCTTATACTAAATGTATTTAAAGTTTTGGTGTCTATGAGTAGTTTTTTTGTATTTCTTTTTCTTTTTTTAATTAACCCTTAAGTAAAAAGCTCATTTTGCAGTGTTTGAAACTGTTGGCTGTGGCTCTTTCTCAAATTCCTTCTACTTGAAGTTCAAAGCTCAGCATGAATTATTTTGTCTTGGTTTCACTGAAGCGGCTTGCAGCCATGTGTGAAGCACTCTGGGATGGGAGTGAGGTGCTGCCTCAAGTGGAAGAGTTCAAGTATCTCAAGGTGGGGGAAGAATGGAGCAGGAGACTGACGGATGGATAAGAGAACGTTCACCCGTGGTTGAACTGTGGGTGTGGACGGAGAGACAAAGCGGCTACAAGCGGCTGAAGGGGGTTCTCTCTGCAGGGTAGCTGGAGTCTGAGAGGGACATCCAGGAGGGACCAGTAGAGTTCCTGTTCCTGCATTATGAAAGGAGCCAGTTGTTCATAAACCCTGGATCACCAGTAACCTGAAAGAGCTCTTCAGTAAAAAAATTAAAAAAAAAAGAGCCTTCAAGGAGGGAGACTGAGAATTATTGAGGTCAGTCAAGATGAGAGACAACAGGGAGGTGTAAAGGAGAAAGCTGGAGGACAACGTACAAGATCTGTGGTCAGAGATGAAGAAGATCACAGGCTTCAAGTAGGAGGATCAGATAGCTGCAAGTCTGGACAGAGCAAATTAACTAAACTCATTCTTCAACAGGTTCAGTTTAGAGACAAGCTCAGCATCCTCCCCTCCTGCCCCCAGCCAACCAGACCTTCTACCTTCCCTTGACCCACAGTTTCCCTGACACATTTCAGCTGTCTCATCTTCCACCTCAGTCACAGATCTTGCTGCTGCTCCATTGTTGACTCCATCTACATCAGGAGACGCTGCCCCCCCTCCTCCACCTCCCACATGTCTTTCTCTAGCAGTCAGATGAAGAGGCAGCTGGAGAGACTGAACAGGTCCAGATGGTGGCAGTCCCAGAGTCCTGAAAGCCGTTGGGGACCAGCTATGTGGGATTCTACCACACCTGTTCAACATCAGCCTGAGCCAGGAGAAGGTTTTTGGTGCTGTGGAAGACATCCTGCCTTGTTCCACCACTAAAAAGATCTCATCCATCTTCTCCCGTCGACTATAGACCTGTAACCCTGTAGCGGTTCCCAACGCGGGCCGCTTTGCAGCATGCTGTGGGAACAACCATCTCATCTTAAATGTGAGCAAAACAAAGGAGAATATTGTGGATTTCAGGAGGACCAGGAATAAGTCAAACAGCATTTCTGTCATGAGAGAAGTAGTGGAGGCAGTGGAGGAGTATAAATACCTCAGTGTTCGCCTGGACAACAGATGCAACACTGATGCAGTTTATTAAAAAGGGACAGAGCAGACTTTACTTCTTGAGGAAGCTTAGGTCCTTCAGTGTTTGACACAAGATGTTGCACATCTTCGATAAGTCTGTTGTTCAGAGAGGAATCTTATCTGCAGTCACCTGTTGGGGGAGCAGCACCAGAGCCAGTCACTTAAAGAGACTGAATAAACTGATAAAGACAGGGAAGTCTGAGTCTCCCTGTGTAGGCTGCTGCCCCCATGACCTGAATGGAAGTTAATGGGTAGATGGATAATTGAATATCTCCTCTCAATGGCATTGCTTGAAGCATCAGTTTCACTGATCTAATTATTTATTGTAAACAGATGTATTATGTAGACATCCAAGATTTTTTGCTTCTGGGGCCAAAACAGAGCTAAAAGAAGAGACAACAGTTGACTTGGGTAGATGGACACGCAAATTTCAACGGTTTTTTAAAAGTCAGCGGGCCATTGGGTTTTTAATGTGTAGCCTGGAGAAGCAACTGAATGAACTTCTCAAACATACACACACAAAACCACACAATCCCAGGGGATTCCCATGAAAATCCTATAACAGAGATAGGCCCTTATTTGTCTTTAGCACCCCATTTACATCTTAACAGATCACACGTGGGGTGCATGACAGATTTAAGAACTCTCTCTCTCTCTCTCTCTCTCTCTCTCTCTCTGTGTGTGTGTGTGTGTGTGTGGGTCTTGATCATGAAAGAGCAAATGCTCAACCTCTCAACAATACAGTGGCCCCTCTGTGTAAGCAGAGGTCAGATGGCTGTGATCGCTGAGGGTGTACTTGTGTGACTTTAATTGATGCTGTGACCTTATTGGCAAACAGTTTCCATAAATCTAATTGCTGCCACTGTGTGTGTGTGTGTGTGTGTTCGTGTGCGTGTGAATCTGAATGAATGGAAGGTTTTAAAGCTGCACTGTTCTGAGGAAGGAAACTTGTATTATATCTCGCCAGTATTCTTATTGCCTTTTATAAATCAGCACAAATTTGATCTTTTCTTCTGTTGTCACATGGTTCTTAATTTTTCTTTAAGTTTCACATGACTGCTGATATTTATTCAGAGATGTCTGAAAACTTTCCCAAGGAATAAGTTATGTGGTGTGAGACTCAAGATCTAATTTTTGCAAGTTCTTTCAAATGTGAGAGTCCGGCAGACTTTCAGACTCCACCTGTGGAGAGGTGAGAGTTACACATAGAAGGGACTTATCCATACCATTATCATTAACAATAATGCTTATCTAATATTTAGTTTTTTCTGTTACATAAATTGTAGTTGTGATTACATTGGAATGAAAACCCAGTGAGCAGTGAATATTTTTGAATCTGAATTTAACACAACCTCAGATATAACCGGTGCTCGCTGTTCGTTCACTGTCCACTTGTTTTTATTCAGCAGACCTCAGATCAGCTTTAGATGCAGTTTTAAACATTTCTACAGTACACAAAAAAGCATGGTTCCCTGTTGTTGAAAGCTTTTCTCATAACTGATACAAATGATCAATAATCTGTGTCTTTCAAGATGTCACTTGGCATTGGCCAACGATTTAACTTATAGCAGTTTATTATCAGTTACTGAGAGCTAAGACCTTTGCTAAAGCTGTAGCTGCTACCTGACAGGCCTCCTCTGTGGGATGATTTCAAATAACGCATAACAAGAGTTTAAAATGAGCCTTAAGTCTGTAATGATTTAACAATTGCAGACTTACTTCTGTAGCCTTAATGCTTCCAGCCATGGAACCAGACTGCTCCTTAGACACAGATGCTTTGCTAAAGCAGTCTCCAGAGTTGAATTATTTTGTACAAAAAATAAATAAATTAAAAATTAAATTTTATAAACGCATATTTCATTCACAACAGAACAAATAAATCATGTCAAATGTTTAAAGTGAGATATTTCAGAAATACCACAGTGTCACTTCAGGAAAAAAAAAAAACAAAGACACAAACAAAAAAAAAAACAAAGAAGGGGATTTTTAATTTGGGATGATGAGATTTAGCATTGTCTTGTTAAATGATGTCTGGATGGGAGCGTGTGTTGGTCGAAAACCTTTTAGCATCCATGTTTTATATCCAGATAGGCACTATTAAAGCTCCATCCCAACAAAGATGCAAGCTTTTGAACTGAGCACTGATGATGACCCGGGTGACCCCTCTCTTCCTTAGTTTGGAAGCGATGGCATCCATAGTTTCAAGGAAAGAAAAATAGAGATATAATTCATCTAACCACAGCTTTTCATTTTGAATTATAAGTTGATGATAGAAAGAAGATGATAGCGTTTCTGGCTCATGTTCAAATGTGGCTTCTCATTGCATACTGGAGTTTTAACCTGTGTTTCATAGACAGTGATGTCTGAAAGTGTTGCTGTGTCCGTACAGCAGTGGTTTCCATTACAGAGTCATGGCTGGTTTTAATGAAGCTCCACCTGCAGCCCTGGAGATCATGAGCATCCAGTATTGTTTTTCAGCCTTATCCGTTTTTGAACTGAAGTCTCTCCAAGTTCTCAGAATATTTTAATAATATTCACTGCACATGATGACATATTCATAGTTTTTACACTTTTACGTGGAATAAAATTCTGAAATTGTTTCTCAGTTTGGAGATGCAGTTTTTAGCTGCTTGGTGAACCTCTTATTTCTGAGACTTTGCCTCTCTTTTATACTGGAGAAATGATAAAAATCTCACTTTCCAACATTGGATAAGTTGTATATGTTCTGTTGTGAATGAAATATGGGTTTATGAGATTAGCAAATCATTGCATTTATTTTATTATTTTACACAATGACTGAGTTTTTACAGAACTGGGATTGTATTTGTAAGCATTTCATTGGGTTCATTTTTGACATGCAACAAGCTTTCGTGCATTTTGCTGCATTTAAATTACCATTCATTCATTATCTATGCCCACTTAATCCTCTGCAGGGTCACGGTGCTCTGCAGGAACCTATCCCAGCTCTCTTTGGGGGAAAGGCAGGGGTCCATCCTGGACAGGTCACATGGAGACAAACAACCACACACACTCACAATCACTCCTACGGGTAATTTAGAACCACAAATTAACCTAACATGCATGTCTTTGGACTGTGGGAGGAAGCCACGCAAGCACAGGGAGAACATGCAAACTCCACACAGAAGGGCCCCTGGTGAGGTTTGAACCAGGAACCTTCTAGCTATGAGGAAATAGTGCTGACCACCAAGCCTCTGTGCTGCCCACCTTTAGATCACATTTTATTTAGTCAGCTCTCCCTTCAGAACTTTTGGCCAACAACTGAAAGGCAGAACATAGACACACATGGAATTCAAATGCAAGCAACTGATACCTGGAGCTTTAGCGTTATTGATGAATGGCTACAGTGAAATTATGTTACATAAATACAAATAGCATTAATGTGGGTTGTCAAGGTTAACGGGACTTTGAAACCAACCAGCCAAAAACTGGTTCCAGATTAGCAGCCGTTGTCGATACCCATCCCCAGGCCTGAGAGCAACAGTGCTGTGATTGTTCCTTCAGCAGATTACTGTGTGATATGAAGCCTCATGCCTCCACAGGACATGTGACCCTTATTTGGTTCTAACAGGAGAGGCATTACACTGTCTCTCTTTCTCTGTAAGTGCTACACTGTGTGTATTATTACTGTGTCTGTAATACTTAATTCTAGCAGAAAGATCAAACTCAAATGTTTTGATGATATACTTTCAGTTCGCCTCTATATGGGCTTCTCCAAAGCCATGAAAACTCAGCTAAAAGCATGTAATTAGCTGCTTATCAACACAAAGGCAATCAGTTATGTTTCCACTGTTCAAGGGTTTGCATAAATATTTTGTCTGTTAATTTTCTTTATAGATGATCAAACACATCTGTGACACATATATTTGCCAAGTGCAGCTGTGTGATTACAATGCCAAGGGAATTCTGAGTCGCTTGAATTGAACGATAAATAAATAAAATCCTTTCACAAGCTTTTACCAAGATGGCAAGGGAGATAACTGTTTCAAGTGTTGATCTCCCAGATATGTTAATTTGGGCTGAGATGCTGTGATTATAAAGGCCAGGGTAAGGTTAGTAAAAATTTATCAGTTCAGAAATTACAATTACTAATTTGGTTATCACAATTAAGTGGCATCCATACCACTCCTGGATTTAAACCGATGAGAAATTAGATTTTTGGGTGCCGTTCCTCAACTGACCACTAGGTGCTGGCTCTGAAAAAAACAAACAAAAAAAAAACAAATGCCAATTGATCTCATATTAAAAAGTCCAATTTTCCAGCAGAATTAAACCTATTTACAGTCTGGTGCAATAAGTTTCGATTAGGGCTGTCAATTTCTTAAAATAATTAATCAGATTAATCGCATGACTGTCAATAGTTAATCATGATTAATCACAAATTAATCACATATTTTTATCCGTTCTAAATCCACCTTATACAGATCTTTTTCAAGTTGTATTACTCTTATTAATATGAGTCCTGACTAGAACCAGGAAATATGACCATATTAGTCCAGTCCTGAGGTCTCTGGCTTCCTGTCTCTCAGAGAATAGACTTTAAAACAGCTCTACTTGTGTTCAAGTCTCTTCATGGCTCCAAAGTCCATCTCTGACATGTTAGATCCATATGAACCAACCCGGACTCTGAGAACCTCAGGAAGTGGTCTCCTGCTGGTGTCCAGAATCAGGACCAAACAAGGTGAAGCTGCGTTTCAGTTTTATGCTCCTAAAATCTGGACCAGTCTTCCAGCAGATGTTAGACAGATCTGAACTCTGATCCAGACTTAAAATAGTTCTGTTTAGATGTGAAGATGATGACTGGAAGGATTTTATCTGCACTCTTAATTTTTTATTTAATTAATTAATCTTTTTTATTAATTTATTTATTATTGATTATTTTTATTCTTGTATGGAATGATTATATTTGCCTTCTTGTGATTTTATGCATCTGTAAAGCACTTTGAATTGCCTTGTGTACGAATTGTGTTCAACAAATAAAGTTGCCTTGCCTAATATGAGAGTACACAAATGCTTGCCTTATGCAAAAGAATGCATGTTTATATATTGCTACAATGCCAAATCCATTATATATATATATATATATATATATATATATATATATATATATATATATATATATATATATATATATATATATATATATATATACTCAATATTTTCTCTTATGTTCTTCATACAAAATATTTTCGTGGTTTGCTTTAAACTCTGCATCTGCGCTCTGATTTGCCGACAAGTGATATTTCAGTAGTCGGGACTCCGGTGGTAACTTCACATCGACAGCAAACACAAACGACATTAGTCTTGTGGAGTTAGCCATCAGGCAAGGTTTTGAAGCTGAACTTACCATTCAAAATAGTATCTTTTGTATCTATTTTATTCCAGCTACTGCTCACGGACGTTTGTTTATGTCTGTCTGTCTGCGGCATGGCCGTCGACGTCAGTGCATGGCTTCCTGTTTTGACAAACTACGGAGGAGCCCGAGGCTCATGAAGCCTGGAGGCAACACCTACCTCTCTACTGTTGTACATCAACGGCCGGCTCGCGTTAATCGCGCGTTAAAAAAATTAGTTGCGTTAAAATTATTTTGCGTTAATCAAGCGTTAACGCGTTAACTTTGACAGCCCTAGTTTCGATACGTCGACTTGACATCCATTATAACTGTACTGGGGTTGATTTTTTTTTTTTTTTTGTACCACATCACATAAAATTGTGTTTAGCAATAAAGCGAACCAATCAGATGGCTATACATCATTTAACATGTTTGATTAACAGCAAATTGTTGGCTGTGACAGCTAACAATAGCTGTATTTGTTTTAGCGGCTTACCACTTAGCATTATAATGACTTCTGAGCTGTAATACACATCTGACACATCATGGTCATATTTTAAAGGGAACATGTTTTCCTGTGTATTGTACTAACGGAGCATGGTGACTGGCTGTGTTTGGTCTGGAAGGATCTGAAAATAAGCCTCACTTTAGTTAGCCATGCTAAACACAGCAGTCACTTCATGTCACCACCAAAAACAATATTTAAGATCGAAGGTCCTGTCACTGGGATGATTTACTGGACCACAGTAAATACCAGCATAGTTCTGTTTGAAAAAGTCATGAAAGGATTTTCTGTGAGCTCCTTCTTAGCTCCTTCGGCTAAGCTATGTACCGTATACCTCTGGGTCATGTGACCAGATAATTGTCCATAGTTACAGTATATGCAGGAGATGGTCACAGGACATGTTTCTGGGGCAACTGGACCAACCTTTTGTTGATGGAGAACAATCAGAACCAGAAGACTGAAAAACTGATAACAACAGTTCATATATAAGAAGTAGGGCTGGGCAACGATGAAAATTTTTAATCGCGATTAATTGCATTATATCCCTGATTAATCACGATTAATCGCAAAATCAAATAATGAATTCAAAAGTAGTGTAAAGGTCACTTAGTGCCATAACATTTGCTGTTCAAACACTTTTAGCATCAGCACTTGTCAGTAACACATATTTAGTATAAATCTCATCTAAAAAAATGTAAAACAAAATAAAGCTTATTGCCACTGCCCGGGCATTAATGTCATCCTGTTTTTATAAAAAAAAAAAAAAAAAGTCTATAAACAAAATCGAACAAAATTATTGTGTCTCAGCACAATCAGGACATTAAAACAGGTAATTTCTGAGGTAACAGCAGAAACTTTTAATGGGGAGTTCAACTTGGCAGTTGTTACAAATAACCTTGTTTCTGTTGAATCCTCCGTCTGGGAGAACTTTAAAATGAAAATGTCCATGTTAAAGTTTAGTAACTTTACCAATCCGTGTATCATTCATTCTTTCCATTTTCAATTGTCAATCAAAAATGTAAAAAAAAAAGTGACATTTTATGATGTTTTTCGTTTTAATCTAACAAAAAAAAAAAAAACGAAAGAAAATGCAGTTTTTTTTTTCATATTTCAATTTCAGACTTGTAGCAAAAATACGAAATGAAAAAAACGGGACACAGAACTGAATTTGTTTTATAATCGAGGACTGGACTTTCTGTTGTCGTTACACATCTGTGCCACTAGATGGAGCCGCACTGAAATAACCAGCTAGAGAACAGCAGGACAGTGAACACATGGAGCAGATCTGATGATAAATGGAGGAATGACACGAAAGTTTTGTTGCAGTCCAGATTTTTTTTTTCAGACAGAATTGTTTATATTTCTACCCGAGTTGCTACCTGAACTGTAAAGTACACGGATTTTTACCGTTCTCCCTCTCTGTTTTTAGCTTACCTGCCAATTCCTTCCTGGCAGCCAGTAACAGACTTTTCAAAACAAAAGCATGTGAGCAACATGCGTTAATGCGTGATAAAATAATTGTCCTCGTTAACAAATTAATGCATTAACGCGATAATAACGCGTTAACTTGCCCAGCCCTAATAAGAAGTAAAACAATTTAAGAATAAAATAAGAGGTGTAAACAGTAAGGATTAAACCAGCAGACAAGATACATAGTAATGAGTAGTCTAAAAGTATAAAATAGTAAAACAAAAGGTATTCAAATGTTTTAAATAACAAAAAAGATAAAGATATGTTTTTAAAAATGACGTGACATTATATATATATATATAAAGTGAAGCTAGATGTTGTTCATCCTTTACTGCATTTCGGGAAGGTGTTGCCATATTGAAAGGACATGCAATCTGTTGCCATGGTTACTTTGACAGTATGAGAGTGAGGGAAAGTCAACAGAGAGAGAGGCTTGTCATTTGTTGGATTTTTGAGACATGAGGCAATTTCTTGGAGAGAACTGGAGGAAGAGAAAATGAAAGGAAAGGGACTCTATAAGGAGAAGAACTGGATAGCAAACTCACAACAACAACACGTCACCCACCTGAATCCTTTCAAGATGGCAGCAGCAGATATGTGATGTCAACTTCTGATTTTCTACATTCTAATTAAAATCTGGGTCAGAAAGGATTTTTAAACCAATAACCTGGTGCAGATGGTTAACAAGCATTCCATAACCAGTGGAACTGCTAAAGTACTTGTGACAGCTGGAAAGAGAGTAAATTAAGAGACAAATGAATTTTCAGATCAATCCAGAAACCTAGCAGCAAGACATCTTCAAAAAATGAGTCACATTTTCTCTCTTTCTGTTGCTGGTAGCCCCTGAGCAGCCCAGTTCTCAATCAGCTCGAACTGAGCTATTATTTTGTTGGTAGACAGGCGAGTAGAACATTACCGTCGCTTCTGGATACTTGATGGTAAACAGTCCATTACTTTTCCTTTAATGCATAGAGTGAAATGTTGCTGCCATTCTGCTACATTTCTTAATTGTTAAAAAGCAGGAAGCCCAGCTGCTTTGATTCAAGCCTTTGTGGCTCATTGTTGCTGCCTTGTATCTACTTTCAGGGTCAGATTTGTAATAAAAATGGCATCTGCTAATATTTATTGGGATATAGCATAACAAAAACACTCTACAGTTTTGTTTTTCTCATCTCTGTTGATGTAAAAGACCTATAACCCTTTATTTTGCAGCCTATTGAGTGATGAGTTGTTGGCACTGTGTTTTTCAGCTACTGTCTTAGAGGTTTTATATGGATGTTAAATGGGGCGCAGCAGAGAGTAAAGATATGTCTCTTCCCATCCTCTCTCTTTCTAAACCCCTCTCTCCTCTTGTCATCTTCTATTCTCTTTTTCACATGCTCATCACAGTCTCCATGTCAGCTGAGTTACAATAAAGTCTTCTCCATTTCTCCCTCTTGTCACCATCTAGTTTGCCATGTAATCAGTGCATTCATATCCCAGCTCTCCACCTCAGTCTTGAGCATCTCCCTCTTAATTTTCCATCTTTTAAACAGTGGAAAGCGAGAGACAAACAGATGTGAATAACAACATTTTCAGTGTACTATGTACACTATGTGGGAGGGATCTGGTGTCAGTGAGCAATCACAGCAGTGCCACAACACACACCAGAGGCCCCAGTGTGTGTCAGCGTGTTGTGTGAATTGTGCGTGCCGTGTTGACATGCTGTGCCTTAGGGCAGGGAATTTTAAATCAGGCGTCCAAGAAAACTGATACCACAGAATATTTGAATATTTATTCCTTATCAGAAGCTGGGATATTAATGAGGAAGCTGTGACTGAGGGGGTTAGGCAGAGAGAGACACAGTCTGGTGGGTGTGGAGAGACAGATGGTGTGTTTGTGCCTCTGTTTGCATGTGTTAGCAGGAAGAAAGTGCATGAGCTCTTCCTACTGTTTATCCACAGGAATTACATCAGACATTCAGACGGAAAGCATCTGACATGTACTCAGTGATGTTACGATGGCAGCACTTCCTGCCTATTGGCAGAGCAGTGTTTTTTTCTTTATTTATTTTTTTTTAAATACTCTTCTTGATTAAAAAAGAAGAAAAACATAAAAAATGTCGATTGATTGAGTTCAATGATTTGATTGAACTTAACAATTTCATATTTAAGGTGTTCTGTGCATATTTGGCTTCAAATGGGCAACAGGTGTTTTTAACTTTTAGACAAGCTATACCTTCCTGTTTCTACTGTTTTTCCTGAGCAAACCATCTCCAGGTGGCAGCTTCATTAAACCCGAGACATAATAATGCAATCAACTGTCCCATCTTACTCTCTGCAATAAAAGAAAATAATAAGAATCTCATTAAAATTTCAAACTGCTCTTATCAAAATGGGAAAATATGCTGAGAGGTCACTTCACTTTTAAGCGATTTTTTAAGTATGGAAATGAGGCATCACGAGTGTCACAACTTAACTTTCCCCGACTCTTGGAGCTGAATAATCAGGGATGCCAGCATGTGGAACAAATCTCCCCTCACTTTATCTTCTTAAACATTCACTCCATTGGCATGCTCCCATCTTAATGGAACAATGGAGCAGCATTACCAGCGGCTCATCCTTGTGATCCTGTCTTCCGGGGTCCCAGTCCCCTTCCAGTGATGTGCAAATGTAGGTCAACTGTACTGTGATTTGGAGCCTGTTGTTTGTTTTGATGAGGGATTTTAGTCAACTTGGACACTTAAGTATGTTTACGGGTGTACCAGTTAAGAACCTGAGGCACCTTTCTGAAATAGGGTCATAGCTATGGTAGCTGACAAAAGTTACATGAAGATGCAACAACAGTGGGAGCTCAACAGACTTTATGGATAAATAGTGAAGAACAGGATGAATGTGACCTAATTGCCAGGTATCATCACTGACAAATTTATACTTTGTTTTTAGCCCGTGATTTTCCACTCATGCTCCAATCACATAATTTTCAATCCACTTTTGTATTTTGTAGTACTGACATCAAGTAAATTCTGCATCAAATTAGAAGCACCAACTAAATTCAGCCAAACTAAGGATCATGAGCAGTACACTTTTCAACCTGGAATAGGATGAAACCACAGTCTGTATAAGAATAACTGGACAAACCCTCTATGATGTCGACCAAAATGATTTTGAAGCCTCTTTTTCCGTGTACTGCGGTGCTGTCTTTCAAATGGGTGTAATGGGCAGTGCTGAAAAGCCAGCTAGAACACACCCACTTTATTTCAGTTACAGTTAGCTATTTTAGCTTGGCTGGCTTCCCTTATGTTAACCCATGATGCTAATTAAAATTCATCTGAAACAGTGCTGCCAGAGCTGAGATGAGAACTGGCAGAGCTCTGCTGGGACCAATGGGGAGGACGGACATGTTGCAGTCATGCAAGGCTATGAGTTGCAGGAAAATTGACTGCGGGTCCCAGCATACTTCCATTTGGAAGGGTCCTGAAATGATCCGCTCTGCATCCAGCTCCTTCAACCGAGCCACGCTAGAGGAGCTGCAGAGCTGCTGGCAAACATTCACAGCAGGACCTCCGGTTTCAAATGTAAGATGACCACTGCATTTAGCTGACGCTCAGTTAGCATGAGCTACTCACTGCTTAGCTAAGCTTTGTCCCCAGGCCCTTTTAAATATTCCCTCGGTCAGTCAAGGCCGTCTGTTATAAAATTAACACAACACATAAACACAAGAAAACATATTCTCCCTGAAATATCATTCTGCTCTGTTAAATCAGGGTTTAGAACTCATCCTAGCACGGAAACGGCGCTGATTAGAGTCTCCAATGACCTCCTCATGGCCTCAGACAATGGATTAGTATCTGTCCTTGTTCTGCTGGACCTCAGTGCTGCTTTTGATACCGTTGATCACGGCCTTTTGCTGCATAGATTAGAGCACACTGTTGGAATTAAAGGGACAGCATTAAGCTGGTTTAAGTCATACCTATCTGACAGGTTCCAGTTCAGCCATGTTAATGATGTTTCTTCTACACGGACTGGGGTCTGCTATGGCGTCCCACAGGGTTCAGTTCTGGGACCAATCCTTTTCACTTTATACATGCTGCCCTTGGGAAAAATTATCCAGAGCCATGGCATAAACTTTCATTGCTACGCTGATGATATGCAGCTGTACTTATCCATGAAACCAGAGGAAGCAAAACCTTTGGCTAAACTTCAAGGGTGTCTTAATGACATTAAGTCCTGGATGTCCTCTAACTTTTTGCTTCTAAATTCGGATAAAACAGAGGTTACTGTCTTTGGTCCCAAACACCTGAGGAATGGATTAACTGGGTTTATGCTGGCTTCCAGCACAGCTGTGAAAAACCTTGGAGGTTTTTTTGATCAGGATATGTCATTTAAGCAGCATATTAATCAGGTTTGCAATATAGCCTTTTTTCATCTCCGAAATATTGCCAAGATTAGGAGCATCCTCTTTCAGGGTGATGCCGAAAAATTAATCCATGCGTTGTCAGTTCTAGACTGTATTTTTGTAATGCGTTGTTAGCAGGATCTCCCAAAAGCTCGCTGAATAGCTTCCAATTGATCCAGAATGCAGCAGCGAGGGTGCTGACAGGAATCCGTAAGCGAGATCACATCTCTCCCGTGTTAGCCTCCCTTCATTGGTTTCCCGTGAAATTTCAAATTGAGTTTAAAATTCTGCTTCTCACATATAAGGCCCTTAATGGCCTAGCTTCTCGTTATTTACAAGACCTGATAGCACGTTATGCTCCTAATAGAGCTCTCCGCTCTCAGAGTGCAGGATTACTCGTCGTTCCTAGAATATCTAAAAGTAGATTTGGAGGACGGGCCTTTTGCTAGCAGGCACCTTTTTTTATGGAACCAGCTACTAATTTGGGTTAAGGAGGCTGATACCATCTCCATATTTAAAACTACATTGAAAACATTTCTGTTTAGTAAAGCCTACAGTTAGTCTAAACTATAGTGTGTAGAGGCTAATAGTTATAGCCATAGTTGTAGGAGCTAAGACTAGAGTAGGCTCGTCTTAATTACAGCTTCATCATAGCTATGCTGCTATAGGCCTACGCTGCAGGGGGACACCAACATGATCTGCTGAGTGGTGTCTCCACTGCTCTTCTCTCTTCCTTCCCTTTCCTCCTCCCTTCCTCCTCCTCCAGCTCATTCCATAATTAATTAGGAGCACCTTGTTACTGTAACTGTGCTCCATTTTCTTTTCTTTCCTGTAGTTTGTTGTGCTGTTTTGTGCTGCTCTCTCTCTCTCTCTCTCTCTCTCTCTCTCTCTCTCTCTCTCTCTCTCTCTCTCTCTATATATATATATATATATATATATATATATATATATGTGTATATCTATATATATATATATATATATATATATATATATATATATATATATATATATATATATATATATACATACATACACAGAAATTAGTCATATGACAGCTGTGACTGGCTTCTGTTGTCATGGTGCATTGCATTATGAGATGCTATTCAAGGTATATAGCATACTGCATACTGTAAACATTCCCAAAAGTAGTACACCACCTGGATATTTTTCAATTATTGTAGATGCATACTGTATACTGTGAACTGTGCACTACAATTTGACCTAATCAGTGAGTTTTCCACTTATTGTGTAGAATGCACTCAAAAATTGTCTAAGATGACAGTGATACCATTATTTAATCTTTTCTTTTTAATCTGTAGCTAGAGGTTTCCTTAGCTTAGCTAGACAGATGATAATGCTGGATAATTGTCATACCTTATGTAGTACACTCAGTGTATCCCATGATACATCACGAAAAGTAGTGAACAGCTAATGGTCACTATATTATGTGGTTGCGATCCATTACATTTTATCTGTGCTACAGTAATGATGTCTACGATGGACTGGTGACCTGTCTAGGGTGCACCCCTGCTTTTCAAAGAGAGCTGGGATACGGTATGGTATAGATAAAGGTATAGATAAAGAATAGATGGACAGTAATGATGTACAGATATCTGATACTAGAAATGTATAAAAGTTCATCCAGTTGATGAGCTCACACCATTGTTCCCTGTAAAAAAAAAACAAAAAAAAAACATCAGCCACAAAAAACTAAATAACCCCCAACCCCCAAAAGGAAAAAAAAAAAAAAAAAAACCTTATTTAGCCTGTAGGCAGTAGTGCTCTGAGTATGGGGTGATTCTTCAGTTTCTTGTTTGCTTTATATGTCAGTCTCCCAAGAGATCGAAGCTGTTTTGGGGACACACTGGAGACCTACGAAATATGAGTGAAGGGGATATTTTAACCAAGTAGCAGCTGGTTTCAGTTACATTACATGGATTTCTAATATTTAATTTGCAGTGTGTTCAAAGTATATATCCTAAAATGTCAGAATAATTATTTCTTTGAATCTTCCACCCTTTTTCCTGAAGACCCTTGTTGTGATATCTCTCCTTCTGAAGTTTACTATTGAATTACTGTGCAGAGTAAAGAGATTCTAAAGTATCCTTTGACATATTTGCAGAATCTTTAGTCTTCCTCCTTTTTGAATTTGTCCCTTTGTTGGCTTGTTCTCCATTACCATAGCTTCACAATGTATCAACACTTCAGGCACTTCAAATTGCAGAACATTGCAATTTATCTCTTGGAGAAATATGTTTTATCCTCTTGAGGCAAGGTGTTCTGATGTGGTGGTGCATCTGTGCCCAGCGAACAATGTTACGTTCAGGAGAGAAAATCATTTACTTCAACTAAGTACCCCTGGATTTTCTAAGCATCAACGAAAAACTTTGTCCCTTATCAGTGGCGCGCAAAAACTGGGTATGCAAGATATGCGGAGCACCAAGGCGATGCGGGGAAAAATTATGAAAAGTGCATTTTCTATAGCTATATAACAGCTTTTGTACATGTGTGTAAATGATGTGATCATGATGGCCAAAATGAAGTATGTTACTGATTAGTGAGTAATAATATTTTGAAATTAAAATTTCATATGTTTTCATATGTGGATTAGCTACTATAGTTTTGAAACCATATCATTTATTTTACATGTTCCATTGGTTTTTGTATGTAGTCTGGCTGCCTGTCATATATGTAACTTAAAACATGTTGGAAGAAAGAAACATATATGAAATGTGTAAATTATTTCCATGTGGAACCATACTGCATTATGTGATGTTTCCTCCTCAAGTCTTCTGAGGCTGATGGTTGTCATCAATCTAATATGGACCAGAATGAATTAAGACTGCTTTATTTAACAAAGTTCATGTCATTCAGGGGTGAGGATGAAAGAGGAGAGAAACAAGGCAAGAAGAAAGATGAAGAGGCAGGGGAAGGCACCAGGTTGGTCTAATATTAGGAGGAAGTGTAGGAAAAGCTACCTGAAATGAGGAAGATGATGTGAACCTATTCATTGTGTCCTTTATGGAAAAGTAGTTCAGGCAGACATGGCGAGTCAGTCACCACAGAGGATAAAGAGAAGGAGATTGTGGAACAGAGAGGTACAGAGAGAGGTTGGTAGTAACTAGTTATATTCACTCCATTTAATTTACTCTTATTTTCTTTTAAGATAAATTGTAGCTTTTAAGAATTGTTTTCATGTAAAATACTTTTGACTTTTACTTCAGCAATATTGTTCTAAAGTAACAATACTCTTACTTGAGTACAATTTTTGTCCAATCTCGCGACCCCCGAGTCCATATGAGAGAGGATGAACTGGAACAGAGAGGTGAAGAAGAGGAGCTGGAGCAGAGAGGTGTGGAATTTTTTTAATTGTAGTAATTTGTGTGTGTGTTTTGTTTTTTTTTTTTTTGGGGGGGGGGGGGGGGGGCACAGCCATGTTTTTGCATACCCCTCAGACAGTAGGTAGTTGCGCCCCTGTCCCTTATCTTCACTGCAACACTGAGCAAAAGAAAAAGCAAGGCGCCAGTGATTTCTTTCTTTGTCAACACAGTACAGCCCTTAAGCAGCACAGTCCTTGTTCATAATGGATTAACAGACGATGATAAATTTGTCTGCTGGCTTACATCTCCATCCACACGTCTCATATCCATCCACTCATTCATCTGTGTGCTGCAGGACTCTCACAGAAGCAGCTGCAAGAACCCCACCAAAAAGGAGGTACTGGAGCACAGTAGAGCCTTATCCCTATAACACAAAAGCTCACTCTGATCCCCGAAACCACAATGTGTGACTGCAGGAATCTCCTGTGGCCCTACCAGTCCAGCTTGTAAGGGACTGTGCCAGAGATGTGATGCCAGGCAGCAGGCTATTATGCCGATTTATGAATGCCAAATCCTGGTACATTTTTTTTTAAATCTCACCTAATGGACATTAGAGAGAGGTTCTTCTGCCTTATGACAGTCATCGAAAACAGGACTTGGACACAGTAAATCCAGCTCCTCCATCCCCTTTGAGGGATTGTTTGGTGGTTATTTCTCACAGCCATGGTTGTCACATCAACAACAGTGTTGCAGAGCAACTCATCGCAGCTCAGATGAAGCAGATACAATAATAACAGTTCTCATACAAGTAACAAGTCTCATGACGATGCTCCCTAAATAAAACAGCCAAAGATCCACAAAGACCGAGCGCGTGGCAGCATTTCCTACTCTCCTCCCTTGAGCCACCATTGTCTCTTCAAACGACTGTGATGAAGGAAAGCTGGGAATTTACCCACAGAAATAAAACAATTACAATGTAGACTCCCCTGAAAAATGTAAAACTTAGCAGGATCCAGCAAGAACATGTGTTTGAAGAAAGAAAAAAAAAAAAGGCAGTCCCTCAGAAACACAACTGTGCCAGATTTGTGGCCTCAAAGTTGAGCACTGGGAATTTAGAAATATTTTTAAACAGCTATTGGTGTTTTCAACTGGGTTGAGTCGTGGTGGGTGAGTGCGGCAGAACAACAGCACCTCACTGTGGTGCCTGAAAAAGCAAAAGACTCGCACTGTGGTTATCTCTTTTATTTTGAAGAGACAGGTCTACAGGCTGCATTATAACAGACATCGGATGTATAACAAAATAACACTGGTTTACATTTTGGCAGCATCAGCAGTTCAGGTTTTAATAGCTAGTAGCATATGCATTCTTTACAGTGAAAGCACAGCATCTAAATACAGTACAGTGTAACTGGAGTTGACTGCATCATGTGTAGTGGTTTGCTGCCTCCGTTCCTTGAACCTGATCCAGTTATCTCAGAACCTTGAAATGTGTGGAACTTCAATATCTGCATTAGAATTGCAAATGTGATAACTTTTTCAGTAACCTACGACACGAGAGTTTAGGGAGCACAGGGTCGACCCCTGAGCTGCCTGTGGTTATATTTAGTCTCCACAACCACTGATCTTGCCACACACGTGTGTGCCCCGTTAAAGAAACCCCCCTGGTGTTTGAGACATTTATGTAACTGTCATCTATGAAACCATGCCAGGATTTATTCTTGGCCCTCTACTCTACATACTTCAGGGAGACCAGCAGTGTAATGACTAATTTCAACCTGTAACACAATTTTGAAAGTTTATATTACATAATAATTAAAAAAAGAAATTCTCATTTCAGTTTTTCATTTTTTTTTAAACACTAATCCACTGACAAGAATCCTTTTTAAGTGTTTCAAAAGGGAATGATGATTACCAACTACTATCCAACAGTCTTAGCTCACATGCAGCTTTGGCTTAGACAGCCTGTTTTACAATCTAAGGCACTCAGTTTGGCGAGCACTTCACGGACGTAAGCCTGAAAACCTGTATATGCTTTCTGCATGACGCTAAATACATTTCTGAAGCTGCTTCTGACCGAAACATAACATTGTCACCTGAAAATTTCAGTTTAGAAATTAGTTTACATGACTGTGAGCAGAACAATAGTTGAGTGGTTAAGCCTTAAGCAGCATTTGGGTGAGTATTAAAAAATAATATGTGTGTGTGTGTGTGTGTGTATATATATATACATATACATATACATATACATATACATATACATATACATATACATACATATACATATACATACACACACATGTTGTGGTAGTTTCAGTGTGTCGGTTCCTTCCACATTGACCACAGGCTTCAGAAGACATGCAGCACAAACAACAATCAGGCCATAGCTTAACTCAGGTCCAAAGCTGTGCCCCCCCCCTCCTCTCTGCGCTGTTGATTCCATCAGAGATCCATCACGATCCAACTGTTCCTGACTTTGGTCCGCTTAGCTCCTCTCAGAGCGTCCTCCCATACTCATCTCTGCTTCTCACTGCTATTCTTCTGTAAATCTCAAATTCCCAGATCCTACATCTCTGTCACACACTGATGTTCTTCAGCTGTTCATAAGTGAGAAAGAACTGAAGATGGAGTAAAGGAAAACAAGAAAAAAAGTGTTTCTGAGTGTTGAGTGTTTCTGTTGAGCAGAACGAGTCACACTGAATCTTGACTCCTTTGTACTTTGAGCTCCAAGACTTCTTTTTACAATTCCTTCTTCCCTCAATCTATTCTGCAGCAACAAGTCAATAATCTCATAACATCTTTCTGGCCTGGATGGAGCATGATCGGGATTCGCTAAAAGGAGTTTTCAGTGGCCCAAAGACCTTTCATTATATTTTGGCATTTGCAGAAAGACTTTGATAAAGTTCACTGTGAACACTCAGCTCTCCTGCCCGCTGAAGGCCTGGTACGTTCACTCTAACTGCGGGGCAGTGGGGTAATGAGGCAGTAGTTTCACTAAGTTACATAAAAGAGTTAGCTAGCATTAAACTAATCCTCCAAACCCCATTAAATAATGACTTGGAATGCCTGCATCACTGAATGCATAACAGAATGTTACAGCTTTCTCTTGCCAATTTCTCATGTTCAGAACATACTGCATTACAGAAACTATATATAAACATGAAGAGTCATAAAAGACGTCGCTGAAAGGATACGATGATGTTCCATGGTCCCAGGCGGAGCCAGTTGGGAAAGAAGCCTTTGTACAGAGCCATGAAGCCCTCTGAGCGCCATGTCTGTAAGAGGGAGACAAATCAAGTTAAAAAGCTATTTCTTCCAATTATCTATGGGCATTTTCTGATTGGGAAATAAGTAATCTCAAGGCTAGATATTTAGCATTACTCTATAATATGAATTATGTATCAGCACAGGAGGATTGCTTAATGGTAATTAAATAATACATGTGATGGTTTTGACAATTTGGGCCACAATGAATGTCACATTTTACAGCTCAGATTTAAGTTGTCAGATGGTACTTCAGCTATTTATCAAGGCATGTTCATAAAGAAAAAAAAAGGGTTACGGGTTGTCTCTGACCAGATAAGCATTTAGAAAAAGAAAAAAACTAATTTCATAGCATCAGGCCTGAGTATTGATACTACAGGTAAGTCACACACACACACACACACACACACACACACACAAAAGAAAACCTATCAATGCCAAAGTTTACAAACTAAGATCAGATCAGCAGTTTGTCATTCATGAGTTTTTGGACAAGAAATCAAGAAATGCAGGTCTGACCTGCTGATTCCAGTTTTACCAGATTTATAAAGAATGACTGAGCGAATACAAAACATTTTTGGAATATGACTTTTTTTTTCTCTTTTATTGAAGACTCATCTGTGTCATAAAAACACCCAGACTACAAATAATATCACTCTGAAGATTTCCATAATTTTTCCTCATGTTATCCCTTACTGACTGAAGTGAAATAACCCCCGCTGGTACGCCAGCTGAAACTAGGGCCTCTACTCTCAGTGGGCTGAGGACTTTGCACAAAAAAAAACTCAGTCACGTCTGTTAACTACCTCCTGAGGGAAGAATAAAGGAAAAAAAAATGACTCCCCAGACATGCTTGTCTAAGAGTGGCTGTCAGCGCTGCTGTGTGTGTGATGTGTCGAGTAGAGAGTTGGGAAGGAGAAAAAAAAAAAAAATTGATTTCTCAGGTCACGTTCTGTCAGTCAAGCTGAAAACTTTCTGTTTCAGGTCACCAGTCAAACAACCCGTGCGGCCCAGTTTTGACTGACCTGCAGGAGACAGTCGAGTGTTCCCTGGTACAGCGCTACTCCTCTCTGGTTCATCATACGTGTCCGGACCACATCCACAGGATTTGAGGCCAAAGCTCCTGCGAGGCCGCATACAAAGCTGGACCTGGGGACCACAGGGACACACAGTTGTTATGGTTCTCAATTATTTTATTGGTTCCTAATGTCATAACCATGAATTTGTGTGCTCTTGCTGTTCCAAAGGGAAAAAAAAAAAAATCCGCTCATATAAATAGCTAAATCTGCTGCTTCGAATATACATAAAGATGCAAGAAGCATTAAGAAATAAAAAACAAAACAAACTAAAACATTTTTTGATGCTACAAATGTCTGCGTTACTGTCCAAACAATGTCCTTGAGTCTGATTTTCAGTTTCCCATCATGGATGCCTTTGAATGTATTCAAAATTCATCAAGCAATTTCCTGTGAGTGATATTACTACAACACATGAGAAACATGAGGAGAAAGACGACCTCCCAGGTCATGCAAACTCACAAGAAGTGTGTGTACACGGTGTCCCCCATGTAACCTGACAGGATCAGGTGCTTCTTGGTGATGTCATAGACAGGAAGCTCGACCCCGACCACGATGGCTGCCCTTTGAGCTGTTAGAGACACCCCCTGATGCCAGGAAAGAGGGAGGGTTGCAGTACTGGTAGTTTTGTGTCAGTAATTCATGAAACCAAACAAGGCTAAAGCTACATTTTTATGTTTTGTCTACCTTCCACAATCCTCGTGTCCCCTCCTCCTGGTAAATGTTGATGAAGTTGCCCATCATACTGCCTTGGATCACATTTCCCTGAGCCTGCATCCGGATCTGAGAGAACAGACAAATGTCCAAAAAGGGTCAACCTGAAAGAACTGAGGTGCCAAGTAGGAGAGCAGTTCCAACTTCCAGTTGAATGAGATGTAAGAAAGGATTGAAATATTATAATAATTCCATCTTATTCTTTTTTTTTGGTTGTAATTTTTCAGCCTTAAAGACAGACTGTGGGTAACAGGTCAGTGCAACTAACATGGTGAGAGACTGGGCAAAGCACAGGGAATCTGGATAAGCACTGGCAATCAACTGCCTGGTATCATTTACAGAACACTATGTTAAGCTTTTGAGGTTTAGTTCTATAAATAATGCACAAGTGACATCACGATGGCACCAAGATGACCTTCCTTCCCAGACGGGCTACTAAAGGCCAAACTTCACCCTAGCTCAGTTAGTACATATTCCTGCAGGTTCCTGCAGGTGTTTTTTTTTAAATTGTTATTCCTGCTATTCAAAGGGAAGACTACGACATACCTGTGAGCAATTAAAAAACTGCAAGAACCTGCTCTACTGGTTCAGAGAAAGGTTTCACGGAAACAAGATCAAACACACCAGTCCTGTAAACAGGTACCTACCTTAAGCACATCAGTAGGGTTGGCAATAGAGGAAGAGATGACCCCAGAGAGAACGCCACACATGCCACATTAGTCAGCAAGGTCTCATCTGAAACGGGGACAGGAGCAGGAGGCAGCGTGAACAAATCTGAGTTTACACTTGCAGAGAGTTGCTGATATCAGTTCTTTATATGAGTAAACAAGGAAACAGGTTTTAAAAGGTCACATAAAAGCACATACATTTGCGTGTTATCTACGACCTTCAGAAGGAATGCTGTTGATGATTCACAACAGCCTGAGGCAATGTTGTGTGTTGTGTGTGTACACGTGTGCGTGTGCTCGAGGTCGAGAAAGAGAAACTGACGCTCACCTTCTGGTCTGTCAACCAGCAGTCGCTTGAAGCTTTGGTATGTGCCAATTTTTATGGTCCCATAGGAGGCCTGGCGCAGCATGGCAGGAGCAATTCTGCAAAATACATAAAATAAGTAAATAAAGCAGATGCTTTTTTCTATCACTGAGTTAAATAGTATCTCAGCTGAGGGCTGCTGTTCTAATAAAACCCTTCTTTAAAAAAAAAAAGGAAAAAACAAAACATCAATAAAGTCCAATCTAAGACGACCCCTGGCCTCTTTTGGACAGACAAGAGGGCAGAGAAGAAGAGCTGTGAGATAGGCAGTTAAACAGATGCACGCGCACAAAAAGAGGAAGTGTAAACATATTGAGGAAACGTTATCTACAATGAGGGTATGATTAGTAGTAAACTCAATAATTACGCAGTTTTGTTTGGGATAAAGGACTATAAGGACACAAGACACATTGAAGTGTGCGTAAAGACAAAAAAAGAACCCACTGACCCCGAATAAAGCGCCCGGAGCCCCTCCTCTCTTCCTATCCTCATCATAGCGTGCAGCATTCCTCTGTAGCGGATCTCTCGGTACTTGCTGTCGCCTACTTGGCCTTGGACCTGAAGACGCGTCTTGGCTAGGTCAATTGGAAAGGTTCCTGCATCACAAAGCCACATTTAGCTTTTGTTTTTTCCACAAGAAGCATTGCAATAATACAACGGGAACCACGCAGTACGGCGTCTCGACGCATCACTCACCGCATTCCGCCGTCACGGAAGCTAGTCCGCCGAACACAAACGGCTTCCAGTTCACGTTAGACATGTTCTCCGGTCGTGTACGGACCCGCCAGACTCAGCCAGTAATCCGCAGCTTGTACTTCCCTACCGGACAGCTGCGTACGTCTTCAGGTTGCGTGTGTGGAGGACCCCAGATCACGTCACGAGCAGGCGGACTTGAAAGACTCAAGGCTCCGCCCACCTGCCGCTCCTTCACCGGCGGCAGTCTTCACTGGCTCCGCCCACCTGCCGGCTGCCAGGCAACTGTGTCAGTCAGATTGAGAAAGTCAAAAGGCTTTTAAAGACTTTAAAGCAGTGGTTCTCAACTGGTTTGGCTTCAGGATCCACCATCACCCTTAATGAACGAGCCACCACCCAAATCAAGGAAAATTTCCAACTTCTCAAATTTATTGAATGAAAAGATTGCGCAGTTTGTATTGGAGATAGTAAAATAGAATATCACAGAATGCCAACACAAAAAAATAAGTTTATTGGTTAACCAAAATGGCAAAAACCAAAATGACTTCAAGTGGGAAATATTCCCTTTGATGCTCAATTAGCTGCATTTTAATTAAATCTAAAACACTTCACTTCAGTAACTTCAGCCCTTTTTTAACAGACTCAACATGCACAAACTTGAAATAAAAAAGTGCAACCACTAAGCAGGTTTAAAAAATAACTCAAATATGTAGCATTTGCTGAGTAACCACTTCCTGAATATATAACAATTTCCTATTAAAACTATCTAGTCACTTATTTAAGCATTAATTATAAAGCTGACATAACAAACACAACATTTCAGTAACAGCCATTTTTAAGACTCAACAGTGCTTTTATGCACAAACATGAAATAAAACAGTGCAACCACTGAGCAGTAGTTTCAAAAAGAACTCAAAATATAGTTTTAGCTGAATAACCACTCACTGACCTTTGTCTTCAAGATAAGAAAATCCATATCTCATAAATTCTTCGTTGTATCTGTGTTTCACCTGCTCTACATATGTAAACAAACCTTGCAGGTCTTTTTCTATGGTGTGAACTGGCGGGTGTCAACTCGCATTACAGGGCATTATCGCCATCTACTGTTAAGGAGTATGAAATTACGCTTTTTTTTTTTTTGAGCATTTCCTTCCCCAGTCAAAGGCCCACGACCCACTGAAAACGGGTCTGCGACACATTTTTGGGTCACGACCCACCACTTGAGAACCACTGCTTTAAAGGATGTTGAATCCAATTACAAATTTCTAAAGCAGTTCCAGATTTAGTCTGTTTTGCTTTAATTATAAGTCTATTCTAAAACCAACAACTGATTCTAATTGATGAATCTATTTCTGTTTTATGAAAAAAGGCAGTACAGTTTTTGGTTTCATTATGTGTACAATGCAAATTATTCTGTTGTTGTCGTGATTTTAAATATTCCATCTAGGAAATATTGAAATATATCTTGTTTTAAATATTATTATTTATTGAGCCCAGAGTACACTCTTAAATGTATCATAAATATATATATCATGCCTTAACCTGGCCAGTATATCTTAAATTTAGTAATTTATTGTTTAAAAAAAGCACGAATAGAGTTCCAGTTTAGCAGGTTCTTTCAACCAACCACTAAGCAAAGTCTCCTTACATTAAGTAATTCCCACGTTAATTTATGAGTTTATTTATTTATTCCTGGGTCTTAATCTTTTGAAATTTGTTACTGTACTGTAAAAAGTCTGTTTTTATAAAATTTGATTTAACATACTCAATTTTTAAAAACTAGTTTCAAACCCCTGAATGCCTTAGAGGTGTAAACTGGAAATAAGATTTATTTTCAAGTAAAAATATCTTGCTGCATAGTCAGATCATTTCATTAACACTGAGGAATTTTCACCTAGAATTTAGTGTTGTTTTCAGAGCAGTATGTCATTCATGTAAAGTCTATCATGCTTTTAGACACATAGACAATATAAAAGCCTCCAATACCTGTAACATACTGCAAAGACTCAGCAAAGTTCAAGTGTTTTATATCTAATGCATAACATTTATCTCCGTGTGAATGGATGTTTTGCCATGTGCAAAAGCCAGTACCTCATCTTTTGATTAAATTGTTAAATTGTTTTGTGTGCTTATGTACCTGAAAAAACATAATAAAAATCAGGATCTTAGTTTTTCTTAGCATTAGGCAAATCAACTTAAGTCTAATAACAGCATAGATTTTTTCTTATCATGTCATTATTTAATAAATACTAAACCAATAAGAAATTAAAAGCATATGGGCAATACTAAGCGCCCCCTTAATGCCTCTATAAAATTTAAGTGGGTAAGTTTGTACCAGGTCTTGCTAATCATCAGCCCTTGATGAACTGATCATAACCTAATGTGAAGACCTCAATAAAACCCAATGTTTTAGTGGTTTGATATTCTGGAGCATTCAGGTATGAGTTAACACACAAGAGGGAAAAAGACATAAGCCATTGTCTTCGAGAAGCAACTGTTGCAAAATGCCGATCTTTAACGGACTATAAAACAATATTTCAAACAATTTCAGCATTCAACATTATTCTGAAGTGGAAAGTATTAAAGGGAGTAGCCTGTTTTCCAAGCAGTGGACATCTCATTAGATGTACTTCATGGTCTATTTTGCAGCCACAGCACCAGGGCAACTTGCAGTCATTGAGTCGACCATGAACGCTCCTGTACCAGATGACTATAATGACAAATGTCAGGCAGTCTGTTCAACAACTGAAGCTTAGCTGAAATTTGATCATGGAATAAAACATAAACCCAAAAACAAACCAGTGGATCTACATCAGAATGGCCTGAAAAATGAGGTTTTGGAATAGGCTAGACCTCAGCTTCAACTGTCATGCTTTGGCAGGGCCTTAAGTGAGCTGTGCCTGATCAAGTGCAACAATTTCATAAAATTCCTCCACAACAATGTGAGGGACAGTTGAAGTCATACAGGAAACAACTACATAAAGTCATTACTTCGAAAGGTGGATTAACAAGCTACTGAATTATGGGGGCACTCAGTCTTTCTCACACGATTCTTTCTTTTTTACATCATTTTATATACAGTATATCTATATCTATATCGTCATTTTATATAGCTCTGATATATATAATAATTATATAGATATATTATATATGATATATCAGAGCGAGAGAGAGAAAAAAATCTATCGATGGAAAAAGTTTTTCATTCAGCAAATTAGCATAGCATATTTAGCTGCCATTATTTTTTGGGTATATAATGTTACTGAAGCGCGACCTGAGCAGATCATAACACTGCCTCCACAAACTCAGATGGCAGGCTCTAGACGTGGTTGTTTTATTTTATTTTATTTTCTTAACCTGATGCCATCATCACTCTGGAAGAGAGCAAGTCTGGCCTCACACGACCTTTTCTCTTGCTCTCAAGTCCAGCATTGATAGTTTTTTTTTTTTTTTTTAAAGGCTAATCAGCTGTTTGGTCTGAAAAACATGAGTTCTGTTTGTAATGTGTATGTGGAAATGTATAATTTTAATAATGTATAACTTTTTTAAATAAAAATTTCTGATTCTGGTGCAGTGCAAGACCAAACAACCATAAATAATATGATGCTTTGCTCTACTGTTAACATTTTTCACTATTATCTGAAATATTACATCAAGCAATAATATTGTATCATGAAAATGTTATTTGATTTATTGTGTTGTGCTATTACTAGCATATTTAGATTTCTTTTCACGTTTCAAGGCTTACAGTAATCACCGTCACACAAATTTACTGTGATGATAAAGTCCTTCCAAGAGACCGATGGGAGTCAAAGTGCACGTCGACTTGAAATCAGGTCAACACAAATAGAACTTTGAGTTGTAATACTTTAAATTTTAAAATGTTTCTGACAGCTGTGTGAAGACACATCAACCCTATGACTAATTTCAACACATTAATAATTCAGTCACTTAAATATGGAAGTATTTCTGTGCCATCTGAGTTTGAATACGAATTTTTAAGATTGAAAATTTTCAGCATCAAAATCAGGATTGCTTCTCCCTGGTGACCCGGATGTTGAGTCTGGGTCTTTTTACACTGAATTTTTTAAGGTTGAATTTTTTTACACTGAATTTTTTGAGGTTGAATTTTTTACACTGATTTTTTTTTTTTTTTTTAATTGAATTTTTTTACACTGAATTTTTTGAGATGTTGATTTTTTTTTTTTTACACTGAATTTTTTGGGGTGTTGAATTTCTTTACATGTTGAATTTTGAAAACTAAATATTTTAAGACAACAATTTTTTTAACACTTAATTTATTTTAACAAAATAAAATTCAGAGGCAAAAAAAATTATTGCTAGAAATCTGATGTTTTTTAAAATTCAAAGTCTGATTTTGATGCTGAAAAATTTCAATCTTAAAAATTCGTATTCAAACTCAGGTGGCACAGAAATACTTCCATACTTAAAACCCCAACAGGTGACAGAAACTGAAGCATCATCTACTTTCCCTTTTTACCACCAAATCATGGAGAGGAATTCTTGCTCAAGGTCACTTTGAAATGTGACGGGCTGGGGACTGAACCAATGACCCCCTGGTTCGAGGACACGTTGTCTAGACTATATTTTGTATATTGTATAATGTACATAACAGCTGATTTCCTTCTTTAGTCAAAACACTCCTTGCCTTTATTTTTCTGCTATTACATAAAACATGTTTGCTAGTGGGTAAAGTTACTGATGCCTTCAAATGAGAGTTGCTCAGTTGCACTATAGAGAAAATCAGAGTAGCACTTAGAAAAAATCCAAAATTTACTCTTTTTAACTTGTTCGTATGTTCACAATCTTTGCTTCAGAAACATTAGTGTCACATCAATCTGCACAGGTATGCCTTCTGACTGTCACTATGTCAACTTCACTTGTAGTTACAGTTTCTCTTTAAATAACAGTAGTTTGAGACAAAGTTTTAGTGCATTTTTGGTCTGAGTCAGAAAGTTGCACTCTGATCAGCAGCTCTGCTATATGGTCTATTTAGACTGCTTATTTTAGATTCATGCAATAAGAAAGAGATCAGGGATGGCCAGTAGCAGAGATTTTTAATAGTAATATTAGAATATTTTGAAAGGCTAATTTCTTAACATGGGAACAGACAACAATTTGAAAACCAAAGAGTAAGGAAATAACTCAAAAAGTCCAATTACTTTGTGCTTCTGACTTAAGTGAAGATAAATAAGGGCTGATACCAGAAAGAAAGGTTCATGTCCTTCATCACCATTAGCCAGTTTCCCTCTTATGACTGCTAAATATTTTGCTGTCAACAAGTCTGTCCCCTGATCTGAAACTGGTTTTGCTGCTTCTGTAAAGACACCCACACCCTGTCATTTTGGAACATTGTTTTAATGTGACCAGGTGATCCACACCTAGAACTGGAGCCACGGACCTCTGTAGCGAGAAATCCAGAGTTTAGCTACAATAGTCAGTAAGTTTTTCTCCATATCTTAAACACCAAGAATGAATTGAGCAGGCAGCCTAAATACTAAAAACACCTTGAAAAGGAGGAACAGTTTATCCACTGAAAAGCACAAAAACACATCACTGGCTCCTGTCCCACTCTAACCTTCAACTCAGTTTAGCAATAAGCGCTGCAAACAGCACAGAAAATCGTTCATTCAAGTGACACGCTGAGCTGACTAGATTCTAAAAGTGGGAAATAAAGCAGTTTGCGCTACTGTTGGTATCTCAATATAGAAACTGCGAAAAACAAAATAATATATATTTTTCCTCCAAGCATACATTCAAGAACAGATGTAGCTGAATAGACTGGATCCTACTCTCTCTCTCTCTCTCTCTCTCTCTCTCTCTCTCTTTTTTTTTTGTCTCCGTGTGGTTTCACATCTCTGCCACTAGATGTCAGGGCAGCACCAGGTCCATGTTCCACCGAGGCCCCGGCCTTCAGCAGAGCACTGGTGGCCCTGAGAAGCTCTCCATGATGGTGGTGACACTGCTTCAGTAACATGTAGGAGCCAATCAGTCTCTGTTTCATGGACAAACACGGGCAGCATGAAAACGATGTGTGGGCCCATTTAGGCCTATTTGTCTTGTTGTAGAATAAGTGCATTCTTCTTTGTCAAAACAGATTTTTCATAAGCGGAATGAATGCATTGCTTGTGAAAACACACGAGCTTCTTCTTATCTGTTTTTCATCATGTTTGTCCTTCTAGTCTCAGTTTGTAAAGCAGTGGCTCTGTTCTCCTGACTGCAACATTCATCTAGAGTATATTTATTACGATCATACGCAAGTTGTATTGTTTGATTAATGGGTCTGCAATGGGTCAGTAACCTCAGAATTGCCATCAGTACATTATTAATGACCAGGAGAAAGAGGAGGTGTGTGTATCACTGTGCACTCTCCTGTACTCGCGCGAGTGTGTGTGTGGCATGCGCAAGGTCAAGCACGAGGCACAACATCAATGAACGGAAATAGATGAATGGAAATATTTCAGATTTATCTGAAACCAATAAGTAAAGGGAAGTGTGGTGTGCCTAAAAATGGCCACATCTAATGCGGTGATTTGTCAAAGGAGAGTCTGAGAAGAAACCTGGGAGAGAAGAGGAGGAGATATATCTGTGTTTGGTGGTCTGCAAAATAAGGGAGGTACAGTACAGTTGTGTTACTTAAGAAAAGGGATGTGAGATTGGCCAAGTGCCATTTGATTGACTTGTTAGTAACTTTGAAGATAAATACATGAAGAAGAGATTCATATTTTGCTTCTCACGCATGGGGAAAGTGTGCATTACCGATGCAAAAGTCGTCCTCGATCACTGAATCATGCACATAATTGGGTTATCCTCTGGCACAGGATGCATTTTTAATGTAACTGTGTCAGTTTAAAAAGAGAGCACTTGTTTTCTACTTGCTGAGTGACTGCAGGAACATTGTACTAATGTCACTGATCATCGCTTGCCCAGTCACTGTTAAAACGCTGCAGAAAAGTGTGTGATGTTTGTGTGTTTCTGTGTCTGTGTTGCTTACTGTCATCTGACGTGAAGTCAAGGTGACTTGTGGTCACAATACTGAAAACCAATTGATTTAACATATCAGCTCACTCCCCCCAAAAAAATCACAAAGTATGTCATATATCTCAAGAGAAGCTCATTGGACCACAACAACGGCAGCGATGCACACTTTTAAAGAAAACACTGGCCCTTCTAACACACTGACCTACTCGCACATGGAGAGCATTACATAAACAAGGAGCTTTTATTTTTGAAGCTTGAATGACCTGCCAAGTCAGTTACTGACTTGCTTTAATATCGTTTCTTCTCGGGAGCCACATAAATGTAAAATGTAACTTGTGAAACAGTAAAAACATTCCTGTAATTCCTCCGGCTGCAGTAATGATCAACAACAAACTGTCTGATAACAAGAACACTGGATGTGTTCAGCCTTCATCAGAAATCATCTGTTTTTCATGAATATCATATGTTGAACAATATAATTTTTATTATATTTATTCTGATAAGATTGTATTTGTAGACATATGTCTACGTGATCCCAGAAAAATACAAAATTAAAATTAAAAAATTAGATTTTCAATGTGTTTTTAGCTGGTTTGAAAATGCAAGCCTGCTGTCAGTATATGTGTTCTGAAGATACCAGAGCACTGATGTGACAAGAGTTCATGCATTGTGGAAAATAGGTAATTGAACACATTTTTATGTAAAAGAAAAGAATGTTAATCCACATGAGGAGTAAAAAGATTTGATAAAATTACTCTAGTTTTGAGAAACAGGAAAAAAAAACCAAGCAAAGGGATACCAGGAGATATAAGGTGATAGCCAATTTACACTTAGCTTGATAGATTTGCCTTTTATTTTATTTTCTCTTGTTTTTTTTGTCCAGATATGAATTTGATGCACCTCCTTCCATTCAACTCTGGACATGAAAGCTAATTACCTAAACATGAGCAAATACCACAGTCGGCTTGTAATGGGAACACAGTGATGGTGCGATACAAGGGGGGGTTGGGGATGGCTGGGGTTGCAGAACGGGCCAACTGCATTTTCCCGCTGTAGCCTCTTAATGCCCACACATGTCATCACAGGTCTGTTTTCCAAAAAGACTCAGAGGGGGTTGGCAGTTCACAAATCTTTGCTGAGAGATTATGTGACTATATCTTCATTTTTCCACAAAAATGTACATGGCTACTCCCTTTTTCCTGTTTTATGATATTCTTTTTATTTATATGGAAGCCCACACCGTTACACCCACGAACATTTGTGAAGGATAATCAGAGCCTCTCCCTTTGCTGGAAACGCGTATACACATACTGGTGTTTTGGTCACTCCCATTGTGATGAGTATTTTTACCCCCTCCCCAGGGCAGTACTGAACTTAATGGGAAGCGAAGGCTTGTCCACTATGGTTAGTACATGTTTGTGTGTGTTTTTCTGTCCTAAATGTTTACTTCACTCCCTCCTCACACCCTTAAGGCTCCAGGAACGTGGTCTTGTCGCTACGTCGATGAATGCAGCATGCTGCATTGCGATTGGCCGGATGTGATTCTGCCTTCTCCTCCAGTACGTATTCAGGATGTGAGATCCTCGTGACGTGAAAATATCAGTGTTTTTCCAGTCCTGAGCTGTTTTTTTTTTTTTCACAGTGACATTTTGATTCCCTCAAATCAGTGCTGTGAATTTTTACTCTGACACCATATAAGGAATTTGCATAAGACGTCATTGCAAATCGTCATAGTTAATCCTGCTGAATGTCCATATCCAGTATGCACACATACATGGACTCATGTGGCTTGGTGGTCCAGTGTGAGTCCATCCTCCTCAAGACCGCAGCCTTGCCAGGAGAACTATTAAGGTCACCGAAGACTGGATAGTGATGACACAAAAATGATCAGGAAATGCTTGTAGTGGACAAATGATCTAAAAGCCCAAAAGGTTAACTTTGCTCAAGCCTTGGAGACTGACCTCAGAAAGAACAGCCGATGTACTCCACCTAGCTCTGCTAGGTATGGGCTTTTCAGCAAGGTCATGCAGACTGGATGAGAAATTGTGGATGTGTACCAATCCTCCATCTTTAAAAAGCCTGGCGGAAACACTTGAAAAGCCTTGGGAAGTTGCAAAATGTGCCTAATAAAGAAAAAAACTCCCAGAATTCCATTCCGAGGTCGTCAGCGGTCAAAAGCAACCACAAACTTCTTTTGCACCAGCAAATGTGAACGATAGTAAGGTCATATACCCATACCCAGTTAACCCTCCATGGGGTTTTTTTTACTAGGAACAGACTCGTTTGAGAATTTCCACAGAATATGTACCAGATCTAATTCATAAAACATTTTTTTTATAATAAAAACAAAGGTACCACAAGTAGTAACATTTTTATTCCTAATGAAATGTCTTCCTATTAGTCTGTCACCATCTGTTCATCTTTTTCTGAAGCAAGGTTTGGCTCCTTGTTCTAAAAAACATACCAATAAAGACATATGACAACTCCTCCACAGCCCCCATTGCTCCATTGTTGTCAAAGTGACACGTCGGGAAATCCAGAATTACTGCTTACATCAAAGTGGTGCCACAACCACAACTCCAACAAAGTTGGGACACTGTGTGAGATGTAAACGAAAATATAATGATTTCCAAATCTCATAAACCTGTTGTTTATTCATGTTAGAATGTAGAAAATGCATCAAACTTTTAAAATGAGGAAATGCACCATCCTAAGAAAAAAAAGACTCGGAATTTGATGGCAGCGGTATGTCTCAAAAACATTGGGACATATTGTGTGCATGTGAAGCACATGAGATTTCTCCAGATTTTATTAATATAATGTCCTGTAGATTATAATATATCTTCACATTTCACACAAGTCTTCACATTTTTATATTATTCAAGATTATTTTGAAATTGTTTCAGTTTTACGTGTATTTTTTTCATAGATTAGTGAACCAAATGCTCATCTTCACTTCTAAGAGAGCCTGCTCTCTAAGACGCTATTTTTATACCCAGTACACGGTAATCAATGCAATTTGTTGCAAGATGTTCCTCCGGGTGTTGGAAAACACCATCTGAAAGCTACCATAGGCTCCATTTTCCATTTATTTTTGCTTTAGCATGAAAATGCCTTGAAAAGAAAAGAATACACACTTACTGCCTTGTTCTTTGTTCTGCAGCTGGCTGTCTTTCTCTTTGAATAAACTCCAACTTCCCCAGCAGGAGGGGACTGGTTCTGCCTGCAAACAGGAAGTTAGTCTTTGATGGTTTAGAAAAATGGCATTTTTACCTTCTTCTGTCCACCACTGGAAGGCTTTACACAACCACTGCACACTTTTGTTTTACACGTTGCTTTATATAGTGCTGTTTAATTTCATATAAAATAGCAAATGTCACAAGCTGATTCTGACTCTGCCCTTCTTTGCTGTAGCCACATCTGAATGAAGCTATGGGGAACATGAAAGTGACCACTGTCTAAATGACTGAATGTAAAAGAAAAATAAACTTTTTTTTATGATTTGTGTGTGTGTGTGGTTATTGCTTTTATTGCTTCTATAAATGTCATTTAGCATTTGCCTTTCGCTCGATGTCTTGAGATGTCGCTTCAGTATATCCATACAATCTTCTTTCTTCATGGTGATATTTTCTTCTGTGAAGTGCACAAGTCCCTTCTGCTGCTAAGCAGCCCCACAGTATGATGCTGCCAACCCCATGCTTCACAGTTAGGATGGTGATCTGAGTCCCACAAGCTTATTAGCTTTTAATCCAAACATAATGATGATCATTCAGACCAAACAGTTCAATTACATTCTCATCAGACAGCAGGACATATAATCTCCACAATTTCTTCGACCCTTGCCAACATGTGCAGCTGCAAACAGTAATTGTAGCTTTTCAAGGCGCTTTGGAGCAGAAGCAGTCTCTTGCTGCGTGCCCAGTAAATACTGCAAATTTCTCTTTGAGATGAATAAAGTATCTATCTATCTATCTATCTATCTCAGTATGGAACATGTTTTACTGTGGATACTCTGGTTTCAGTCATTCATTGCTTTCCTGGGGTTCATCTGCACAAGTTGCACCAAAACACATTCAATACTTTGGATGCAGAAGTAGTCTCCTTTCTCCAGCGGTATGATGCCTCTGTGCTCCCATGGCGTTTTACTTGCAAATTCTTTGTTTGAAGAGATCAATCTGGGACTGATCATCTGGATAGTGAAGATGCACATTCCTTTTCTTGATATTTCTTTGGATTTTTTTTCAATGATGCTGATGAGCTCTGATGAGGTCTTTGTGTTTGAAGCTGAAACCTTCAGATGTCAGTTAGCCCATCAGAATCTGGGCTGCAGTCAGCTTTGTGCATGTTAATGTCTGACTTGAAACAACCCTCGAATAATTCTGTCATTATTCATATTTTTAAACAATTTGTAAATCATATCTAAACAGGAAAAACTTTCTCAACTTTACCATAAGACGTGGAGAAACTGTATGTAAATTTCTAGTAGCGGCTAGGGAATGGAACGGTTTTTGGTATTACGGTAAAGTGCAGCTAAATTTTACGTGATAACGATTACCGTTTAAGTTTGACTTCATCTCATTATCGCGGTCGATTACCGGGATATGGAATATCAGCCTCATTCAAGTCTGCGAGCGACTTGCGACTGTGTCTCACGTGAATTTGTAGCTTGTAACATCGGCATCGTAACGTGACCATGGCGGAAACTGGCGATAGCATGCAGGACATTTACCAACCCACTAAAATGACGAAAATGATGAAAGTCTGAGGTCTGGGCATATTTATTTATTTTTTTAAGAATGCAGAGGGACAACTGGTGGAGGACAATTATCCTGTCTGCAGAGCACCTGTTTACATTTTATTGTAATTTGTAAAAGCAACTTGAAGGAGCTAAGGCTAATGCTTCAAGCTACTGAGATGTTTGACCAAGAGTAACCTGGTTGACGCGCTTCGCTAACTCGCATTTTGCAAACGTTACTGTTGCATGTTGGTCGAAAAATGACCAGAACGATGTTCTTCTGATGCAGTTAAAACATTAATTTATTCCATTAACTGATTCGAAAACCATAACGCCGGCAGTTAGCGCCACAGCGGTCAAAAACCTTTTGCTGTTCCGGGTCCAACACCTAAACAATAACAGCAGCTACCTTTATACCTGACCCTCAGGTAACAACACAGTGACACCTACAGACACACAGAGTGAACTACAATTCATAACAACATATTTGACCCCTATACAAATGTTTCTTTATTTGGACATTTATACGTATTTAAGGTTCATCTTAAATTCCAAAGTTTTTTTTATTTGAACTTGCACTATAACTTTTGTTCCTGATAATTATTTGCATATTTTGACCTACTATGGTTGTTAAAGGGTTTATTTAAATTTGCACCAAAGAAATAAGTTTTGTTCCTGTTATTTATTCTGTTAATTTAATATCAAACCTTTCTGTGCCCTTTTAATGTGAAAGTTTCATTTTGATAAAATTTTGGCTTCTGGTGTTTTAGTATGCCAAGAAAATCACAAGATTGTGTGAAATTATTTAAATGTATGTGTTTTTTTGGACATTTGTACAGCAATTAAGAATACCGCGATAATATCGTAAACCGTGATAACTTGGTCACTATAATCGAGATATCAAATTTTCCATATCGTTACATCCCTAGTAGCGGCTACTAGATGTGACACGCTACCTTTAATGACAATATCAGTCTCATATATGATCTTACAATCTTGTAAGCGTTAGTGTCTGCAGAGACAAACATTTTCCTTCACAGGCTAAGTTTATTTTATTCTCTTTAGGGGCTGCATCTGTGAAAGGAAAACTGCCATTAAGGGAAATCAGACAACGTGTGTGATCAGTGCTTTGAACATCAAATGTGAAAAGCTTTTTTTGAGCTATTGGTTAAAGACGTCGTTCCAATATGGAAATCCCATGCAAAGAGGAATATGGAGGATGGTTCAAAGTCATTCCCATAATTCCTACTGACGCCCAAGGGTACATTTATAATAATCTCTCACAGTCCTTTACTCCGTTTAGGTCTGTATTTAGAGCCATTAACCCACCGTATGTAGCCCTTTCTCCAACACTCCTTCATTCTGCCTCTTAATAGCCTGGATTAGTCGCTCCTTTAATAGACTCATCCATCTCCTCTGTTTATTCACCAGTTTTACACACACACACACTCACACACACTTTCTCTGCATCTCTTTCTCCTTCCATCTTCTTTGCTCATGGGCAATTACACAAACAAATGCAGTTTGTTTTCCACTCCGTCTGACCGGAAGGCAAATGAATGGATTTATCAGGCCATTGCTTTTCCAGTCGAGGTCAGTTGTTGTATTTATATCATCATCGAGGAAAAGGCGAAGCCACGTCATCGCTCCTTCAGTTTGCGCGCGACATTAGCCATGCAGATTTATGTAAATTCCTGCCACAGAGGTTGGCTTCTGATTGGCCGAGGCTGCACGCCCCTGCAAAGCAGAATCAAGAGTTCAAAGCAGAATTTGCTCAGCTTGACATGAAGCAAAGAGGGAGGCAGAGGGCTTTCCGTCAGCTGACGTCGTGGGGAAGCAGTCGTCAGACGTGCGTAAGACACCCACCCCGTGCACGAGTCTGACAAAAAGATGTATGAGGCAACAGCATGCTCTCGTCGTGGATTTTTGAAGGGCAAATCACAGACAGCCCAGGAAATATACAACTTTTTGTGCAAATTTGTGATATTTGTGAATTCTCAAAGTAAATATTCAAAATAGGGACCTGAAAATTATTTTGCTTTGGAACCTTTTCATTCAAATGAAAGAACTCCAGATTTTTTCTCGTTCCGACCCCACTCACGTCATTAGAAATGAGGTAACTTCTGAGTCAGTGGATTAACTAAGTGCACATGTTTGTACATGCTGTTTATTGATTAGCTGCCATTTTCCTACACCAGCATTTAAAGCACAGAGGCACCCTGAAGCAGGTGGAATCTCACACGTGCACCATCACATCTCCATGTTTAATCCAGTGTTACTGTACAGTGATGGAGGCCTCTTTCACTTCAACTTCCTGCCGTCACCCGCCCCCTGTTTCCCACCCCCCACCCCACTCTTCGTCTCTTTCCGTGGTCTTTTCCTTTTGCTTGAATCTCAAAGGGGAGGAGAATTCCTCTTATCAGCTTCAACCAGATGCAGCTGTGTGTGTGTGTGTGTGTGTGTGAGTGCGAGGATAATCCCTTGACTCTGATTGGCTCAGCACTAACCCATTTTTGGTGTGGGTGATGACTTGGAGTTTATTTTAGAAATAAGTTCCATTTAGCTTTTTAAAGGTCGAGTCTTTTTTAATGGTGCAACAGTAATTACAACATGAGGCATCTTAGAGTGGTGTTTGAATAAAAACATTAACTCTGAAAGAATCAGACTGCATCTACATCCATCATAGCATCATTGTGTTGTGTGTGCTGTATTAGTACACCGTGACTCACTGAGCCTGTCAAAGAGCATTAGTTCAGCTCTTTCTGTTTTTTGCCACTATGCTACTTCAGAGAATTTGCTTTCCTCATCCATATTTGCGATGCCACGCACGATGCATTTGTGGGTGCGTTTCCACTCAGCAAAGTCTTACCATCTCGGCTGCATCCATATGAACACCCGTCACTTAATTATGGGATGATTTCCTGGGACCAATCCCCGTTGTCTCCATCATGAAAGGTCAACATCCATTGGCTGCAGTCGCTGTTTTTTTTTTTTTTTTTTTCTTTTTTTCTTTTTCGTCCCTTCGATCAGAGCCGCATCCACAATCACATGATGATGACTTTGTGTGTCGGTGTGCAGCCCCATTGCCAAAATTGAGAAAAACTCTCTCCTCTTGTAGTTGCCATAGTAACCGGTGATTCACAGCAGCTGGCAAATTATAGGGCTGTATTGAAGGGCGTGAGGGTGTGTGTACATGTGAGCGTAATGTGTGCTGTTGTGAGAGAGACCATACCTCTCCTGCATACAAAAATAGAGGTTCAGGTGAAAAATCAAAAGGCAAAATGGCTGATCAGTTGTTTTTTTTTTTTTTCCTCAACATCCAATCAACAGAGAACAGAGGAGAGATCTCACACTCGTGCCAGACACACACAATTAAGGTAATTAATGGTGGTGATTTGGCTACAAAGCTCAGAGTGTGTTGAGATGTTGTCCATCAGGGCAGCTGTCTGTGCTGAGGTTTTAAAACCTTGTCGTGGATGAATGGATCAAAGAGAAAGACGCACAGGAGGAATCGTGTCTCAAACGACCTCCATCATTGATAGAAGGTGTTTAGGGATGTAGAGATGGAGGGGTTCATCCTGAATTCAATTACAAAAACCCTCCTCCCTCTCGCTCGTGTAAAAGCTGCTGTAGAACAATCAAGAAGAAACATCTCTCCTCTTTCCTACAAGCTTGATTATAGTTGGTCTGCACTGTTATGATGATGTATTGATAAAGATGGAGGGTTGTTTATTATCAAATGACCTGATGTTGGATGGAGACAATGTCTGAAGGACAGCACTCCTCAAATTCAAAGAAAAAGTTTGAATGAAGTAAAGAAGAAGAAGAAGTTAGGACAGTAAACCACTTTGTAATGTTGCCATTTCTTCTCAGTGCACTTAAAAAGCATCTTGGCATTGAGAATGACAAGTGATGAAGCCTTTCAGTTGTTGTATTAGGACAGTTCAGGTTATGTAACATTAAAACAAACTCAGATGTCAGTGTAACTGGTATGAGATGTAGTGGTAATGAATGTCCAGACTATGAAAATTTCTATGTAAGTGCACAAACTAGATTACAAATAAATAACAGGATATTATACAATCAAATGTCCAAGCAATGAAAATGTACACACGATACTACATATGAATAATAAAACCAAAGTCAAATGTGCAGGCTATGAAACATACTGGCTAAATTGCTTTTAAAAAATATGACTAAAGTATGAACTGTATTGCCAATGGAGCTATAAAGGCTGTGTTACAAATAGATAACAGACTAATTATATATTTACAGTATATGGACCTTGCAGGCTATGTTACATAAATAATAAACTAGAAAAAAAAAACCATTGAATGTACATATGAGAGTGCAGGTCATGTTTTCTCTGTGTCCATTTATGCAGAAAAGCACATAAATGATCCATCACAATGACAGAAGTGTAAATGATCTTTGCCAATGGCACTACAATCCAAACCGTCACAGAGCCTGTCTTTTGGACTTGTTGGGGAATAACAGTCTTGATGGTCCTTTTCATTTTTGGTCTGGGGTTCACGGTGCTTATTTCTTTCAAAAATAGATCTGGAATACTGCATTGCTGGACCACAGTACATAAATGCATTGGATGATGGTCCATCCCTTGAGGAATTTTAATGATATTATGCACTGTAGATAGATATGTTTTTATATATTTCAATGATTTTCTCATGCATGTGTTGAGAATGTGGAGATCTGCTGTCGATTTTTGTTCCTCAATGACTTCAGTCTTTCATAGATGCTGCTTTTATACCAAACCATCATTAAATTACCTGCTGACATCAAATGACTGAAATAATGCCCTTATTAAATACAAGAATGGATGTATATTAACAAATGAAATGAAGTTGACAAGGGAAAAAAAAAATAAATAAATAAATGCATCTTTTCCAAGTATTAAGAATGTAAACCTCCCCTAGTAGTTCTCTCGAATTACTTCTGAATCCGTATGTAAGCTTAATATGGGATCTTTTTTTTTAGTCACTTTGGTGCTTGAAAAACAAAGCATGAGCCTGTAGGCTTGCTGAAACTGGTGGAAACTAATGCTACTAACTTGGTATCTATCCACAGGTGCAAAGCGATATTATCATTTACTTTCTGTGATGTTTCCACTTATTGTCCCCCTGATGAATGTAAGGTCCAGCGCTCTCTTTGCCCCTTCTGCTGTTTTTCAGTGGCTCCTGGGGGATCTGGCTCTTTAGCTGCTAAATGCTCCGCACACCAGTGACTGTGGTCCTCCAAATTTGTAAGGTTGCTGCTCGGTGCTTGGCAGATGGGGGATGAATCGGAGCCTCTGCGCTGAAACTGCTGGCTGTTTTAACTAAAAGCAGCACCAAAGGTTCAAGCGGAACAAAAACAGGTTGTTAAAAAAGAAAAAAAGGATTGAATCACGTCACCCTTGAAGGTAACAACAATTGCAGGCCGGGATTTGTTAATGTGGCGAATCTCTGCTGCCTGTGACTTCTGGGGTTTATTCCCTATAAAACAGCTCCATATATATATATATATATATATAGATATATATATATATATATATATATATATATATATATATATATATATATATATATATATATATATATATATATATATATATATATATCATATCAGGTGTTCCAGTCACTTCCATGGCCACAGGTGTATAAAATTAAGCACCTAGACATGCAGACTGTTTCTAGAAACAAAGAATGGGTCTCTCTCAGGAGCTCAGTGAATTCCAGCCTGGAACTGTGATAGAATGACACCTGTGAAACAAATCCAGTCGTGAAATTTCCTCGCTCCTAAATATTCCACAGTCAACTGTCAGCTGTATTATAAGAATCTTATATAAAAACCTGAGTCATACTCCTCTGTTTGTCGGACCAGTCAGACCGATGCGTTGAGAACTGATGAAGCCGCTTGGATAAGAGGCGAAACGTCTTCTGGACAAATCTAAATCTCAGTTGCCTATGATTCAATTGTTGCAAGAATGGAATTAACCTGGATAAATGAGAATATCCACAGACTTATTATAAGGAAATTAAAGTGTTTGGCAACGACAGCAACTCAGCCATGAAGTGGTAGGACACGTAAACTGACAGAGTGGGGTCAGAGGATGCTGAAGAACATAGTGTGAAGACATCACCAACTTTCTGCAGAGTCAATCACACCAGACCTCCAAACTTCATGTGTCCTTCAGATTAGCTCAACAACAGAGCAGAAGCTTCATGAATGGGTTTCCATGGTGGAGCAGCTGCATCCAAGCCATACATCACCAAGTGCAATGGAAAGCATCAGATGCAGTGGTATAAAGCAGCCACCACTGGACTCTAGAGCAGTGGAGGAACGTTCTCTGGAGTGAAGAATCACACTTCTCCATCTGGTGATCTGATGGAAGAGTTTGAGTTTGGAGGTTACCAGGAGAACGGTACTTGTCTGACTGCATTGATCCAAGTGTAAAGTTTGGTGGAGGGGGGGTTATGGTGTGGGGTTGTTTTCCAGGAGCTGGGCTTGGCCCCTTAGTTCCAGTGAAAGGAACTCTGAATGCTTCAGCAGACCAAGACATTTTGGACAATTCCATGCTCCCAACTTTGTGGGAACAGTTTGGAGCTGGTCCCTTCCTCTTCCAACATGACTGTGCACCAGTGCACAAAGCAAGGTCCATAAAGACATGGATGGAAGAGTCTGGTGTGGATGAACTTGACTGGCCTGCACAGAGTCCTGACCGAACCTGATAGAAGACCTTTGGGATGAATTAGAGCAGAGACTGAGAACCGGACCTTCTGGTCCAACATCAGTGTTTGACCTCACAAATGTTCTTCTGGAAGAATGGACAGAAATCACCATAAACACACTCCTAAACCTTGTAGACAGCCTTCCCAGAAGAGTTGAAGCTGTTCTAGCTGCAAAGATGGAGCCACATCATATTGATTAGGAATGGGAGGAGCTAAAGCTCATATGTGAGTCAAGGCAGGTGAGCAAATACTTTTGGCAATGTAGTGTATATACATATAAATATAACTCACAACAAACACTTTTAGAAGAGATTAACAGATCAACTTAGCTTTGTATGGCTTCAGCACCTCCCTATAAATCACGTGAGTTAAAGGCTGGTATTTAACGTTTGAACACTCCCCTATTAGGGAGTCGTGTATGGCTGTCAGTGTGTTTTATATCCGGAGCATTCAGGTAAAAATGCACATGCAGCGCGAGCTGCGTCTTCTTAACCTCCCTCTCATCTGACAGCACTGAGGCTCGTCTTCACCCTTAAGATGATAGATTGGAAACGTTTGCCCGTCTGAACCGAGCCACACTCTGACATCTTTATTTCCACTGTACTTTCAATTAAAGTGAGCAAAGGAAAGGGTAAATTATGAGGTGTCTCGGGGGGGAGGAAGGAAAGGGAAAAACGGTGGAGAGGAATGAGAAATACCGTGGAGAAGACATGAGATGGACAGCAGATAGGAGAAAGATGGAGGACGGGAGGAAAACAGGAGAAGAGGAAGGTGAATGACTGATGGGTGTGTGTTTGTGTGACAGGAGAGAGAGGCACACAGAGAGAGAGAGAGAGAGAGAGAGGTGTGTGAGGGCGCCATTAAAGCCTTGTACCATAAATCTCTGACAGTGTGTGTGCGTGTGGAGATAACAGAGGGATGTCTCTCTCTGTTCTGGCTCTGTCAAAATGATTCATGCATCCTTTTCTTCCTCCCTGTGAAATATTAGAGACGAGCCCTGCGTGTGTGATCTCAGCCAGCATGTGGCCAGCACGTTTGGTAAGTCTTCACCTCTTATCAGCGCTCACATGAGGTATTGTAACTGGGGGACTTGTGGCCGCCCGGGAAAAAGAGGTAAAATGACCCAGAAAAACACTCGCGCTCTCACACGGATGAGCAGAAAACACACAAAAATGTAAAAAAAAGTCCGAAACAAGGCAACCAGCAGCTGACAGTGACAGCTTTCTTGATTGAGGGCCGTGTGCTTGACAGAAGTGATTGATTACATCACGGCGAGCACATTTCAGTGCTCCGCTCCTCATTTAGCTGACAGTATTTTCTTTATGGCACCTTGTGTTATGGTATCATAATCACGGCAGTGCCACTGGATCGCCCGAGGAATAAATCTTTATAATCTCCCCGCACTGCACGACACAGCAGGAGAGGCAGCTGAGCCGCCGCCACTTCTCGGGCCTGTCGGTCTCCTTCATGCTGAATCAAATGGCTGCTTTGGCTGTCAGTCACATTACCTCACCGTTCAGCAGCAGGGAGGGAGAGATGAAGAGGAAGGAGGAAAAATAGGTGGGCATAAATGAGGGAGAACGTGTTTCTCTCCAGGTTTCCACAGTTTCTGGCACAAAGCTTTCCTTGTGCCAGAATCTGTCAAGTATTTCTCTTTGAAACAGCACTAATCTATTATATATTAGGCACAGAGTTAGTACTCCCTCCTTTAATATTTTGTCTAACATAATATCTGGACTTTGACCAGGCCATTCCAAATGATTCTTTCATTTTTCACCGGTTTTAATGTCGACTCGTTGGTTTGCTTCAGATTATTGTCCTGTTTCATTACAGATCGTCTCCCATCTTCCTCTAGAATATTCTGGTAAACAGAGGAGTTTCTGGTTGACTCAATACCGACAAGGTGTCCTGATCCTGTTGCTTAAATACAACCTCAAAATTATCACTTCTCTACCGCCATGCATGACTTTGGGTTTGAGGTGTTTCTTGCTGAAATGCTGTTTTGTTTTTAAAAAACATGGCACTGGGTGTTAAAGCTAAACTACTCCACTCATCTCTCCGTAGACAGTTTTCTTTCAGTTCGTTTTTAGACAGAGAAAGCTTCGTCCTGGCAACCCTTCCAAACAAACCTCTCTTGTTAAGTCTTATTGTGCTGTCGTGGACTTTATTATTTAACATGTTCAGTGACGTCTGAGATGAGCTTCTTTGGTTTTTATTTTGGTTAGAAAACTGTTTTATAATCCTTCATAGCTATACCTGGAGCAACAATTGCTCTTTCAAGATCGTTGCTAATGTCTTTCCTTCATGGCACTGTGTTAGCACAGTCCTGACTGCTTTAAATCAGCAAACTGTCAAAATGTATGTTTTTAGAGAGGCCCACACAGCTGTTGATGATCAACAGCTGTTGATTCTGGCTGTAAGTGGGGTACTTAATAATTCCCATATTTATTCATTTTATTGGCTTCATTTCTTTTTTTCGTTTGTTTGTTTTAATGAATAATGATACGGGGAGAAAGGTTGCATGCTGTTCATCTGAGACTTGTATTTGCCTAATAATGAGACAAAACTGTGATGACAATATTTTTAATATGTTTTTAGACATGAAAATATAGGATCAAAAGCGGGGACAACTTTTGCAAATGACCCAGTTAAAGAAATGAGTACAATGTCATGCTTAGAAGTTCATTCATAGAGGAAAATGATGCAATATTAAATATTTTGTGAGAGACAAAAATATATGTTAACTCCTGGGATTAGCAGTTATTTGAAGATGAAATTATAGACACATACGTCTGAGTGTCTCATTTTGTACATATGGTGCCTGGTCAGGAGCCACTTCCACAACTTTCAGCATGTATATGTGCTCCATGCAGGGTGATGGTTTTTAATGATGGACAAAGTCCACATTCTGAGACCTGAAGGACTGAGACCCTGGATTTCCAGAAGGGTTTGACTCCAGTGACTGATGGTCAAATTATTATGGTTTGTTTGCATATTATTGTTTATTTAGACAGGACACTAATGAGTACCTGGATAATGTAACTTCAAATGAGAAAAAGTTGAGATGACCTGGAAAATAAGCCCAAGATATTATTTGTCAACTTGATTTTGACCTGTTAATACACAAAGCTAAAGCCTGTCCCAGCTGTCACCAGAGGTGAGAAAGGTTGCCAGTCCATCAAATTTTCCAAGGATGCTTTTCAGCATGACAAAACAAAAACAATTCCTCTTGCTTTACCAAGTTATGGCTGAGGGGAGAAGAGGGTATGGGTCCTGGTCTGGCCTTCCCGCCTGTAATTCCTGACCTGTCCCCAGAGGAGAATTCAGAACAAAAAAAGGGAAAAAGGTCATAACATGTCTCCATTAAAGGTGCAGTTAAAAGGTGGCTGAGCAGGATGGATGCTTCATAAACCTCGTGTTTATGCTCTTGACATCAGGGCTGGTTTATGAAGCATCCATGCTTTCAGATGACGTGACTTTCTATGTTCTTCGTGCTTAATAGCTTTTTAATGTGACCATTTTGAAAGCTGCTTTGCAGTTTGACTTCACAGAATATCTTGTGAATATTTTTTTTTTCTTCTTTGCATAAGTTATGTGTGCCTCCACACATAATGGGCTCGTTTGTAGAAATATCTTCCGATATGGATGGACGGCCTGCTGACACGAGGGTGACGAAAATGCCAGACAAAGACTGCACGGTCAAAAGCAGGAGACAGACGAATGGAACGGAAGTGAGATGAGGCAAAGAAGCTCTTCTGAAATGGGTGACGAATGAGGGAATGACAGTGATGGAGAGGGGGAAGAAAATGAAGAAATACAAAGATGACGAGTGAGGAAGTGATGAATGACCTAAAAGAGAGACAGATGTGCTGGCTCCATCAGTGAGTTTGGTGGCAGAGAAATAAATCCTGCAAGCCAAAGAGGCGCTCAGGAAGTCAAAGACGATGATAACTTCCACACTGTAAAATCCCCGGAGGCTGGAGTCACCCTCATAAATAGATTTCTTATTATAAGCTAAACATGCACAATGACATAAATATTACTTGTAAGACCCTTTGGCTCATGTTACAAATGACACAAATAAGAGAGTGATTTAATAGGGCAATAAACGGATGTGTCATTTAAGCACGTGTTTCAGCTATGCACATTCATAAACACTATGTAGAATGAAGGGGAGCTGGAGAAAGAAGGAAGACATCCTGAACGCTAAAGCTGAACAGACAGACATGAATCAAATGAAGATTTACTCAGAGGGGATCACACCCTGTCCTGGGCCCGTTTCTGCCCCCCTCCATACCCAAGCAGACTTTTTTTTTTCTTTGATGCAAGTCTAGTGCATCACAAAATTTCTTGTTAGCAGACAAATTTAGAATTAGAAACAGCTGATTAGCTCTTCTTAAGTAAAGCAATCACCTCATCTGATCCCTTGAATATAATTGAATGAGTTACAAAGCACAGAGAAGCCTAAGCATACTGGCTGTAGGAACTGTGCATCTGTGGTCACTAGCAGAGAAATAGAGGTCTCAGAAGAGGGTATTTGTCAGAAAAGTGCCCTGTAATGTACAGAAAAAGTCCTAAAATGAGTATTGTGGAGCTTTCACATCAACCCTGTCAATAGGAGCAAATATTTGAGGTTTTAAAGCAGGGGTCTCAAACTCATTCCTGAAAGGGCCGTGTGGCTGCAGGTTTTTGTTCCAACCATGCAGGAACACAGCTGAGTTGTTTTAGTCAATCAACTAGTTGTCTTCACTGAAGGTCTGAACCAGTTCAGTTGATTGAGTGAAACAACTCAGCTGTGTTTCTGCATGGTTGGAACAAAAACCTGCAGCCACACGACCCTTTCAGGAATGAGTTTGAGAACCCTGTTTTAAAGGAACTTTCCATAATTAAAACAACCTCCGCTCGAATATTAGATGTTAAGGAGATTTATTAGGGACCAAAGGGACCATTTATTAGGACCAAAACGTGAATCAGAGCAGTTTTTAGTTAGTACCGAATATATGTTTGGAACAAAATGGCTATTAATGTCTGCCTCCATCAGAATAAAGTGCTATTTTAAGTCTCCGACCAGACTCAAAAATGTCATTCCACTAAAGACACAATTGGATTTTTTACACAGTTAAGGAGCTTTAAACCTTCTCTGCGTCCACAAAAATGGACTGTTTGTAAAGGAATGTCACTCATTAGCCTCAACATTGTCATGAAGTCTGAAGAATAACATAATAATGTAATAATAATAATAATACCAGAATTTCCTTTTAGTAACTTTTTTTCAAAAGGCTGTGCCCAACACACTGGGTGAATGTACACATGCCCTTGCATGTGCCAAACGTCAGATTTTTTTTTTTCTTAAGGTTAAGATTATGTAACCACTGTGTCTGTGGTGGGAAGCTGTCATGTATTAATAAGCTCTTGATTGTCCAAACAATTACATGATGTGCCCGAGGCCGGATAAGGCCTTGTTTATGTTAGTTAAGAGGTTCCTATCTGCATCAATTTCATCTCCCACAGAGTGAAGGATTGTGGGTATTCAGCAACACAGATGGGTTGAGCACTGATTGGTCGACAGTTAGCTTGAGCCAGAGGGGGCCAAAGACAACCCATTTCGTGATAAAGAGGACGAAGCACCAAAAAAAGTACAAGTGAAAATCCCAGACAATAACAACAATGGACAATTTTCATTATTCACGTCACGACAAAAGCATCTTTGTCTGTTCTTCCAGAGCAGAACAAAGCGAATGAACCCACAACAGCACATTAATAGACAAAAGTAGCCCACACCTTAAATTGTTGCACACATTTTTGAGACAGCATCAAAATAACGGCAGCACGCTGAAATATTGCCAAAGAAAACGTCCAAAGGCCTCTCCTGCAAATGATCTATACACAATAATACACAATATTGTTTGTTAAGGATACTCTTGTCAGTTTCTCCATGAGGGATGCTTGTAGGAGATGTGTTATAGCCAACTTAAGAAAAGAAAAAACAGGACAGTTTCCTGACAATATGACCACAGGAGTACAGTGAGAAAGCTGTCCACTCCCGACCTCTGCAGACTGTGCGTCTTTTGAAGTCAGTGTACAGCTTGTTTTTTTTACTTTACCTTAGTAAATTACCTCAATAAACAGCTTATAAAGGAACATATGATGAAAATATAGTAATAATAGAAGTATTTTGCTTGATTCTATACTTGATCGTCTGAGGAGAGTATTAAAATCAAAAACATGACATGAAATAATCCTGTCACTTTGTTCAGGGCAGCATTGGTGTCATGATTTTAGACTCATTTTGTGGGTTGACCAGTTCATAGTTTTGTGGTTTCACTAATTTTCCTGCACTGTAGTTTTAGGTATCTCACCAGATGCTTAATAAGATCTAATATTTTTTTAACTGTTGCTGCAGTTGTGAGTGTGATCATCATTCCACTTGGCATCTTCATAGAAGTGCATAGTTTGTACGAATGGATGTGTGTATCTGTCTTAAACTGTCACTGGAGATTTTGTTCTGCACAGTCTCAATCAGGAGCTGCCCTAGATATTTATTTGAATTTGTGATGCACTGTTATATCACACATGGTTAGCCGTGCTCGTTTTCTTTCTCCCGTCTCATTATATCGTTTGGTTGTGACATCACCACCTTGCATTTGGTACCTGTCTGTCTTTGTCCATCTCTCTCTATTATACGAAAAGCACACATCCACCCACACCTCATCATAATGGAGCAATTATCCTCTCCCGCTCCAATCTGCTCCTTGTATTATAATTAGCATTTATTATTAGCCTTCAGCCTGCCAGTTTGTGAGACGTGCGGACGGATCGTGATACGCCACATCACACTGATAGACCTGCACAGATGCTTCAGAGCCACATGTGCCTGAGGACACACCAACATGAGCGTGAGCACAACCCTCACGCGTGCACCATGTATAAGGTCTTTATGGCAGCATGATGCTTCTGTGTTTTGTTCCTTGTTAATAAAGCTACAGCAGGGACAGTATGTTCATGTTCAAAAACATAATGGATAACATTTATACTTTGTGCTGTCCTGAGGAGATGTGTTGTATCTTCCTGGACATTTTCTCAGTCTGGATTCCATATTGAGATGGACAAAGGGATCGCCATATGGAAATGTGCAGCGATGAGCGCTTCTAAAGGCACATGTAGTGCCTACAACATGCCAGCACCCTAATATATGTGCAAGCTGGTGCACACAGTCACACCCACACATGCACACGGGGTGAATGTGCGGAGGACCAGTGAAGTGTGAAATGATTCTGTTATCATGTGGTCTGTGTGGAATATAATTTCCCATCAACCCTCCATGGCAGGTGTGCCTGTGTCTGCCGGGCGGGCTGCTGCTGTGTTTCTGTTGGTGCATTTTTATCTCTTTTTTTTTTGTCATCCATTTGTTATTGGGCAGGAGTAGTTCAGGTGATGTCCATTAAAACAAGGTGACAGAATCAGAGTAGCATCAGGAACTTGTTCTTCCGTTGTTATTTTTTGTTTTGTTTTGTTTTTTCTTTTTTTTTTTTTTTTTTTATGGGGGAGGGGCTTATTTGGTTATTGAACTACTGAAGTGAAGTACTGAATTCAATTCAGTTTATTTGAAAATAAATAAGGAGAGACTCGGAGGTTTATTTCTCTTGAACAAGGTCAGTTTGAAGGACGTAACTTCCTCTTTCTAATTTTTACATCTGTAGAAATCCTGGCTCTTACTTCAGTAGCAAATACTGTTACAACTCAAAAAATTTATATATATATATATATATATATATATATATATATATATATACATAGCTGAACTAAATGTAATCTTCTGCTCACAGTGTACTTGCAGGACTTAGCAATGATACATGTACATGACTGTATAGTTGTTGAAGCTTGTTGTGAAACCTTTTTAAAGGGAACATATGATTTTAAAAAAAAAAAAAAAGGATGTGACTGTGAGCGCAGATTTGAATCTGAAGTGACTACAGACTCAAAAACTAAGAGGAGCAGCGGAGTTTGATTGGCCAACTCCAACCCCCTTAATTTAGCAGCTCCGAACATTGAAGAAAAGACAAAGATGAAAAGAGTGCTTTTATCCTGTATCTTATCCAAAGCACATCAGAGACAATTTCATTTACACCCCTTCAAGGGCCGAACTTGTAAAAAAAGGTCATAAGTTTCCTTTGAGAAAATGTCACACTGTATCTTTTCAGAAATACTCACACGTGTTGTAGTTCAGGGTATAAACAAACAACTAGTGTGATTTTTTTTTTTTTTTTTTTTTTTTTAATTGGAGAATTTGTTGCTTTGGGGCTATCATAACACATATTATTAAAAGGTGGTAAATGCAGATGTGAATTATAGAACAAAGAAGCAGAAGTAAGCCTCAGATCAGATGTGTACCTGTTTTAATCCAACCTGTCAGTGCAACATGCCTCCTAGAAGGACAGTGTGGGCTTCACCGTGGTACTTCTTCCTCCTGCAGTCCAAAACATGGATGTTGGGTCGACTGGTTATTTAGGAGTGTATGTGTGTGAGTCTGTGTGTGTGTATGGGTGCATTATTGTTTGTCTCATTTGTCTCTCTCTTGCCCTGTAATGGACCTGTGAGTTGTCAGGATGTATCCTGCCTCTTACCTGATGACAGCTGAGACAGCTCCAGTGGTCCTGAAACCCTGCACAAGATAAAGTGGGTCTAGAGCATGGACAGTGTGAAATAAGGAAGAGAGGAGAGCCAGACAACAAACACACTACTTTAAATTCTTTCAGATATTTTTTCTTTGTCAGATTCTTTGGCACTGTATACGCAAAATCAAATAATGAATTCAAAAGTAGTGTAAATTGCACTTTTATTTCAAATGTTCTGCTGTCATATGAACTAAAGTGCCATAACATTTGTTGTACAAACACTTTTAACATCAGCACTTGTCAGTAACACATATTTAGTGTAAATCTCATCTTAAAAAATGTGAAATGTAAAATAAAGCTTTCTGCTACTACCAGGGCATTAATGTCATCCTGTTTTTATAAAAACATTAAAAAGTCTACCAACAAAATCCTGAGCCACAATCAGAACATTAAAACAGGTAATTTGTGAGGTAACAGCAGAAACTTTTAACGGGGAGTTCAAGTTGTCAGTGGTTACAAATAACCTTGTTTCTGTTGAATCCTCTGTCTGGAAGAACTTTAAAAACTTTAAAATGTCCATGTAAAAGTTCTCTAGCTTTATCAATCCATGTATCATTCGTTAGTTCCATTTTCAATTGTCAATCAAAAATTAAAAAATGAAAAAGTGACATTTTATCTCATTTTTTAATCTAACGCAAAAAAAAAAACAACGAAAAAATGCCTGGTATTTCATATTTCAATTTTAGACTTGGATCACAAAATACGAAATGAAAAAAACGGGTTACAGGAATGAATTCGTTTTTAATATTGCTGTTGGCAATATCTGCTGTTGAATAAGTCATTGATCAAGCTACCGTATTGGCCCGAATATGGGACGATATTTTAATCTAGAAGTCTAAAAAAATGGGGGTCGTTTTATAATCGAGAACTAGATTTTCTGTTGTCATTACACATCTGAGCCACTAGATGGAGCCGCACTGAAGTAACCAGTAAGAGAACAGCAGGACAGTGAACACATGAAGCAGATCTGATGGAACATGGAGGAATGACACGATCGTCTTGAACAAAGGGGTTTGAAAGTTTTGTTGCAGTCCAGAATTTTTTTTCAGGCAGAATTGTTAATATTGCTACCTGAGTTGCTACCAGAACTGTAAAGTACATGGATTTTTACCGCTCTCCATGTCTGTTTTAGCTTTTCCGCATGTTTACCTGCCATTTCTCTTCCAGCTCCACAGCAGCCAGTAACAGACTTTTCAAAACAAAACATGTGTTAACGTGCCATAAAATAAATGTCAGCGTTAATAAATTAATGAGTTAACGTGATAATAGCGAGTTAACTTGCCCAGCCCTGATATATATATGAGTTTATTTATAAATTTAAAGCTTCTTGTTTTGTGTTCATGGCTCTTCTGCACCAGCCAGTAACATGCTCCTGAGTTCTTCTTTTCTGTTTGCTGTTAGACTCATGAAAAGTCACACAATCCACAGTGAAGCATGCACACTAAAAGCAGACGTGATCGGTTCAGTGGTGAGCCAGTGTGCATGAGAGGGATCCTGAGGGAGCACTCAGTCCAAGAAACTTCACTGCACCGCCTAATTGATGCATATTTCCCTCTCTTTCTCCTCTTTCTCTCCCTGTGACTGTGTGTGTGAGAGAGAAAGAAAGAAACAAACAACAAAATGATAGAGGATGAGTAGAACACACACACTTTTACCTGTCCAAACTGACCTCAGCTCTCTCTAAACAGTGTTTGAAACTCTGGCGGAAAATGAACATTCCTGTCAATCATGTGCTAATTTCGTCTGAGTCTTTGTCAGTCTGACAGTTTACTGGAGATCTTCCTGAAATCACAAGACAACCGTGAAATAATGCAGCCAATTGCTGAGGAGACCTGAACCTATTAAACACACACAATCGCTCCACCCTAACACACATATTAGGGCTGCTCTTTCAATGTATGCGCAGCTAATGTAGCAGTTACAGCTACTTACTGGATGAAATATGGCTGAGGTGGACAGAAAACGCTTTGTGATATGAGTGAGGAAGAAGCCCTCAAAAGGTTCGAGGATACTTCTGAAATGTTTTTTAAAAAGAAAAGTGCAATATTACTTTTGATACATCAAAAAATCTTTATGTGATTGTAGTGGGTTTTAGTATTAGTTTTTTGTCTGACAACCTTTTTCCACACTTCCATTATTTATTTAACAAAAATGAAGTTGCTGTTTCCTCTATGAATTAATTAGTCTCTCACATCAGTCTTCTTGACAACATTTCTACACTTCATTAAGATTTGTAGGTGTTCGCTTATGTTCAGCTCTTTTAAGGTCCCGCAACAGCATTTCAGTTGAGCTGAGGTCTGGACTTGGACTTGGTTGTTCCAAAACCTTTTCTATATTTCTATTTTCTTCCTTTTCTATATTTTTAGCCCACAGGTCCTGCCCTTCTTTTGTCTTTCAGCCCTTCTGATGTGCCCTTTGGATCATTGTCCAATACATGACCCAAATTCAAAAAAAGCTTTAGCTGTTGGACAAATGACCTCATATTTGCCTCCAAAATACTCTAGTTTATGGTCGACCTAATGAGTGCAAGGTGTCCAGGTCTTGTGGCTGCAAAACAACCACAAATCATCACATTTCCACCAATGTGTTTGACAGTGGGTATGAAAAATGTCTGTTGTAAAGCATGTCATTAGGTTTTAAGGTAAAAACCACTCTACTTTGTTTTCATCTCTCCATAAAACATTGTTCCAAAGGTCTTAAGTTTTGCAAACCTCAGTTTTGTTTCCAAGTTCTTTCTAAACAGAAGAGACCTTTTTCCAGACAATTCCTTTAAACAAACCAGTCAGCTTCTAATTGTGCTAAATGTATTTAACATGCTCAGTGATGCCTGTAGTGCTTGGGATGTACCTCTATATTTTTTTCTCTTTCTTTTTTGTATTTCTTTGACATCGACTCGTGGAAAGATCAGCAAATGTCTCAAATGTTCTATACTAGTGTATAATCTTTTTCACTGAAGAATATTGAACTCCAAATTGTTTCTCGATGGCTGTATAAGCCCTTCTCTAAAACCATTGCTTATGTCTTTCCCTTTCAGTATTGTGTTAACAGACACCTAAATCCTCCAGTCCAACTGCAAACATTTTTACTTTTCTAGTCTGCAAATCTGCTGATGATCAATTCATCAACTGCAGAATCCTGATACAACTTAACCTCTTAAATCTTATGGAAGCAGTGAGGGGATAAAAAAGGTACTAAGTGTCACGCACATGTTTTTTTTTTCTCCTGGGCTTTATTTTTTGTTGAATAAATAATGGCAGGGTGAAAATCTGTGCATATGATGCCTATAGCTGTGATTTTGTCCGAAGCACCAAACATAAAAGACTGAGTGTTTGAGCAGCAAAGATGGGCAGGAGATCTCTGCTTCATCAACATCTGGGAAAGAGAATTGTTTAACTCTTTTAATGTAAAATAGTGTAATGTTCTTCATGGACTGACGGTACGGAGTTGGTATATCTCTCTCCGTCAACTGTAGAAAATACTAATAACCTCTCTGAATTTACACATAACAAAGGCAGAAACCAAAATATTTCAACTCAAATGGCTACATCATGACTAAAATAAAAAAAAAAAAAAAACTCCCAGCCAGATAAATAACAGTCTCTCTGAATCGAATAAAAATCTAGAGCAGAGTCAGAAGGAGCCAGATAGGCATGCGAGAGACGTGAAGCATAATGGAGCATCTGTTTAGTAATTGTACTATAAACTACAAAGCGAACTAATGGAATTACAAAATAAGAAAAAAACCCATAAAGCAAAATCATTATGACCAAAAACAGAGGGAACTTAGGCTAAACTTAGGTGCTCTGTTTCCTCACAACAGTTTGCCAATTTTGCTTTTAAAGTCATTTTCTTCTCCTACCGCCCCTCTACTCTGTGGATGCTAAGTACAATGTCTCCTCGTGATGCTTCCCAAAAAGGAGCTCAAATGATCTATGGCTGCATTCACAAAATGAGCTCCCTTATCACTGCTAAGTCTGTCAGGAATGCCCCAACGAGGTAGTATCTCTGTCAACAGGGCTTTAGCCATTACCTGTCCAGTAGCATGATTAGCAGGAAAAACTTCAGCTCATTTTAACCATATGTCCACCATAACCAGATTAACCATAATCTGTCAGAGGGTGACAGTTCAATAAAATCCATCATCACATGTTAATATGGTTGAGTTTGGAGGTGGATATGGAGCAGGTAGGACAGAAATTTTGTGCGATAGTAAACACTTTAGGAAACCAATAGCATCCTCCCTTTTGACCCATAGTCGAGACCATGTGTCACCCGAGCAACATGTGATAAAATCTGGACCATACCAGACAGAATCGCTGACCTCACACCCACAAGATTTCTAGACTGATTTCTCCTCTGGGGTGGCAGAAGACTGAACAGCTGTGAGAGTCTCGGGAACACAGCAGTGTCAACAGGACAAGTGTGACTGGCTTTGCTGCAGCATCAGCACGAGCATTTCCAGCAAAACAGCATTATATCTTAGCCAGCGAGCTGTGGAGAAGTGAGATGTTTTCTGCTCCAACAGGATTCAAGAAGAGGCACATAACCGACGATATCACACACAGCGGCTGCACAGAGGCAGCGTGAAAGGCCCACTGCAACAGGATCCAGTTTTGATTTAAAAAAAAAAACATGCAACAGGTCAGAGCTTCCCTCCATGATCCTGCAAAGAGCAGAAACCATTCATCCACTCTTCTCCTCCACAGGCTGAATCAGGTCAGGTAGTCCTAGAGTACGTTTGGTACGTAGAGACAATTTTAAAAATACAAAAGAATCTGCAGCTTCCTGTGTCCGCTGTTCCACATGAAAAATCTAAGGCCCTTCACCAACTCACTTAAAGGACTACATGGTCAGGAATGAGTTGCCCTGCAATGAGAGCACATTCCCAAAAACATGAGAAGATGTCTTAGTAGTTGGTTTAGGGAGATTTTGAATTGCATCAATCCATTTTGGGGACAAAGACTTTCCCACATATTATAACATTTCTTGTGTTTTTCCTCTTTCTCTAAATCCTTTATTTTCACTTTACTTTTCTTGCTTACTTTTATTTCTACCTCAGTTAACTTTTCTTCCAATTTTTCTATTTCCTTCAAACTGAAAGATCCCCCCTGAGGAAATCCATACTTTTCTGTTATAGAACATACTATGGCACTCTCAGTCACCGGTCTGGATTTCCCTGAACCCATCCTTCTCTGAGGGGCTGGTTCATTTCCACCACAACCAGAAAAAAGGTCTGAAAAAAAAACAACTTCTGATCAGAGGAATCCCTCAACTCTGATCAGTAAACCCCAGCCCAGAATCCGGACCAGACAAGTTCTTCAGTACCTCTCAGTACCTTTGAGGCCACAGTCTCAAAGGTACTGTGCACAGTGCAGTCTATTTCAGCTAATTACATCAGCTGTTTCATATGTTCAATGCAATATTCTCAACAAGTCAGATGATTTTTCGTAAGTTTGTTGGACTCCAGCGGTGGCAATCAAGGTCTTCATGACCAGTCCTCCCTTCTCTAAATTCTAAAATATAAATGAAGCTTTGGAGACTGGGAGATTCTTACTTTCTAACCGGAAGACATGCAAAAAAAAAAATCTGTGTTCTTTACAGTTCAGGTAGCAACTCAGGTAGTAATATTAACAGTTCTGTCTAAAAAAAAAAAAATTCTGGTCTGCAACAAAACTTTCGTGTAATTTCTCCATGTTCCATCAGATCTGCTCCATGTGTTCACTGTCCTGCTGTTCTCTAGCTGGTTACTTCAGTGCGGCTTCATCTAGTGGCACAGATGCATAATAACAACAGAAAGTCCTCGATTATAAAACAAATTCAGTCCTGTGGCCTGTTTTTTTATTTCGTATTTTTGATCCAAGTCTAAAATTGAAATATTAAAAAAACAGGCATTTTTTCCCCATTTTTTGTGTTAGATTAAAAAACGAGAAATCTCATAAAATGTCACTTTTTAATTTTTTTTTTAAATTTTTGATTGGCAATTGAAAATTGAAAGAATGAATGATACACGGATTGGTAAAGTTACAGAACTTTAGCATGTACATTTTCATTTCAAAGTTCTCCCAGACGGAGGACATGACAGAAACAAGGTTATTTGTAACAACTGACAAGTTGAACTCCCAGTTAAAGTTTCTGCTGTTACCTCAGAAATTACCTTTTTTAAGATGAGATTTACACTAAATATGTGTTACTGACAAGTGCTGATGTTAAAAGTGTTTGAACAACAAATGTTATGGCACTTTAGTTCATATGGCAGCAGAACATTTCAATAAAAGTGCATTTTACACTACTTTTGAATTCATTATTTGATTTTGCGTATACAATGCGATTAATCGTGATTAATCAGGGAAATAATGTGATTAATCGCCATTAAAATTTTTAATCGTTGCTCAGTCTATATATATATATATATATATATATATATATATATATATATATATATATATATAAAATGAACGCAATCTTCCACCTCCTTAAACCTGTGATCTTACCAGCGTAAGATCCAGTTGTTACCAGTTGTGCATCTTGGCGCAGCTGATGTGCTTTTTAAAATACTGCAGAACGAATCATTGGATGCGCATTTAAAGATCACGAACAATTAATGTTCCTGTCCCTCCTCGACCACCAACAGTTTCAGACATATCGGAATTAAATTCCCACATCCAACCTTTTCCAGCTTGACACCAGAGACAAAGATCTCCTTGGTTTCCTCCACAACAGACATCTGAATGAGATCATGCCACAGCTGTACACTCATGTGTCTGGCCGTGACTATTCCCACATCCACCACAACTGCTGACCAGACATCCTCTGACCTCAACAGCTGTGGCGGTTCTGTGGAGGGGCCAACAGGGGCCAGTGCCCCTGTAGCATTGATTCCGGACCCCCCTGCTGTGGCCCCCTCTCCGAACGTAGATTATACAGTAGCGCCGAGTCGCCGACGTCGAAGGTGGAACTAAAGTGCATTGCTTAACATTCTAGTCGGACCCTTAAGTGCGCTGCACCACTGAAAAAAATGAGCGCGAACATATGAAGCAGTGCAAAAATTACCACAACAACGAACGATCTTACACTGTCAAGGTACACTGTCTCTTATCAGCACTTAATTCAGTAATACTGTGACAATTAAACTGTTTTTCATCGTAACTATAACGTTATGACTGCAATGGTTCAACAAGTTTTATGAAAATAAAAAGTCAAATAAGATTTTTGCCGTGGGTTTAAGTCAACAGAGTCAACAGAATGTTGAGTCAACAGAATAAAAACATATGACAGTAATACGGTGATGCGTAATCGATAGGTAAAGCCGTTTGTGCACGTCCACATGTGACCAGATGGACACACATTTATTCCATTTGGACGCGCTCTTTTACACGTCAACATGCGAGTTGCACTTTCCACAAACTCGGTATCTTGCGATCACAGGTTTAGGGTAGCAGTGGTCTGAAACTGTACTGAAACCGTGACACAAAAACCGCGGTACTGACTGTACCGTGAGCCACCTGTACCGTTATATATATATATATATATATATATATATATATATATATATATATGTATATATATATATATATATATATATATATATATATATATATATATATATATATATTATATATTTTTTTTTTTTTTTTCATTACAAATTCATCATCTCATGATGGTGGACATGAGAGGCCATACTTTTATGGACGGTTTCTACATGGATATTGCATTTTCTTCTCTCTACTGATGCATTTTACCAAAGCTCTCCCTCCTCTCAGCCTGACTCTGATGCAAAGCTCTTATTTCTTCCCTGAAACATAATCAAGTACATAAAAACATGATCACCAAACAGGTTTTTCAAAGCCAGAACCAAGAGCGAACACGTTTCACAGTTATACACTATCCTTCTCATACCTGAAGACACGCATGCACTCCCGAAGGAACATGCGCACACGCACACATTAGAACGCGCTCGTTTTCCTTTTGCCTCCGGGGAGGCTTCAGTCGTCAGAGGGAGTCAAGGCTGTGACTCATGTAGAAACCAATGGGCGGTCGGAGCCTGATGTATAAATAACGAATAAAAAATATTCTTGAGGGAGAAAGGGTCACTTGCGCTCCGCTGGATGGGATCTTTTTTTAGTCCACTCTGTTGGAATTCCGCCACAACCGTCACTGGACTGTTTCTTGACGTGCCTTTTGGTGGCAATTGCGACATTTAGTTAAGAGTTCTCTGGACTCGACAACCTGTGCGCCCGCGACCAGGTAGGCTATCCTCCTTTCATTCTCGTTGCTCATTTTTACTGACAGGCGCCGTATTTGTTCAGAGAGAAAAAAAGGGTGAGGGTCCGATGCTTGTTTCTTGTCTTAGATCATGAGGTATGGGGGCGTTTTAGAGAAAAAAAAATGGGAATAAGAATAAAAGAAAAAGCAAAAATAAATTGCGTCATTTGAAAGAATAGTTGCAGATGAGTTACAGAACGAATTCATGGATCGGTCTGAGTATATGCTTGGCCAAACATAACTTAAATGAAATGTTTAATGTGTATTCAATAGGTATATGGCGGGCATTGGGATTTCTTCAAAATTAGAAATCAATTCAAATATTGTCAAGATGATTTTGATTCTCTCCCCTGATAGACGTATCAACTGTTGCCAGCGCCGTGGCACATAAACCTGAAAGATTATATCGATTGATTGTTGCTCTGCTGAAAGACAGACGTCAAAGAAATGGGCTTCGGGTCATTTAGATGAAATCACATTAAGAGCTTATTTAAAGAAACGCACATTTTACGCGTCCTGCTCCATCCGAAGAACTTTTGAAAATATCTAATGCAATGCATATCTGTCCCCCTTTTTCAAGAATGAATCAGTTTAATGGCTTCTAGAATGTGAACAATATTTTAAAACATCCACGCAGGTGTAGATTTATCTTAAATGTATGAATCCATATGCTCGCCTTCCCTGTGCGTCGTGCGTAATTCCCTGCAAATTACGCGTCTCGGTCCCTCGTCCTCCCGGCTGCCCCTCTCTAATCTCTAATTTATTCTGCATGCATGTTTTGGGCCTGATTTGGCCAGAAGCCTACTATAACACTATAACACTGCACCGTTTTTTTTTTTTTGTTCACAGTTGAAAAATTTCCCAGCTGGAGATCAGATAACAGAAGAGGGATGGCCACGTCTGAACCGAGAGCCACCGGCGGGGACCAGGACCCCAACACGGCTAATTTAAGACCTCCGTCTGGAAGTAGGTCCCCACACTCCTCTCTGTTAATGACGAGGAAGACGTTTGTCCCCTTGGTGGTCAATTCTGTCTTCTGTCAGAGCGCGCAAATTGTGCTTAACACAATCAAACTGACAGGCTCTTGCTGCCTTGCTCAAAGACACTTCTTCAGTGCGATCTGTTGCCAGCACGAAGGCTGGAACCCAGTTCACCCCCCGCTCCTCTCATTCCGCCTCTGTCTGCCTCTCTCTCTCTCTCTCTCTCTCGCCGTCTCTCTCCCCTCCTTCACTGTCTGATAAAAGCAGTCTCGCCTGGGCCATTTGCTGTGTGGCTCCGTCGTTAATCATTCCGGTTAAAAACAGAGCCATCACAGCTGCCCGTCGCTCTCCGGCGGCTCAGCGGAGCGCGCCAGGAAGCGGACCTGGCACGAATAAAGGGCCATCAACTCACTGCTATTTATAGTAACCGAAAACATGCTGCTGATAGTTTAAACACACACTACAAAAAACGCATTTTTTTAATATATATATTTGGAATTTGACGATTTCTTTTAGATTCATCTCCTTCCTATATCTTCATTATATGGGCCCGTGATCTGATCATTTCTTTCAGAAAATGTATTTTCCAGAAAAGTCGAGATTTATTCACCTTTACCTCTGTAAATAATCTGAAGACAACACGCTTTATCCCGTCTCCCTGAATATTTACTGTGTTTTCTCTCGGATCGCTATTTTGTCATAATTTCTTTCTTTTTTTTTTTTTTTTTTAAAAACAGCTAAAGAACCCATAATTAATCGGTGTAAGCATTCGTGCTTTTTGTCGCATACACAAATCGACCTCCATCAGAGAAGACTTCAGCAGCCGTATACGTGGCGAAATAAAAACAGCGTGTTGTCTTCAGCCAAGAAACGACACAATTTTCAGGGGCCACAAATATATCATTTTCTCTGTTCATAGAATAGCCTGAAACATTTTTATTTATTTTTTTACGTTTTTATTTATGGCTCTTGGTTGTCAATAAACGTTTGAAAAATTCCATATTTATTTCAAATGTGATTTTGCGCAGAGAAAATGCGCATTAAAAAGATGTTTATTCTGACTGACATTGCTTCTGCTGGATGTTGCCATTATCTCTCTCTGCCACGCGCCATCTCTCTGCCCGGGGGGGTTGTTGTGTCTGTGCGCGCGTCTGTGCGCGTGTGAGGTTTTTTTGTTTGTTTGTTTGTTTTTTGTTTGCTTTGTCTTCGGCGCCTCAAGCTCCATCTCCTAGAATGACATTACTATAGTAGATTTATATACTTTTTTTTTTTTTTTTTTTGGTCTTTGAGAGTTTTCCATCAGGTACATTTTTCCCGCTTCGGGCTGCTGCTCCACATCTGCTCTCGCATGTTCACGCTCGTGTTCGTGTGCAAATGCATGAAGTGTGTATGTATGAGATGCGCCATATAAGAAGTTTCTGCTTCCGGCTTGCTGGGCTTCCAGACCACAGACATTAGCAGCTCTCTCCAGTCACACACCGTGTTTCACTCAATTAATCCCTGCCCTCCTCCGTGAGCTTATTTCACGGGTGTTAACTCCAGTCCGCCCCTTGGCTGGGCGCGTGAGCCGGCCCGGATTTACCGCGTGGGCCGCTGTTGGTCCCTATTGATTGAGCCCAAATCGGAAATGGTATAAGGCTCATCTTCAGAAGTCATTACCTTTCCTGTGTTGGACATATCAGTGGTAAACAAAGGCAAACGATTTGGTTAATTATATATACGCCACTAAAAAAACACATAAAAAATTGACAATCATAACAATAATGATTAAAAAGGTTTAAATCCGCTCACCTGGCCAGGAGCCGCCTGCAGCACGCTTCCACCGCTCCATCATCCGCCGCTCCGCTTTTTTTTTTTTAATTTTTTTTTTCCCGCGGCCTGCAGCGCAGAAACTCAAATTCTCAATCTGTTTTAGCCTACGAATATGCGTGGATGCACGGATGCACGCGGAAACTGGGGATGAAGATCTGCGGTAAGTTTGGGCAAATTAATCCTCTCAGATGACAATTTTTTCAACCACGATTTGCGAAAAAAAAAATGGTTTGTTTGACATGTGTGAAACATCACTGTGAAGTTTATTTCACTTCTTCCACGCAGTTTCTTTATCTTTTCGATTATTGTTATTATTATTTTACCCATTACGAGGAATTCAGAAATAGGCCGTGATGTATCTAAGATTGTAGAGGAAACCCAGCCTCAACTGTCACTGTGCGTTTCCGTCGTCCAAAGGTCAGTGGCCATTAGCCCCTGGGCGCGTGATCAGACCCCCGGTCCCCCCCCCCACAACCCCGCATGTCTTCTCCGTTTTTACACCAAGAAAAAAAATCCTTTGGACAAGCCTGAGAATATGAAGCTGAATTACTTTTCTACTTTCTAAGTAATACATTATTTTTAATCTCATTTTTGGTTACTTTTTTATACTGTTATTTTATGTGATGTTATTGAAGAGGCTTTTTGTTGTTGTTATTTTAACAAATCTGATCTAAACATATATATATATATATATATATATATATATATATATATATATATATATATATATATATATATATATATATATATATATATATATATATATATATATATATATATATATATATCTATATATATATATATATATATATATATCTATATATATATATATATATATATCTATCTATATCTATATATATATATATATATATATATATATATATATCATGTTGTATCTAACGGGATGTTATTGACCTGTTTGTGTTTCAAAAATCAGCTAAAGGCCTAAAGAAGTCTGATATAACCGTTTTTATTTTGAAGAAATTGATCGTTAGACTACATGACTGCTTAAATGACGTTTTAATTGATTAGGCTGGAAGCCAAGTGGAAATGTTAAGGAGGTAAGAGTCTCGAATATTGATTATGAATATTTCATTTAAAATAATGAGAAAGACGTTATTGGCTAAGTTTCACATAAAAATATGGGCAACATACTTCATAGCTCCGGATAACAAGGGCGTGTGGCTTGTTGTTTTTTATTTTACGGACTATAGGCCCTCGCATTAATGTGCAGACGCAGACGCTTACACGCGCAAAACTGATCAGTCATAAAGTCTCGAGCCTATTGGCCTCGCAGAGGCAGACTGCTCCGGGCTCTGCACCCTTCATTAACTCTTCTTTATAGGATGTGTATTTAGCGGCGGTGTGGGACACGACCGCAGGCTGTCCTGAGCAGTGACGCGGTCAGTGTGCGGGGACAGGAGGGACTGGGTGTTTCCTGGTGACGTCACCCTCGCGCATCCGTGTTCTTACGTGAACTTGCCCTATTTAAATATCTCATCAGTCCAGTAACAGCTGACTTCACTGATAACTTTCACAGACTGTCCATCGCAGTACGTCTGTCCTACGTCACAGCTCCTTAGTATATGTTTATTTTATTGTATTTTATTTTAAACTACGTTTCCGTCTCCTCGTTGCGGGATGGATGTGTTTGGTGACAACTGCTTCTCCTCGCCATGTAACACTTTAGGATTCCTGCAGAAGAACAACAGCCTGGAGGAGAAGGGGAGGCTCGCGGGCCAGAAGAACCTGCTCTCGTGCGACAACAGCGACAGGGACGCGCGCTTCCGCCGCACCGAGACCGACTTCTCCAACCTGTTCGCCAGAGGTGAATTTGACTCTCCTTCCATCCAAAATAAATATTTCTTAAATTACTTATTAGGCTATCATTTTGATGTCCACCATGAACATAAATGAAATATTTAAAATTAAATTAGGCTTCAAGTGATGGGTTAATGAGTATGATAATCATTTCTGCTTGATTATGCATGGAACAGTATCCACATGTGTTAACATAAAAAACACTCTTTATGCTTCTTGCTTTAGTTTTAACATTGAGACCTGGTAGTGATGTCATCAGTAATGCTTTTGTTTGCCAAATGGCTACAGTCACATGAAAAGATAATATCCAATGAAATTACAGCATCTGGAAGATTCCTACTTTGTAGAAACTCCATAGTTAAACAAAGTGATAGAGGATGTTACTGAGTAGCATAACTGTTTAAAAACGTTCATTTACAAAATTGAGAAATGATGCCCTTTGTCTGAGAAAGTGCTTCTCAATGTGTCCATATTAGAGACACAGCTGATGATGTTGCCTTAAGTCAGCATGTAGATATTATATATTTAGACTAAAGGTTACTCCAGGTAAATAAATATCATAGGAGTCAGGCCTAATATCTAAATCCTTCCTTTCCCCTCACGTCTTAGATCTACTTCCAGCCAAAAATGGCGAGGAGCCTACCATGCAGTTTCCTGTTGGAAGTGGTGGACATCCTAACAAACTATGTTAAGAAAACCTTTGACCGCTCAACCAAAGTGCTGGACTTCCACCACCCTCACCAGCTCCTGGAGGGCATGGAGGGCTTCAACCTGGAGCTGTCTGACCAGCCCGAGTCCCTGGAGCAGATCCTGGTGGACTGCAGGGACACGCTCAAATATGGCGTCAGGACAGGTATGCAAGGTCACTGCCAGTATAGCAGGATGGTGGAAAAGCATTTTTATAAAATTTTCCTTTGGTGATAAATAAAGTATTATTGAACTGAATTGAACACTTCAGTTGTGGGCTTTTGAACAAAATTATATGGTGGCATTAGTTTAAATAAACACATGCACACACAGAAGCACACACACACAAGCATACACATCATGTAAACGGATTGAGAAATAGGTTTTTCTTGAGAACATCATGTTACTGTTGAAGCCTTAGCTTCGTTTATTGTTTTAGGATGAGGATAAGCTATGTACATTTGCAATGGCATCTCTATTAATAGTAATATAATCTTGATATAGTCTTTACAAAATTGTGTTCACATATAATCATTTTTTCAGTTCATCTATATGCTTAGATGTTTTTTGTACAGATGTAAACATAAGATTGTTATTTTTGACAGCCTGGTCTACACCCTGCTAAGATGACTGCTTTATTTATTCTCCCCTGGTAATTCAGTTGACGTGCTCCTTTTTTCCCCGCTGGCTTATTAAACCAAGTGTTGCCTGAGGGGGATCTTAATACTGGTGGGTACAAGCTGTTAGAAACGACAATGCTCAAACTGTCCCCTGGGTTTTACATATCACGCAACTGTGATGTGTTCTACTAAAAAACATATTTTTGTCTTTCTTTTTTGCGACATTTTAAAGTTGAATTTTAATTTGTGAGGGCTGACTGGAGGAGCTGTCCACGGTGCTGAAAGAAAAGCTCCTTTTGTCCCGTCTCCTTTGTTTGAAACACTGACAAACTAATTGATATTGTGCAACATTTGTTGTTGTTTTTACGCCTACAAACATCTGTTTATTATGGGAGACATTTAATAACACAGCAACAGTTCTTGACTTTACTTTGGCACCAGACTCACAGTTGCTGTGTGTGCAAGAACCTTAGAGTCTAAATGGCTGTCATATAGCTGTTACTAATGTAATTATGGTATAGTGAACCTGCTTTATCAGATCCCCGAGGTATCTGGCTGACCAGGAAACACAAAGTGAAATCTCACTTAATAAGAATAGTATCTACTGAAACCATAATCACAATTGGGGGGGACAATTTAGTCTCCAGGGCATTCACCTTTTTCGCTTTTGCATTCTTATAGCAACTATTCACAACAGAAATAGTCTCAAGGCACTTTACATAGAAGGCTAACAACTTCAATTAGGTTAAATCCAGTTCCATCCAATAATATTCCAGTCAATTCTAATTCATTATAATTCAGTTAGTCTATTTAATTCCATTAGTCCAACTATTATATATAGTCCAATTGATTATTAAGGAGCCCTGCAGATTGCATCAAATCTTCACCTTTGATGTAGTCCCCCCATCTTGAATGAAGCATGAGGCATTGTGGTTAATAGGCTAAATGAAATTTCCAAAAGATTTAACCCTAACCTTTGATTTTTTTTTTTTTTCTAATATAAAACAATATTTTGTCCATAAAGACAGCCTTTGCATGTTTTTCTTCAGGTCATCCACGCTTCTTCAACCAGTTATCTTCTGGTCTGGACATCATTGGTCTGGCGGGAGAATGGCTGACCTCCACTGCAAACACTAACATGTGAGTCATGTAGTAAAGCAGGTGTCCTTATCACTAAGCTTGAGCAGGACACGGTTACATAGACATAGATATGTAATGATGGGTCAACTGAGAGTTCCTGTTTGTTAATCACTGGAAATAGCCTCCAGTTATCAGCATATTTTGGCATAGCAGATGTGTTTGAGTTGATCTCCTGAGATTACTCTGCCACAGGTCACAACAGCCACCAAGGCCAGTTATATAAAGTGTTTTGTTTGTCCTGTACGGTCTGTGTATTGACATATTCTGGGCTGCCACAGTGCTGTAGTGTATATCACAGACAGCAACGCCCCAGGGGTGGTTAGATTGCATATTGATCTCAGGTCAAACTTACATGGTGGGCCAGTCTGACAGAGTACGCAAACCATATCTGCTTCACCCTTTACAGGGACACAAATAGAGACAAACTATACATGTACAAGCTGTAAATCCAACCATTGTTTTGTGGTAAATCATTAATCAGTAATATCAGAGTAATAGTAATGCAAAAATATCAGTGTTCCCACGACACAGTCATTCACATTCATAAATAAAACACATATACAAACATATTTTACTGGAAATGATCCAGTATATTGTTTGCACTCTGTTTGCAAATCCTCCTTTTTTTCATTCCTAAATATGAAAACTCTAAGAAAGCTATGAGACTGTAACTTTTCACAATTCTATAATTATATTATATATTCAAAGCCATGATTTTACTAATTTGCAACTAATAATAATTTTATCTGTCATTTAATTTTGTGACTAATCTATTGGTGTATGAAATTATGCTATTTATGAAATAACAGAAAAAGAGGAAACAAATTTCATGATTCTCCCCCAAAGTTAGACCAAGTCAAAAACCAGTTTGTCATATTGCATTTTTTTTTTTTTTGCTGGAAAAACAAACAAACAAACAAACAAACAAACAAATAAATAACACTAATCATGAACACTTCCCAGATCACATTACTGAAAGATAACAGTAGACTTAGGAAACAGCTGAAGTCATAGATTAGTTCTTAACAGAACAAATTCAACATTAATCCAAAAATTCCAATGCAGTTTATTTTCTAAATATCTGATTTATATTTTGGGCTACAAACTGAGCAAAATACTCATATCAAAGTGATTCATGGGGCCATACAGCCATACCCTTGTGACACAGAAGTTAACACAGGAAAAAGAAAAAGAAAACTGTTTTAGGAAACCATCCCCTGCTAGGAAAACTTGCCATCTCATCTCCTGGTTGGAAGAATGCCCTAAGAGATAGGGCCATCGACTTCCTACACTTGAACACGCTTCCATAATGACACTCACACATTCACACACCAGCTCTGCCTGTCCCAGATACAGCAGCAAGGGTTTCCAGTCCATTGACTGCAGGCTCATTGTGAGCTGGTCTTAGCAGATAGGCCAGCTGGGCCCCACACTGAAACGTAACGTCCTCAGGCTGCACAGAGAACCTTGTCACATTGTGGAAACTGGCTACTGCAGCTCCCTGCAGAGCTTTCATTCCGGCTCTATTGTCCCCGCGGATACGAACTGACTCAGAGGTCCTTTGAGGGGCTGAAAGCCTAGTGTTGTTTAGGGTCAGAGGGTTAGTTATATACAGAGACAGAAACACACACTGACACACACACATGCGCTCAAACACACGCCTACACACATCGAGTGCCCTTGATGATGATAATAAGGGCATTTAGGGGCTGTCTCTGGAGACTGGCAGGTGACTGAGGAGTAATTTTCACTCTGAAAGACCAATGATTGGCTCTGATTGTGATAATGATCACCATTATTGTCATTACAGCATGAAATGACTCAGAGAAAAGGAGAATTTTAAAAAGGTGCATTGGGGTTTTTTTCCCCCCACTTTCTAGTGTGGCTAGGATAAGCTTTGGGAGGAAAGGAGAGTTAGATATAGAGGATTTTAAATATAAATCTCTGTCCTACATAAGCCATAATTCTGACATATCAAAAAAAATGACTTATTTGTAAAATTAGGCCAGTGAGTCTGAACATGGAGGCATTTTGTCTTATTTGTGATTGTATCCTTTGTTGTTGTAGATCATTGTCAAAGCCCAGAACTCATCTGGTATATCAACTGAAGCTAATTTTCTCATCAAATATAGCCCATAGGTTAGCCCTAATCATGGCCAATTACACAAGAAATTGTCTCTTTTTTTAACCCCCATCCTTCTAAATTTTCTCTCCAATTTCTCTTTCCTCAGTTACGACTTTCATTCTGTTTTCTCCACTTATTCCCAGTTACATAATTATCCCTTTTTTTTGTTCTTTTAATTCATATTTTTCTCTGCACACGCTGTGTCCACATAATCCAGTCCTTTCTCTTTGTTGTCCTCTGTCACATTTTGCTTCAGTGTGCTGTTTCCTTCCACACCCCCCCCCCTCCTCAGAGTCTTTGTCTCCCCTCCTTTCTACTCAAACTCCAAAATGCTGCGGTCCTTGTTTGAATGTTTAATTGTGAATAAAGCAGGGCAGAGTCAGAGAGAAGAGGCGGGTGGGCTCCAGTGATGGCAGTGTTGTGTAACTGGCCTCATTAAAGGGCAGGGTTAAAACGTCCCAACGTATGGTCTATGTAGGAAATGACTTCTCTATAGCTGTCTTTTTATAATGCATTCAACCTACGTTAGCCTGTGGGGATGCCAGCTTATTATTTATTATTTATATTTTATCCACTCGTCAAGAAAGCATCTCTCTCTGGATAACTCTCCTGGTGTTGTACAGATTCTTTTTTTTTTTAAATCTTCTTCATGCTTTTAATGAGATAATGAAATTCAGTAATACGGACTCTTCCTCATTTTCCATATTCTGGGTCCAACAGGGTCTGTTATCTCTTCAGAACATCCTCTCTACTCCCATCTTGCACACATTCATACATTCAAGTTCTCTCAGGCGTCACGTTCAGAGCCATTCAGACCCTCCTCTGAGATTGGCAGAATTGACAGATAGCCATCAGGGCTTTGTGTGCTTTAATTAAACTACTCTGTGATTTTAGAAGGTATTTGAATTTGAATGTTTGCTGGTTGACTCCATATCAGACCCTTTTTAATTAGCCCAGTCAGCAGCAGCTCCACTCTGTCTCTGTGGATGGAATTATGGAGAGCGTAATGAAAAAAAAAAACATCACTGTGATATGTGTGTTGGTGTGTATGTTTTTGACTCTTTATTTTTTCCTCAGGTTTTGAGTGCAGAACGATGCGCTGCATTCATAAACTAATGATGTGATTGGCAGGTTCACATATGAGATCGCTCCGGTGTTTGTGTTGATGGAGCAGCTGACTCTGAAGAAGATGAGAGAAATGATTGGCTGGCCGGGTGGAGAAGGAGACGGCCTCTTCTCACCAGGTTACTTTATGATTTACAGTATCAGTCTAAAGGTTTAGAATGTCCCCGCTATAAAAATAATGTTTTACTATATTGAATTTTCTGTTCACGTTACAGGAGGTGCAATCTCCAACATGTACAGCGTCATGATCGCACGCTACAAGTATTTCCCCGAGGTCAAGACCAAAGGCATGTCTGCTGCTCCTCGTCTCGTCCTTTTCACATCTGAACATGTATGTAACCATGAAAAACACACGCATGATCACACTCACACTCGCAAACACGTACTTTTCAGGATGCTCCAACAAGGCTATGACTTAGTGCAGGAAGTGAAATGACATTTATGTGGCACCTTCCACAAAAATCACAAAGTGATTCACTGTAAAATGCAGTCAGAGAAATAAAAACATAAAATAAAAAAAACAATCATAAAAATTTTATATAACAGACATAAAAATAAAAGCATACATTAAAGGTCTTTTTTTTTTTTTTTTTTCAAAAAAGCAGCCAGTTTCTTTTTAAACACATTTGTTGCTTGGTTTAAAAAAATGTGTTAAGGACATTTTACAGTTAAGGTGAGACTGTGTGAAAGTTTAAATGCCTCAGTTTTAAATCACATGTGGGAGAGCACTAACATCATGAAGATCCAGCTTTAACAGGTCTGAAACACACTGAGGAAGTTGTCCATGAAAAGCCATAAAAGTTAGTTCCAAAACTTTAAAACGAATTCTAAAATTAGCTGAAAGCCAGGAAAAAGATGATAACATGGAAATTATCTGAGCTCTTCTGTTCCAGCAGCTTTTTCTACAATCTGCTCTGATTGTTTTAAGGCCATTAAAATGTGCATTACAGAAATTGAAATGAAAAGACATAAAGCATGGATAATTACCCCAAATTCAGACTTTGATTAGGATTCGTTACCATCCTTCTTAATTTAGAAGTGTCTCTAAAGTGGAAAAAAAAAAAAAATTGGACCTTAATTTTAGAATGACAGTTGAAAGTCTTTGACTGGTCAAATGAAACACCTTCATCTCTGAGGCTCAACTGGTCAGATGAGTCTAAAGGGCCAATCTGCTGCCTCATAAGTGAAATCACAATATCCAAGCAAATGTTTAGACTACCTGTCTAACCTGAGTTTAACTGGATCTGAAGCTGAATCAGTTGAACCAGTTTAGAAGATCTGAATCAAATATTCTTGACACCATGAAAAGAGTTTTTCATGGGAATAAAATATGGCTGATTGTCTTCAGCATAAAAGTAATATATAAATGTCGCTGAGCCTGATAATAATCCGTCTTATTAGGAGAAAATATTGTGAAAACAGAATAGAGCTTAAAACAGAACCCTGTGGGGATCCTGACTATGGCTGATTAAAGTTGATCGATAAACATTAAAGGAAATTACCATTTTAATGGGCTCTTCTCACCTTCATCACTGTTGTCTTTAAATAATTGTACAGTTGACAACTTTACAACGCGCAGGAGAAAACTAAAACAAGTCAGTTGGCTCGCAAGACGTTCCCCTTCTCTGAACGTAGCTGTTGGGTCAAAGATGAAATATGTGTGTAATGTGTGTTCCTGCAGAGCCACTACTCTATAAAAAAGGCCGGAGCTGCTCTGGGCTTCGGGACTGATAACGTGATCCTGCTTAGCACAGACGAAAGGTTTGTAGGAGATTCACTGGCTCCCTATAAAACCACAATCAGTTAAAAAAAAAAACAAAACATGAAAATATACTGCATGTGCAACATACAGAGTTTGATCACTTCCTGCTGCTCTACATTGTTTCAGGGGGAGAGTCATACCTGCAGATCTCGAGGCTAAAATCATCGAAGCTAAACAGAAGGTCGGTGCATTTCTCTCATTTTTCTCATGCCTGTATTTCTATCTCTGTGTTATTCTCTTTAAACATTATTTTTTTAATGTCTCTCTTGTCTTGAACTCTGCAGGGTTATGTGCCATTGTTTGTGAATGCCACAGGTGGTTCAACTGTTTATGGTGCATTTGATCCCATCAATGAGATTGCTGATATCTGTGAGAAATACAACCTATGGCTCCACGTTGACGTGAGTAGTTGACACAGAGTCAGATGCTGTAGTGGTTAATTGTGGTGGTTATAACTGTTTTCCTTCCCTGTAAAGCCATCTAAAAGAACACTCCTTTGTCTCCTCAGGGTGCCTGGGGGGGTGGACTGCTGATGTCCAGGACGCATCGTCATAAGCTTAGTGGAATCGAGAGGTGAGAACCACCATGCATTGTAGATTAAAATCAGCTTTTCAGGTGAAACTTCACAAAATGAACATTTTGTTTTAAACATTCAGGGCCAACTCTGTCACATGGAACCCTCACAAGATGATGGGTGTCCCGCTACAGTGTTCAGCGATCCTGGTCAGAGAGAAGGTATGGCAAACTCACACTACAGTTGCCCACTAGTCACCCCACCCTGACATTAAAGCAGCACAAAGGAACTTTTCTATTTTTAGCACTTTGAGTTCTTTTACTTGGTCACTCTCTCATTTTTCTTCCACAGTTACTTTATTTAGTCAGTCATCTCGTTGCTAATGCACGACTCAGTTGCCCCACCAGGACGGAGGCAAGATTACTGGTTAGCAGGGTACTGTGACATCATAGAACCAGATTAGAGTAGAATTATCCAGCTTCATCAGAAGTTTCTCCACTCAACTTCACAACCTACTGGGTTTTATGTTTCTTGGAAGTGGGTGGTGCAAAGCTGTAGGACATATATCAAAAGAGGCACACTCTTGCAGAAGGTGGAGGTGAGATGGAGTCAAGTGCCTCTTAAAACTTGGTTGAAAAGGGACATGTATGCTATTTACTTATTTAATGTATGTTTTTTTTTTTATACCAAACTCAAGAAATTGTTTTGCCTTGTTTAAAAAAAGAGCATATTATGTCTCCTTAAACATGGTTGTTCATTTCATTATCCATCGTATATAATATAACATATGTATTCACTCCATTTTCATAGTCCTTGCAGTCAGTGAAAAGGCTACATCATACTACACTACCTTAAGGAGAGGAATTGTGGAAGAATCCCTTTTTTAAAAAATATAAAATTTGTCTCCTTTATCTTTATCTGCAGGGAATCCTGGCAGGCTGTAACTCCATGTGCGCCGGCTACCTGTTCCAACCAGACAAACAGTACGACGTCACCTATGACACAGGCGACAAGGCGATCCAGTGTGGCCGGCATGTTGACATCTTCAAGTTCTGGCTCATGTGGAAGGCAAAGGTGAGCTGAATGGCCTGCTGTGAAGCCAACAGGAATAAACATGGCTTTCGATATTAGCGCTCTTAGCTTAGTGGTTTTTGTTCTGTTTCTTTGTCATAAAGATGGTCTGATAGCTTCTTTCCTCTGCAGGGCACTATAGGATTTGAGCAGCACATTGACAAGTGTTTGGACCTGTCTCAGTACCTGTACAACAAGATCAAGAACCGGGAGGGTTTTGAGATGGTGTTTGATGGAGTGGTGAGCATCCCCAACATTCTATTGATCTAATACTGTCTTTAATAGACAATGGATTTTATTTATATAGAGCAGTTCATATCTATAGGCAATTCAAAGTGCTTTATGAAATATACAGAGATTTGAACGTAGCTTTAATAGATTAGAAGTGATGTGCGCGTGCATAAGAAGTTAAAAGAAAATTGGTGAAGAGCAGAAAACAACCCCACGCTGTATGTGTTTTAACTGTGTTATTAACTGTGTTTATTTGTGTGTGCAGCCCCAACACACCAATGTTTGCTTCTGGTACGTTCCACCCAGCCTGAGAGGCATGCCAGACAGCGATGAGAGACGGGAAAAACTCCACAGGGTAAGACTTCGGTCACTTAACCGTCTTTCACTTTTATACTGTCATTCCAATCACACAGCCACCAAACTGTCTTTCCATAAGCTATTTTTAATGTTACCAGTTGGCTAATCCCTCAGCAATGCCAGGCTCTGATTTGCATTTACTCCACCAGGTGGCTCCAAAGATCAAGGCCATGATGATGGAATCAGGGACCACCATGGTGGGCTACCAGCCCCAGGGCAATAAAGTCAACTTCTTCCGCATGGTCATTTCCAACGTCGCAGCCACCCAGTCCGACATCGACTTCCTCGTTGATGAGATTGAAAGACTGGGTCACGACCTGTAGACGTCCAGGCTGCCATTGCTCTCCTGACCAGACGCCAACTGTACTCCTTTATCTCTAATATTTCACTGGCAGGTACAAGTGAGGTGAAACATTCACAGAGCTGCAGACAGAGAAATGATAGGACATGTTTTAGGTCTTTTCTGTCCTCTACGTCCTGAAGTATTCTAAATGTTTCAAAGAGAAATCCACGTAGTTCATTTGATAAACAAAATATATGAGCGCCAACATTTGAATTCTGCTGGTACAACTAACATACTCTTATGTATGTAAGTGATGTTGAATCTTTTAATATGTTTGTGTGTGCGTGTCTGTGTGTGTGCGCAAGTGTGTTAGTGTGTGTGTGTAATCTAGTGTCTCGTCAAAGACTTTTGTCTTTTAAGGTGTTTGCACCTAAATGAGTATGTGTGAATATGGTAATTCACAAAAAAAGGGGGAAAAAGCACAGATCAAAATATTAAAAAACTATCATCAAGTCACCCTGCTTTATCACACATTCCTAACTCACAATTGAATCACTGGTGCTTTCAGGTGTATATATGTATTTAATCTCAGTGCACCACCCTGTTTGTCCTGAATCCGTTTCCTAACCCCTGAAACAGCATGTGTGCAGGTGTGCATGTAGCACACTGAGTGTTTCCTGCCATATATTTTCAGGCGAATATATACAGCATAGAAGTGTGTTAAGCCAAGACGATTTATTGTCCTCTGATAACAAAGCTACAGCTTGCATCATTTTCCTTTATAGACAATTAGTTGTAGGCATAAATAACATTTATTATGTCTTCAGATATCCCCTGCCTGTGACAACCTTTGACTTGTGAAACGCTGGTTCGTTGTCTGTTTCTTGCCATCATGCAATACCCATAAGTGACAATAGGAGTGATAGAATATTGATGTCTAATTATTTAAGAACAAATTATTTAAGAACTGCATTTTCAACATTTGCACATTCAGGTATTTTACTGTAAATGTATCTTTATGTGTATTACATAGTAATACATTTATAAATGTAATCAAAGAAATTGAGTAAAAAAAAAAAAATGTATCTATAGTGATTCTGTCTGCCAAAGAAAGTGAACCGGGAACAGAGCAATCCTTTGTCTTTGTGTAAGACTTCTTATAGATTATAGGTGTTTGTAGAATTTTACCTATTAACGTTCACACAAGATGCAATTTCTATGTTTTCTTTTTTTTTTTCTTTGTGATTTGAACTCTTGGACTGAATGTTTGAAAATGACTGGTTGGCCTTCTGATGAGATTAGGAATGAATTTATTATACAGTATCCTGGCCACGTGCCCGTCTTTTGTTTTAGAAACAAGCACAAGGATGTGAGAATGTAGCTACTCTTCTTTGGAGACTGTAAAGAAAGAAAGTATTCTTGTGTCTGTCTGAATCCTAATACATTTACTGTACTATAGTGTATTAATTGTAATACGTATTACTTGTGTTCTCAGTGTTACAGGGGCACAGTGGAATATCTTGCAGTAAGGTTCCTGCTTATGTCTTTGCACAATGTTAGCCTTTATTTATTTTTTTCTTCCATTGTAAATGGATGTGTTAAGAGATATTTTAAAAAAATAATATTTGTGGTAATTAGGGACCATATATGTGAATGGCACAACTGCATAAATCATATTTAAAGTAATGTGTGTACTGTATGTTGCCAGTGACTCGTACGTGACCAGTCTGGGTTTTAAAGAAGCAAGTTGTAAGGGAATATTTCTGAGGAGATTTTAAGTAGGCACTTTAACAAAATTATTCCATCATGAAAAAAAGTATATATATACATATATATCTATATATGTGTACATATAGATATATATACATATGTAGATACATATACACATATATATTAAATAAAGTTTATTAAAGTGAAAGTTGAGTCTGACTTATTGATACATTCACATAAACCCACAATGATTTTAGAAATGTTTTGATATATATTTCACTTTTATGCATAAATTCCACACACATCAACCCATATATGTTATTGCCCCTCTGCCTAATCATTCTTGAAGCATTTTCTGGGCTCCCAGCTGGATGTCAGAGGGGCATGAAGCCTTTTTCTCCATCTCATCTCCTCCCTTTCCTATATGTGCCCAGATTTAAAGGCTTCCTTTTAGTTTCCTCCTTTCGCATTTATTTTTCTTTTGTTTTTGCCTATTCAAATGATGATAATGAGATTTTGAGAGGAGAAAAAGAGTGGAGCTCGCCTCAAAATGAGGATGTGTTGCTGACTCCATCTGGTGGTGATGCTGAATTTTCTTCTCCATCTGATCTGTTGCAGTTTGCTCGTCAAACCATCAGCATAAATGGAGACATTTAATATTCTAATGAAATAGAGGCAAAGTTTTAAGAGCTCACCATGAGTTGTGGTGGATGGAAGTGGAATGCTGATGAGAAATGTCACTCTTGAGGTGTTATGTTAATAGGTTGAACAAGCAATCGTCAGTGGGACAGACAGGGTGGTTGTGGGTCCTGCTTTAGTGTGAATGTGCTTAAAAAGTCGTTTCTGTTATGATCTCATATATCTACCATTGAATAAACCATTTCATGATTCACATTCAAAGCAGATTTCAGTCTGTCAAATGTTGCAAAAGTGATAATCCGCTATCCTACAGAATATTTTTAAATTTATGAGAGCAAAAAGAGGATATCATGGTACATAAACATGAAAAAAAAATTCTAAATGTCAGTTTTTGTGAATTTGTATTTTGAGTTGTCCAACAAAACTCAAAATCAAAAATGGTATCATCAACAAATATGCTGACTGTACTCTTGATTGAATAACTGGATTACAGTGACCTCATCTATAAATGTAACAGCAGCACATAACTCAGTTCATGAACACATAAGAATGAACTGCTGGTAAATGGTTCATCAAAGAGCCACCAGCAGCTCATAAAAAAAGTGAGCAGCACTGTAGTATGTGTGTGTCAGCTGTCACAACTGAAACATACTGATGGCAAAAGATCCAGCAGATGCTGCCGATACTTCAAAGAGGTAGGTTTTATACAACCAGTGTACATATGTAGCACTGTGAACGCTTGATATTTGTGTAGATGATAAAACAGTAAATGAGCTGCACTTTGTTTTTGCCTAGTCCAGGTTCCACAAAGTGCTATATAATGTCTTTCCCGTCATCCACCCACACTAACACTCATCCAGTGCTTCTTATTGTGGTCTATATGCTCTCTGCATACTGCTTGTATCACTTTCCTTTCTACAATCACAGGCTGTATATTATAATATAAATGTGTGCAACACTTCCTCTCTGAATGACAGACGATATTACAGAAACTACTTTAATACACTACATACCACATGACCTGCACTCTAGTATGTGCATTGGATAGTTTTGGTTCCAGTTAATTATCATTTATGTATATAACATGTACATTTTATATCCTGTAAATGAAATAGAATAGTTTGAAAATCTGTATATTTCATAATCTGCACAATCTGCACATCCATTCTGCTGTAAGACTTGAAACACTTGAATTTCCCAGTTTGGGATCTATCTATCTATCTATCTATCTATCTATCTATCTATCTATCTATCTATCTATCTATCTAGAAATAATCAGAGATACATATCGATAGATTTAGAAGATTCTGTGTGTGCTTTTATTCAGCCATTCTACCTCTTTTGTTACTTGATGGGTAAGTAGACCTAAAAGAAAATGTATCATTCAAAAAGGGGGTCATTCAACCAAATAAGTGCCATTTGCTTGTTGTAACTCTTAAAAATCAAACTTTATTTTAAAACTTTTTTCAACACTGAGTAGAATAACAAACACATCTAACTATTTAAATTGCGTATGGGCCATTCTCAGGCTACTTAATTACAGTTTAACAAGCTGCTTAAGCAGAAGAAACTTGCCTTTTTCTCAGTCCAGTAACCAAAACTCCTGGCAATGGTAAAAAAACTGGTAAAAGGTAAATGAGTAACAGCAGTGAAAGTAACAGGAGTGAGTTTTTAGCATCATATGGGCAAATGCATAAAATATAGTGGAATAGCATTTATACTAATAATTTGAGGATACTGAGAACATTCTACTGATTTACAAAAATCTATGTTTCTCAAATAAACAAATAACATACAAAACATTATTGAGATAACAGGACAATAAGTTGAGATGCCATGAAATATACAGAGAACAAAAAGGGAGAGCTTTTGGCCTCACCATGACCTTGATTCAATCTAAATGATGCAACTTCCTTTGGAACATGTGACCTAAGGAATGTTACCAATCTTTTAGGAAAAAGGGAGTGTTATGGTAACAGCACTGAGGGAAAACCTGACTAAAAATGTTTTAACTAAAATATTTAGTAAAAATAATATTCAAAGCAAATAATATACATGGAATCAAAAACAATGCACTAAAATATGATTTTTGAAGGCTCATAATTATTACATTACACAGTGAAGTGTAGCCTTTGAGAGTGGCGACACCAGTGGGGTATCATATGCTATTTGTCAGTGTTTTATATAGTTTTTAACAAATATTTTAAAGAATACATTTTGAATTTGCAATTACACAAATGTGCAGGACACATTCCTTATTCATAAAATATGTTTTACTGTAAATTAGCATGCGTATTTTGTATATGTATAATGTCCTAGGGACACAAATGGCACCCATTTGGTAGAATAACACACATACTCAAACTGCACATGAGCTTTATTTGTAATTGATTCTTAACTTGATTAATTTAAAGTACGTCCTTTGTCTTATTGGGTTTGTCTTTTTAACTTTAATTTTATTAGGTTCTTTGTCTTATTGAGGCAATAAACTTCCTCATCAAGAACAGAAAGCATTAAATGAAATTCCATTTTTGAAAAGAAGAACTCAATAAAAAAGAATGTAAGTCATTCACATTACTTTTTGTGTGATTTTATTGTAGAATGTTACTTTACAAATGTATGTGTAGCTATAAATTTAATCCACTTAATTCTTTGAGCTCCAGAAAACCATAGAACTGTGTAAACCATTGACTTTTAGGTATAAAACGACAGGAATTTGAAAATTTCAGATGAAGAAGAAAAATTGAAATGCGAAAAAAATAAAAGGCGTTATTTCCTGCCACGTAACGGCGCATGCGCATCACAAAGCTAGTCATTTGGCGACGTGTACCCGGTGTGTGGAAGTGCTCAGGTACATTAGCTCTGCTGGGTAGCAGCCTGCCAGAAACCTTAAAAACGACCTAGAAGTGTAAAAACATGGGAGGATCGCAGAGCGTGGAGATACCGGGAGGAGGCTCAGAAGGCTACCACGTCCTCCGGGTGAGTTTTCAGCCTCTAAATCATGCTGTAAGTTGTTAGCTTAGCATCTGGTCAGAGGCGGAGGGTTCCCAGCTCTGTGTGTTGACGAGAGGCCGGGGATAAGTGCTGCGGCCTCCGCCTGCCTAGAAAATGCAATGACCTTTAGAGTTCTGGCAGGGTTGAATATTGCTTCATATCGTTTCTGTGCATGCTTGTTTGTGAACTAGCTGGATATGACTGGCAGAAGCTGAGCTTCCGTAGTGATGCCCGTAGCTAAGTAGGTGTGTTAGCCTGCTGAATGACAGCTGCCAAGATGAAATTACTGATGCATCCTTTATCGGACGTCCTACGTGTACACGCCACTGCTTTTATATTATTGTGCCAAATCTGGAAAATTATCACGAACTCGTTAATGTCGTAATTCCCAATTAAGGTTACCAAAATTGAATTATCTGCCAGGTTGAACTGCATCAGCCAGCCTTGAGGCTAAATTAGACAGCAATACAAATGTATATCATAAGCAACTGTCTGATCCATCGTTTGGAGACGATCTCCCATAAAGTGTGATTTGTTATTTTTATTGTATTTTCTTTCCCCTCAAACAGTAAGGTTTGACTTACTTCTCTGTTGGACAGTTGGACAACACATTTGTTGACAAACACCTTTTGGATTATTGTTGATGAAGCCCAGAGGTGTGTGTGTGTGTGTGTGTTATAGTCCTGCAACTCAGGGTGTCTCTTATCTTTATTCAGGTTCAAGAGAATTCCCCTGGACACCGGGCGGGACTTGAGCCTTTCTTTGACTTTATTGTTTCCATCAATAACACAAGATTGGTAAGAAATGGGAGCAATGACATAAGACTTATTATGAGCTGTGAAGAATTTTACATTCAAGGTTTGTCATTCTGTTATGTTTGTGCTGTTTTTTTTTTCTGCAGAACAAGGACAACGACACCTTGAAGGACTTGCTCAAAGCCAGTGTGGAGAAACCAGTCAAGATGCTGGTTTACTCTTCGAAGACCCTGGATCTGCGTGAGTGCACGGTGACCCCCAGCAATTTGTGGGGAGGACAGGGCTTGCTCGGTGTATCAATCCGTTTCTGCAGTTTTGAAGGAGCCAATGAGAATGTTTGGCATGTGCTGGTAGGTAGTCACAGTGGGTCATCTGCACGTCCTTGTCTCTCTTTATGTGATGCAAAAGCACTTTTTACTTTTTGTGACAGGAAGTGGAGCCCAACTCTCCTGCAGCCCTCGCTGGCCTGCGGCCGCACACCGACTACATCATTGGAGCTGATACTGTTATGAATGAGGTGGGTAAAAGCACCTAAAGTTGTTTATCCTATCACTCATAGCTTTCTTTCTGCAACTGATCATGATATTGATCGTGTCTCATTCTTTTCTATCTTCTGCACGTCTTTGGCCATCTGCAGTCGGAGGATCTATTTTCTCTGATAGAGAGCCACGAGGGAAAAGGCCTGAAGCTCTATGTGTACAACACAGACACGGACAACTGCAGAGAGGTCGTCATTACACCCAACAGTGTCTGGGGAGGAGAGGGCAGGTAATGCACACATTTTAACCACCTATTGCTCCCAACTTAAATGTAAGAAATACATTCAAAGTACACAAATAAACAAACCAACTGATTCTTCTCCCCTTCCTAGCCTTGGATGTGGGATTGGATACGGTTACCTCCACAGAATTCCTACCCGGCCTTTTGAGGAAGGAAAGAAGATCAGCTTTCCTGGAAATTCTGCAAATGAGCCTGTCAGTCCGCTGAAGGATGGATTCACTGAGGTCAGGGCAGATCATTTCACTGCTCGGTTCTTATCAGTCATCCCAAAGCAGTGTTTGTTTTGTTTGTTTTGGAGGGGGGGTGGTGACAAACTTAATCGAATGTGATGTCTTCTGTTTGTAACTTTTTTTTTTCTCCACCTTCCTGTTTTTTCTGTTCAGGTTCAGCTTTCAGCGGTGACCCCTCCTTCCTCTGCACCCACTTTGCCCTCTAGCCTTGAAAATTCACTTTCTGGCCTGTCAATCAGCTCGGCCCCCCCACCCATGCCTAGTGAGCTACAGACAGGTACTTTTCTGCTTTCATTTTAAGAGCAGCTGAATATATAACCTGGGATTTTTGTAATCCAAACATTATCATGTTCACAGGATGTGTCCTTTTCTTCCTCCTTCCTCCCTCACTTCTGTCTAGGTTTGCCTACGGTCCCTCTTCTCCCCTCCTCCACCAACCCCTCTCTCACCCCTCTAACTCCTCTGAATCCTGCCGCCACCAGCTTCAGCCCGGCCACAACGCTACCAGGTGGGTTTGTTTCTTTTTTTTTTCCTCTTTCTCAAACGGGGCACACTGTCAGCTTTTGGTGCTATAAATTTCACTAAGATGTATCACTTGGTCATGGAGTTATTATTGCTCCTGGTTTGCTCACATAAGTAATGTTTTGTTGCTAATTATTATTATTATTTTGTTTTAGTTCACATTATGAAAGTGGGGATCCCTCCAGATATTACTGAAGATGATGAATGAACATAATGTGCTGGGTGTTTCACATTGCCAGGTCTGATGCCCCTCCCAGGTGGATTACCTCCTCTGCCTAACCTCCCCAACCTGAACCTGCCCCTCCCAGACCTCAGCGCTGTGTCGCTAGCAGGCGCCAGCACATTACCGCCAGCAGGAACGACAGGTGAGCGAAAACATCAGTAGAACGCACGTGCCTGATTCTACTTATACTGACTGAGGCAAGTGGCTCCCAAAGTGCCTGTTACCAACAAGACATTGGAGCAGTGGCAGACTTCAGTTTAAATTTTTACTTTTCTATAAAGGTTCAGGACTGATAATTTGATCTGTGAATGATTACTTGTGACTTAAGTTCGGTCAAAAACGTTTGTCTCTCTTTAGTCCCAGCTCTGGCTCCACTGCCGCCCCTGAACCTGCCGGGTCTTGCCACATTGCCCCCTCTGCCCGCCATGCTGCCCTCCCAGCTGCCTCCACTGCTCTCTCAGGGTGTGACGCCCCTCATGCCCACTTCCACAGCTGCCCTCTCAGCCTCGGCCACAGTGTCAGCAGTGCCTGCCACCAACACCACAACCCACACAGAAGTGGACTCCACAAAGGCCACAGAATCGCCAGTCCCCACGGAAACAACGCAGACATCATCGTAACATGGAGAGGATGGTTCCTCTTGCCGGCAAACTTTAAAACACCAGGTTTCTCTCTTTTCACCCTCCCCATCTGTCTTTCTGTGTTTTTCTATTTATTTAGCCAAGAGAGATGCAGGCAGACAGATGCAGCAGTTCAGACACAGTTACAGGTGTGGAAGCTTGTTCTGGAGTGATGAAGGATTAACAACAGATGATGGTTGAAGACAGGTCTGTCCAACATGTCTGTATTGTCACAAAGTAGAGGAACTCTTAACACTGCAGCTTATCTAAGCTACTGTATAATGAAGACGAGGTCTGGTCTTCAGCTTGTAGTTTGTCGCACTTCAGCAGTCAAAAACTGGTAAAACTTTACAAGGTTTGTCCTTTTTCTTATCTGGTAAACCTTTTTTTTTTTTTCCCTCCTTAAATGTATAACCAGTTTTGTTAATGGGGCTGGACAATAAAAATATTTTTATTCGGTTGCCTACACCATGTAGTGAGCCAAGACAAAGAGAAATTCTGCACTGTTATATTAAAGAAGTATATGAACATAAACCCAGAAACATTTCTTATTGTCAAGCTCCAATGTGTAACCTTTATTTTTAGTTAAAAGACCCCCTGATCAATAGATTTAGTTACCACACATCAACTTTTATGCCTCCACCTTGTGAACGATTCCGCATTATTTTGCACCACTTTTGTGTTATGAAATTATTAGTTCCTTTTGTTTGTCTCCCATGTATGTGCAGAACTACATAGTACACAAAATTTCATCCAGTCACCAACAGCCTGAAGGTCAAGCCAGAGAAGATGGAGGTTTACATGTATGTGAAAGTCTGAGTAGACTCAGCTCCGTGTGTGCTTGCTGTTGGATGGCACGTGGGTGACAGGTTATGCAATGCAACTTCTCAACACATGGCAAGAGTGAATTGTTTGGCTGACTTGTATGGCCTCAGATTGTTTCTGTACAAACCTTCTGAAATCGAAAGAATGCACAGTGCGAGCAATAAAGCCAAATTAATTTTAAGTGTTGTATGAATGTTCAGTTGAGTTTTTGTTCTTTTTCTCTTAACAGCAAAACTGGGATGTCCTTTATGGAATTATACTGCAATTCATGTATATAACTGAGGACAGGAAGGTGCGAGTAACCAGTGAAGACATTCTTCATGTTGTGGGTTTTTCTTTCCTTTTAAATTAGACATTTGAGATTCTCCTCTATATATTTCATATCTGTCTATAGATGAGTCTTACAAACTCACACAAATGCTTCAAACTATATTTATGAAGGGGGGACAAAACATGGCATTTATAAACTCCAAAAGATGCAACTTTCTTTAGACTCATTATGCAGGTAACTTCACAACAATCCTGGTGACTGTCTGGAAAGTTATATTTTCTTTACCCATCACACGGTCACTCAGAGGCAAAGGAAATTTAGTATTTGGCAGCAGTACTGAAACACGCGGTGACAAAGTCTAAGATTGCTCTTAAAAGTTTCAGTCCACAAACAGAGGTGTCATCAGCCTCCCTCTGTCCTCCATCCTGTTTCAGTTAGGTTTCATTACTCCACAGGAAGTTTGGGTCACACTGCAGGAGACGATACCTGTTAGGTCATCTTTATTGTACGTGCAGTTTTGAGTAGACTGACATCCAGGATGGATGCTTCAGTGTTGCCACATTTCACCTGTTTCACTGCAGTTCATTGCTGGTAGTCCATATCGCAGCTTAACGCAGCTCTCCTGTTACTTAAGGCACTCTTGAAGTCATCTCATTGGGTAGAAAAAAAAAAAAAAGAAGATCAAAGGAGCAGGAAGATGAAACTCGTAAAGGTTGTTGTTAGAAATCTCATAATGGACAAGTAGGATCGGCTGCTTTTCTGGCTGCATACATTTAAAACAGCTTCAAGTACCACGATATCAAGCAGGTAGGTTTTTTTTTTTTTATTTTTATTTACACAATGACAACATATCAACTTAAATTTCAGCTGAAGTTAATTATGGAGCAACTCTGCTGACTTGGAGCGCACCCACGGGTGTGGCCGTTCGTCACAACAAAGCATACTGGGACTCTGCTCTATTTAATGTTTGTAGGGCTTTTACACTAAAGTAAACAAAAATCAAGAGTAGACGTTTTTAAAAATGCGAGGCATTCCCTCAAACGGCACGGGCTCTGGAGATTTCCTCTTCACACAGTTCAAGTATGCAAGGTGAAAGTCATTCACGTGTTACAAACTAAAAGCAACATTTATAGCAGCAAACTGAGAACAGCTTTCAGAAAGGGAAAAAATAAACGGAGCAAACAGACACCAGAAAGCAAGAAAAACCTGATTATTAGATATTTGCTAGTGAGTAATGTCTCCTGCACATGAAATGTACAATGAATTCTGTGCTGCAATGTTCCAGTTTTGCAATACATTAACAGCTTTGTGAGGCCCTACTCAGTCCAAATCCTCTCCATCCAGTAGGCTGAGACATCAACGTGGTATTGCAACACTGGCTTCAAATATACTATTACCTGAACAACAGGAAAGCATTTAGATGTGCAGATGAACCTTCTGCATATCTAATGCTGATTTGATGATGTAGAGAACAAGGCCACACTGTGGACCTGTTAGCATCACCTGGATTGGAAGTCCAAAACTAGCCAAGTCCCATCAAGGTTATGTCACCACCTTTAAATGAATCCTTGCTGCCCTGCAGGCAGAGTGAGCTCACTGATGCATCAATTTTGTGCCTCATTGAAATGAAATGCAAGCAGTTAGGATCTCAGACCTCCTCATCTGAGCCCAAACGCTGTCCATCTGTGTCCACTGCTTTTGTAGGTGACGAGACTGGAACAGTGGATTTATAATACAATTCTTAATTGCCTTGTAAAGTCGTACTACAACATTATGTATGTGGAGATGCATGTGGAGCTACAAGAAGTGGGTATGGATAGTGCATCTAGGAGGTCCTATACTGCTGTATTATCTCCTAAGGGGTTAATTTAGTCTGTAAGCAAGACCACTCACTTCACTTTCACCACTTTATCTTGCTCCAGACAATGCTGGGTCTTTCTTCTCTTCTCCCTCCTGTCATTCATTCATCATTTGTTTTATTGCCCCTTCTAACACACTGTTAAGTCCAAGGGCATCTTGTCCTTCCGTTTCCTCTTTTAACCTTCTCATATTTTCCATTTTATTCTCTTCTGTTGCTTATTTATCCATTCTGGGAACAACTCAGTTTAAAAAAAAAAAAAAAAAAAAAAGGATCCACAACTTTTATCCTCCAATTCTGACAATCCTGCCTTGAGATTGACCTGAGGGTCTCTTCAGTCTTGAGAGTCAGTATGTGGGAAGAGCTGAGGCGGTGGACTGCAGGGAGCCAGACGGAGTTGGAGCGTCTTATGTGAGGGAGGAGGTAGGAGTCCGAGCACAGCTGGTGAACATCGAACCGGTCCTCCTTACGATAGGCCAGACAGCGTCGGATGAACGCCTGCACAACAATAGAGAGAGTGTTGTAAATTTATGACTCTTAGGAGACATTTTGTAGCTTTTGAGGTAAAGTTGAGCCATACTAATATATAAAGTATATATAAACAGGTCACCAGACTACCAAACTGAAAGATACTTCTAGACACTGATAATGAAAATACACACAAACTAGTATCAATATTTTGACAGTTGTCATTATTGTAATCAAAATCATAACCAACTACATGTTTGAATTTAGTTATGCTAATGTCTACAAATAAAATTAACCTGGTCTAAATCATACACACAGGCTCAAAAATGTAAAAACACCGTTTTGGATTATTAATTCAGCCAGGCTGGAAGTTCAGAAATGTTGGCTGCCTCCCAAGAAAGACAACCGTTGCTCCAATAGCAACACCTTTAAGCTCAAGTAAGATTTGTGGCTGACCATGGGGGGGCATTCTTGGGTACAGTTTCATTGTTGGAGGAGAGAAAGATTGAGCTGTTTGTTCAGAATGACCCAAGACAGAAGAGTAGAGGAAAGGTCATCCAACCCCTAATGGAAGGGGAAATTTAAAACACACTTTGGTGTTCGATAAGACAATAAATCAACATCTGCTGATTATGGGCTGGACAAAGAAAAATAAAATTAGGCATTTGGGGTGACCTTCTCAAAGCTGTTGAAAATATGAAGACCGTGCTGAAAAGTTAGATTTGTGTCAAGAAAGCAACTAATTCTAGAAAGCAGTCCAAACATCAGAATTCTTCCAGAGGTTTGAGGACGGCTACTTAAGGATTAAGTAGGATTTAAGTGTAAGGATTTAACAGAAGATTTGTGCATCTTTTGAGTTTCTTTCTACTTAGTCGTCATAATTTAAAACTGATTTTTTTTTTAATTATTTTTGCCATGTTTTTTGATGGGTTTTCTTCATTACTTTATATTCTTTTTTAACATATTCATATATTCATTGCCACCTGTTATAATTAGTAACCATAGCAATAACATAGTTGGTTACAATGGTTTGGGTTAGCAGCTAATCCAGATTCAAAGCTGAAAAGTATTTCCATCATGGGAGAGTGGAGGAGTATAAATACCTCCGTGTTCACCTGAACAACAGACAACACTGATGCCGTTTATAAGAAAGGACAGAGAAGACTTTACTTCTTAAAGCTCAGGTCTTTCAGTGTTTGCAGCAAAAATGCTGCATATCTTCTTTAAGTTGGTTGTGGAGAGTTCAGTCTCATCTGTAGTCATCTGTTGGTGGAGCAGCATCAGAGCCACTGACAAAGAAACTGAACTAACTAATAAACAAGGCTGGTTTTGTTCTGGATATTTTTCTGCAGCCTTTAAGGCTGATGGTGCAAAGGATTCTTCATAAAGTGAAAAATATTGTGGACAACCGTGAACATCCTCTTCACAACACAGGGATTCAGCAACAGTGTCTTCAGTCAGAGACTTTTCCAGATCTGCTGCAACACAGAAGCTACAGGGGAACCTTCCTGTCCACAGCTATGGCCATCTACAGTCATGGAAAAAATTATTAGACCACCATTTTTCTTCACTTTCTTGTTCATTTTAATACCTGGTACCACTAAACGTCATCATGTGACTAAAACAGACAGAAAAGAAAACAGTGAATGCATAAAAGCAGTGTTTTTGGCAGTACAACACCATAGCTATTGATGTAAAAACTTAAGTGATTTAGGTTATAATCAAGAAAACCATGGAAAATGGTAAGATATCAGCTCTTAAATAAAACTCTTATGAGCAATCTTTGTGGTTATCGTTATGTTTGTCCAAACAAATGTACCTTTAGTTGTACCAGGCATTAAAATGAACAAGAAACTGAAGAAAACAAGGGTGGTCTAATAATTTTTTCCATGACTGTACAATGAATCTTCAAAAAACGTTTTGTTTCTCTCGTGGACTTGATTAATATTGCAGTGAGAGTGGGGAATACAAGCAGCAAATGGTTACAGGCTGAGAGTTGAATCTGAGACCGCAGCAGGAGAGCTGTTTCCTCTCTACATGGACCGCTGGCTCTAACCTCTCAGCGACCCAGCGGGCCCTTCATTGAACAATCATATTCAACTGAACTGAACTAAACTTCACTAAAGTTAAATCATCATTGCATCCGATCAGATTATCTTTTCCCAGACTTTTTTTTTTTTTTTAGCTAGGCAGAAGCCATTCATGTTTCAACAAAGCTGAGTTTTGTAGATTATTTGTAGTTAGTGGACAGACACTTCTGTATCTACTGTGTAGTTTTGGTGCTTCTTTACAGTTAACGTTTTGATTCTTTGTTACTTCTCCACGTATTGTCCATCTTGCTTTAGATGAGGTTCCACTAGCGGGGGTTCGGGAAGGTTTTCAGGGGCCAGATCGTTGACACTTGTCTCCATTACCAGGAACCTTCGAGGAGGGAAACATGTTCCTGTAGCAGGAACCTGCTAGCAGCCCTGACAGTCTCCTGGATGGGAGGGATGGTGGTGTTGACTGGCTGATGGGGTTCGGTGTGAGCAGGAGATGACATCATTCGGCCGCCTTCACAGACGAACCGTCTTTTCTCATTCAGCGCCACCATTATGTATTATACAAACGGCAAACGGAGGCCACACAATCATCTTTAGCTCTACCAACATTTCTTTTTCTTCTTTTATTTCCTCAATTGTGTGCGACGTTGTCTTCTTTTCTTTTTCCTTACGTGCAACCGAACCTTACATATTTTTATCCACATTACGCACCATTAAATCATTTTCTGGCTGGGTTTGTTTGAATGTAATGAAAGGATGTCATTGACTGAGTTTATCTTGAAGCATAAACATTGTTTTTTAAGCAGCAGCTGACAGTTAAAGTGAGTGTGTGCGTTACCTTGGCCTCTGTGCTGGCCTGTGGTTTTGCTGGAAACTGAACCTCTGTGGCTTTGAGGATGGTGTTTTCCTGGAGGATGTCCTGCTGTGACTGATTGTGGCCAAACGGCTGTGAAAACAAAACACACCATCTTTCTCAATCAAATGTCCTTCACAATACCTCATTTAAACACAAGTGGAGTTTACAGAGCCAGTGACGAACCTTGCGTCCATACAGGCATTGGAAGAAGATCACTCCCACAGACCAGACGTCCACCTTGTTGGAGATCTTAGGTGGTTCCTTCCCCACAACAAAACACTCTGGTGGGAGGTACCTAAAAAACCAATCCATAATACACAAGTATTAGTCAGTTAGTTATGAGTGGTAAAATAAAAACATTACTGACCTTTTCCATGTTATATTCCACAAGAGCACATGCAAGGAAAAGTATTTTCAACTTAATACAATACTAGGTTATGTCCACATTTGAAATTTAAAATGCTTATGATTATGCTTGAAAAATCAACACTTCTTTTTTTTTCCTTTCGGTTATTCCATTCAGGGGTCGCTACAGCGAATCATCCGCCTCCATCTATCCTCCACATCTTCTCTCACACCACCCAACTTCATGTCCTCTTTCATCAGTAAACCTCCTCTCTGGTCTTCATCTAGGCCTCCTGCCTGGCAGTTCCCGCCTCATCATCCTTTTACTGATATATTCACCATCACTCCTTTATACATGTCCAAACCATCTCAATCTGGCCTCCCTGACTGAAACATGCGCTGTTCCTGATCCTATCCATCCCTGTCACTCCCAAAGAGAACCTCAACATTTTAACCTCTGCTACCTCCAACTCTGCCTCCTGTCTTTTCCTCAGTGCTACAGTCTCTAAACCAGATGACATCACAGGTCTCAGCCATCTTGTTCACCCTTCCTTTCATTCTTGCTGAAACTCTTATCACACCTGACACTTCTCTCCACCTATTCCAGCCTGCTTATACGTTTCTTCACCTCTTTCCCACTTACTGTTGTTCTGGACTTTTTATTCTGAGTACATAAGAACATAACATTTGGAAATGATGATATAGTTGCAACAATTTGCTTCAGACTGTTTTCACTCGTTCCACATACCCAATGAGCAGTGATGGCTTTGGCCTTTAGTCATTTCTATTTGCTACAAGACACTCAGTGTCAATATAGTAAACAGACGTGAATTAAACCTGACTTTAATAAGAATTAAACTCAGAGTGGTATTACAGCATGTGTGTGAGTCTCACCAGTAAGTGCCCGCTCCCTGTGATGTGAGGTCCATCCCATCCACACCATAGTTGTCATCATCCATAATCTTGGACAGGCCAAAGTCTGTGATTTTGATTTCTCCACATGCTGTACCATCTACCAATAAGATGTTACCTGTGCAAAATGGACAGTGAGATTCAGCGAGTGTTTGACAAGGTGATTGGCTTAAGATCACTGAAGTAACTCAAGATAACTAATTTCTCAAGAAATGACTCAAAACTACTTTTTTCTTAAACATGGCTGCACCTGGTTTGAGGTCATAGTGGATGATGGGGGGTTTGATTTCATTGAGGTAGCGCAGGGCGCTGACGATCTGCATGACAATGGAGCGTGCTTCCTTTTCTGACATTAGCTTGTTTTGCTTCAGGTAAAAGTCCAGGTCATTTCCTTCACAGAACTCCAGGACTGTACAGAACCTGACAAAAGCACAGTTCAAGAATAAGATCAAATTCAAGAATTTAAAGCTGAAACTGAGTTCAATAGTATTTAAAAAATGCGCAGCTTATTCCAACTCCCTTTTTCAAAGCTAAAAAGATGTTGGTTGCATAAGAAAGACACTTCACTTCCCCTCCCACGGATGTAGGTCAGAGGTAAGAGACGAGACCTCTTACTCCTGAATGAGCATGACTCAAGACTACCGTCATGTTCTGTACGTGGGCTGCTTACTGGGAGAATCTGGCCTAAGATCATCATTTAAGCTTGGCATCTATTAACAGATCCATGAGAGTCGTAGCAGTAAAAGAGGTACGGCAACTAGAAGCTTGGTGGTTCAACCCTGACCTCCACAGTGCATATTTTTAAGTGTTTTTGGACAAGACACTGAAGTCCAAACTAACTGTCCCAGTGCATTCAGAGTGTGTCATAGGAGAAAAAGAACAACAGTGATGAGCATGTCTATTGTCTGGACATATCAATGTGCAGTGATTTTTACCATTTACTTTTGTCCCAATCTGATAACAACCCTGTCCACGGGCCTTAAGGCTGAACACAAACAGTTCATCTTATGTTGGGTCTCTGTGCAGGATTCACACCAACTAGTGTGCCCTGAGTTTTTTAATTATTTTAAATGTAATAAAATGACTGCTGTGAGAGGAGCATGCTGGGAATCTGTAAACCCCAACTAAGCTGCAGCATTGCAGATAACAGAAGTAACTCACGTGTCAGTATCCAGGGAGAAATAGTCGTATAGTTTGACTATTCTGGGATGGTCCAGCTGCTTGTGTATCCGGTACTCTCTGCATGCATGCCTGGAAAGGGAAGAAGTGTCAGTCCCAAAGTGTTATAAAGAGGAAATCGTTTTGTCTTAAGACCTGACAGAAGCCCATTGAGAACCGAGGGTTTGATTTAAAAAGCGATTCAAACCCTGAAGGTTTTACATAAAACCTAAAAGCATACGGAAATTTAAATATAAAAAAAAAAAAATAAGAAAGAAAAAAAAACTTGAGAGGTTAGGCCTGATTTATGCTTCTGATGTGCACCACTTTCGATATGTGACGACACGTCACATTGACATGTACTTGAACAAACGCGGTTAGTCTGCTGGATACTCATTCCTCTTCATCTACGTATTTCCCACTGTCAGTTCTTTGTTTTAAAGTCAGACAGAGATAAATTTCTGCAATGTCTGTAAAAATTACCGCAACAGCACCAACTCACATCTATGTACTTCATTTGCTCTGTTACTACATCTGAACTACATCCAGGAAAGTAAACAAGAAGAGATATTTGCTCAGGGGTCATGCTTTGGGTCTCTGTAAAGCGCCTAGAGACAAATGTCATTGTAACAGACACTATACAAATAAAATTGAATTGAACTGAATTGAAGTTCAGCACTGCAAAGTACAGTGCTGCAGAAACAAACCTGCACTGATATCTAGTGTTTGATGATATAATTACAGAGCAACGCTAAATACAATGGACAAGCATAAATGTCAACAGCTTTTGTCCTATATGTTGGCTAAGTGCATAGCTGCCACGTTGAAGCATATATTATCATTTTAAATTATGTACTTCACCCACATATTTATCTCCATTTATGAAAAAGTACAGAATTGTTTGTCTTGTGTGCCTTACTCCAGGCATCAGGTTATAAGGGGTTAACACCAGAGGGCTGGGGCTTGATGGTTTTGTTGCCTTCAACGGTGCAGGTCCAGAACTTGAAGTATGAAGGTTCTAATATTGCGAGGGGAAAAAAGTAACCATACAATCCTCCAAGAACCCCTGAAGTGCTCAGTTAGTTTTCTCTTATGCTAACCAGGTTGCCCAAGCTCTATTTCACTTACTGTACCTTTAGCAGAGTTAAAGACAATGAAAAACCTGCTCTGTTACTTGGACAATGGGAAAATCTCAACCAGTTCAGGGTCAAAAATTGCTCTTGTATTATCAGAGTCAATGTTTTCTGGTTTGCATCTGTCTACAGATGTTTACAAATGCTCTTCTATTTTGCTTAGTGTCTGAAATATCACCTTCTTTTTTAAGTTGAATTTCTCAGGCAGATTTATTTTGCAGGGTAACAGACTCCGTATTCATCTGTGAATTTTAATTTACAAGCTCATTTGAGCCCACTGTCTTCCAAGTACAAGCAGATAGTTCCAACTGCATCAGCTCATATTTGACATATATGATCTTGGTTAAACAGAAATACACGTTCATTAATTCCTATCAAAAAGACCAATTACAAGGCTCCAGCAAGAGGTTCCCAAGTCTTATAATTTTGTTTTTATTACACTAATAAAAAACCCTGAAAGCATCTGACTTAGGGAGAAAAACCCAGATAAAAGGCCATAAACCAAAACAACTTGGTCAGATATTAAAGCTGTTTTATATACAGGTGGTGCTGAAGGTCAAATATCTCTTGAATGCAATGGGAAAGGGTTTCAACAGTCAGTCCTGAATCAAATGGTTCTGCTGTTATCGCAGGTTTTAAACCAACTCCAGTGGACGCAGTGAACACCCTCTCTCTGTGTTTGGGGTTGCCAGATTTAGAACATTTCTCATTCAGTGAGATGTTCAGATTTCCACTGTCACTGATTGGTTATGCTGTGGGCAGGAGATGACATCATATGCATTATACAAACGGCAAACAAAAGCGTTAATAACATCTTTAGCGCCTCCTTGTTTTTCCTTCTTTTATTTCTTCATTTTTGCCAGCATCACTTTTTCTCTTTAGGTGGTTGACGATCAGGGAAAGTGGTGCACTACCGTCACCATGTGGTTTGAAAGGTAGTTTACGTGCAAACGACCCTGTCAACTTTAGTGGAGACAGGATGTCTGAAGGGACTGAGGGAAAGGTCAGCTCCTGCTAAAATTCCATCCTCCTAGTTTCACCCCAGAACCCCCGCTAGTGGAAACGTACCTTAGAGCACTTTGACCAAAACATAATGGAAAAAAAAGGATAATAATAGGCCTCCTTTTATTTCAAGGAGTAACAGCCCCCCCTCCCTTTTTTTTTTTTTTTTTAAATATATATAGGACCTACTTGTGGTAGTTCTCCTTTTTCTCCTCTCTCCAGTTCTTGTTGAGCTGGTGAATTTTAACAGCTGCGTAGCGTTGCTCAAACAGGTCAAAAGCCTGTATATGACAAGAAATGACACATGCACTTTGTCTTTAAACATGCCTACTATACAGAGATAAAAGGAAAAGTAGCCCAGCTGTAGAGATCATACCTTATAGACTTCACTGAAGCCGCCCCTGCCCAGCAAGTGCAGCAGAAGGTACCTCTCATTCAGTGTAGGGTGGTCTTTAAAACTGCATCAGAAGAACATTTTTATAAACATTCATCCAGTTCATCACATGAAAACTGTTGAACCTGATCCTGATCAAGAAACTGTTAAGCCACTTCACATTACTGTCCTGGTGGGGGGTTATTTTATTATTGATGGGAGTACAGTACTGTTTGCAAGCAACAACTTTTTATTTCTCTTCACAGTTATCTGCTTTTACATCTTTATTCTGGATAAGTCATTTTTTCAGTTAATGCTTTAACTTAGAAACTCTGATAAGTAATGACTGCTGTTGGGAGAGACATTTACCACCAGTCCTTGTACTGGTGTTACACATCAGCAGAAGAGATTCCCGGTTACGTTGAGTGCACTTACGCTGAGCTATCCTCGTTGTTTATCCTCTTGAGCTCTCTGATGTGAAGGTTCCTCACCCGCTCCAACCGCTCCAGTTCTGCCTGGATCTCAGCTTCCTCCTGTATAGACATCATATGTAATCAAAACTATTTCAACATTCAGCAAATGACCGTTGGTAGAAGTTCAAGACACAAATCAGTCATTTGTAAACAACAACAACAAAAACATAAGTATGTGTGTCCTGTCTTAATCAGATTAGGCAAGTACATTTTAGCAATTTGAACCATGTCACTAGTTGACAGTTTGCTCACACTCAGTTGTTACTTGACTCGCTGATACGTTTCCAGGTTTATGTTTTTAGCCACTGACCTTCTTCAGGTGTCCAAGGCGAAGCTTGAATATTTCTTCCTGCTCATGGTACTCAGCGAGGGTCAGCCTTTTAAAAGTCAAAGTCAAAATCCAAAGTTTCAGACTTTGCAAAAACTGAGCAAACACTTCAGTGAAAATCAATTTTTAAAGTCTTGATATCTTTAAATGCAGTTCAGCCTCCAATTGAAAATGTCATCATTGCCAAAGGTAAAAAGGTCTTTAGGTCCGAAACAACTCTCAACATAAATTCATGTTGACAGATGTGACAGCTGACTGCCCTTTATTCGTGTTCACATAAATGAGGGATAATCAGCTGTCAAATTCTTAAATCCCAATGTCTTCCAGTTCCCCCACTTATAACATGTAGTTATTTAAGTTTACTTACAGCTGGGGCAGAGAGGGCTTGACGAAGGGGTCAGAATCATTGCCATTGACAACCTTAGTTTTACGCTGCTTTGGTTCTGATGTCGAGGCCACGGACAGGGAGGGAGATGCAGGGTTCGGAGGCTTCCTCTTGGCAAGCAGCTTCCTCTGTCGTTCTAATGTCCTCCCTCTGCTGGTTGATACTTTCCTGTTGCCTGCATGGCAAAAAACAAACAGGAGCAGATGGAATGGACCACATGACAAATACTGAAGCAGACAAAAAGCCTTTAACTTGTTTTTCACCAGACTGGGAAATGAAGCAAGCACAGAAAATTCACTTATGCAGCTGTATTTCTGAAAATTCAAAAATAATGAGCAGAAGAAAAGTCATGTGGACGAAAAGATATGCTGCGTGTGTTTGGAACGCTCACTTGATCAGGTTCTGGAATGCATATCCGTCAGTCCACTGCTCTGTGTAGGATGCGCCATGTCTGACAGTGGTGAAGTGACCCAGACGAAGACGATCTTGCATGCTCTTCTCACGACATGACTGCTTCTCTTGGTTGCTCTGTGGAAGACAGCGGACAGACGCAGCTCCACATAAGAGTCGCTGAAGATTTCTCAATAACATTGCTTCACAGGAGTACAAAAATTCCAAATGCTCCAAAACTTTAATATTACTTAATTGAATGAGTGTAATTGGGTGTCTGGTACATTAAATGCTGCCACTACCACCATTTCCATGTATGCAACTTCTGTCGACAGAGATGGACACCTAAGGCCTGTAAATGGCTAGTAAAGAGCTTCAACCAAACCAAAACAGAACTTTTTTCAGCTCAGCAGCTGTGTGCCAAACCAAAGTTGAAAATATTAAGACACTGGATCCCCAGGATGACATAGGGCCTGACAAGAATTCAATAACAATATAAGGTGTTTCATAATAATGATAGGACTTTTCAACACATTTCCAATATTTCGATATACATTATTATTATGACAATGTCAAGATGTACGTTTGTTTGATGGTAATGTCACATTTCTTGGTTATGAGTTTAAATTGCCATTTTCTCTGTGGTTTTCATAATATTCATATCAATATCAGAATTATATTGTATCGACAGAAATTAAGAAATATATTAATATAAATTTTGCCCACAGCATCTGGTCCTAGGATGACAATTTATCTAAATAGGTTCAGCAATAAGTACATCAGTACATTCCAGAGTTTTTGATACTCAAGGGTACTGCAGCAAATTGATCGCCACCATAAAGGTATTGATTTTCAACAGCCAGGGCTAGTTCTCACGTGGTTTTAAGGGATTCATGTAGGAACAATTACATTTATCTCTGTGTGAAGAGAAACCAAACCAAAGAGAAAATTCTGTAAGTTTAAAAACTCATCAAGTAATTCAAACCTGAGCAAACGAATTCCAAGTGTATGGATGATCTGTAAATCTGTGCATGTATACAAAGACACATACCTTCTCTATGAGCAGTTTCTTGCTCATGGTGATGCACTTGTTGAGTCTCTCCTTGTATTTTTCAAGGAGTTTTTGCTGTTCATCAATCTGTCTCCGCAAGTCACAATTAGCCTATTAAAAAAAATTTAAAAATGTTAGAAACATAACATAAACACAGCATGATAACTTGTACAACAGCTAACAGCTTTATTGCAAGCTGAGGGATATAGAGACAGAACTCACCCTGAGCAGGTCATCTATTCGACCTTCTTTCTTTTCCAGGTCCAGACTCTTGTTGCTCTCCAGAGCAGCAAGTTTCAGGCCTGTCAGCTCCGTCTAGGAGAGCCAGACAGAGATGCTTGTAAGATATTACCATCTACATTGCTTGAATTGTGCAAACAGAAAGAATGTTGCCATTAGTGCAATTTCTCTGTGTGATCCTTTACCTGGACAGATTTGCTTGATGAAGCTTTGAGGATGTGCTCCGCAAAACACAGACTGGTGGGAGAGGAGCTGTTTTGTCGGATCTATAAACACAAAACATCTAAATTGTTACAGCATTCACGGACTCTCACCTACTCATTTGACATCCCAGAGCAAGAATTAACTCTTGCTGAAATACTCACGATTGAACCTGGAGCGGAGTGCGAATTCTGTGGAGAGCGGCGAGCTGATGGGAGGCCTCGAACTGGGCTGGAACCATTTCCACCCTGGAACTTTGCAGAGAGGGTAGAACTTAAGAATCTGATTCAACCTGATCAGATTGTTTACAAAATGCAATGGTATTGGTACTCACATCGAAGTAGTCACTGATTTTGGGTGCACGTGTGGAAGTCTTCCCTACAAAAAATAAAAAATAAATAATTTAATTAAATATCATCATAAGCTACCAGGAATTAACATTACCTTGAATTATACCAGTTTGATGCAAATGTTGAATGTACCTTGACTACTCTCAGAATAGGTATCAGCTTTCCTTTTCCTCCCCCTGGACGATTCAGAGTGCTTCTTCTCTGGGGTCTGTGAATTGATTTGAAACAAGAGGAGGAAAGAAAAAAAATGCATCAATCCCCAGTGTTTTACCTTACAAAGCAGAAGCCAGCGCTGGAGTTCAGCAGGAAAGAGCAGCAGGAAGAAAGAATACATACTGAGTAGGCAGGGGAGCTCCCTCTTTTCAAATCAGAGTTCTGGGAAGCCAGGGGAGGAAGAGGTGGAGGCAGGGGGAAAGAGACACAAGAATGGGCTTTGCAAAGGACAAGTACTGACAATATCCACGTGTGGAACAACACTTTAAAACAATTATGTGTTGTGAACTGTAATTCAGCTTGTGTTCTGTCTTCATGTAATGAATTACAATACAACTGTCTCTGTGTGCATTTTACCTCTGACTCCTTGTCACTTGATGAGCCCAGACTTCCATAGCTGTGGTTTGAGGATTCATTGGCCAGACCCTACAGACAGAGAATGTAAACATATAAGTGATTATAACAGGAGAACAATCAGCCCAGTTGAGCGAGTTTAGTGACCTCATGAAATTCAAACAACAGGGAAACCAGCACTAGAGGTTGGCCTCTTGCCTGCCATGTCTGTCAGGAATGCAGATCTTCACTTATTAGGTGTGTCACTTGGCCCTTTTCCAACACACGTACATTTCCAGGAACTCTGGACCCTTTTTAGGAAAACAGGAACTTTTACCCCGTTGTTCCACCATGGGAAAAGGGGCTTGTATTTTATTTCTTGCCATATACTTGTGACTCTCACACATGCACTAATTAACAAGAAACTAGTTACTAACAGAGCTTAAAGATGGCTTCGGATTGTTTAGAGAATTTTTTTGTACTGCAAGCAAGCACTGGTTGTTACCAGTCATGATGTAAAAGAGTTTGAGATTAGCATCTTGTGTTCAAGCCAATCTGCCATGCAGCTCTGGCTGTGAGGAAAAACAAAGCTATTGAGAAGCTTTTCGATCCTTAACAGTGAGAAGACATGAAGGCATCAATGGAAGTTTTATCTCATGTAGTTCTTAGTGTACATGACATTTCTCAAAATGGAGGCCTGAGTTTTTCCTGTGTGCCGCTGTTACCTTAGCACCTCCACTGGTGCTCCCCGTGCTGCCTCCCGTGTTGCCACTGACAGCTCCTGTAAACCTGGCCTCCAGCAGCTCCTGTCTCCTGGGGTCCAGGCTGTGCAGCTCCTCCATAGGGCCTGCCATGAGCACAAAGGTTTTGTAATGCAAGACACTCAGATTATCATGATTAGTTACCAGGCAAGAACAATGAACCAAAACAGAAGAAATTCCTGTGATGAACTGATTAGCAAGGGGGAAAAAAGAAGAAAATAATGCCACAGGCAGGAACTGAAATCAGCATTACTTAAATACAGATATCAAAATATAAAAATAACAAAAGTGTATACATTTTACTGAAAAGGTGTTGGCTATACATGTGAAAAGGTGGACTTTCAAACCATGTATGAAGATACTGTGGATTAGTGACAGCATTCCTAAACTAAACAGAAAGGTCACTGTATCACTGGGAAGTCAGGAAGAAAAGAGGCGAGGCTGGGTGGAGGAAATCTACCGGTCTGTCCACACAGGAATATTCAACGAGCCCATCTGCAGTATTATTTTGTGAGGCTGCCACAATGATCTCACTGCACAGCACTACGCAGGTCCCAAACAATTTGGGATCAAAAGACTGAAGAAGCGTCAAGGACAGAGAGCAATAAAACCTTCACAAGGGCAAAAAATCTGTTTACACAAACTAAAATTACGCTGCAAAAATCACCGGGATAAATAAAGACTCTGGCCTTCCAGGGACAGCGTGTCTAATTGAAAGGCTGCACATGTACACCAGTGGCTCTGACACTTTTGAAACAGGCCACTCAGGTTGTGCAAAGGCCGCGTTTTACATTTAAATTATGCCAGCATATTTCAGAGGCCTCAGACTCACAGCTGTAAATCAAGCCTGCAATACGCATGACTCTTACAAGTGTGGAACATTACTCATGTGAGCTGGCTGACTGGTGCTTGTTCAAGAACAACCAGTTTCCAGAGAGCTAACATGGGTCCTGTGCTCTCTGCTGCCGTGAGTGTTTGTTTCCTTATTGGACATTTCCTGGCTGTCATCTTTACATAGCTCCTGACAGGGGGGGGCAGGCCTAAAAAGGAATAATGGACATTATGAAATTCTTTTACAGAAAAAAAAAAAAAAGAAAGAAAACGGGGAGCATCTACGTGAGGTTATTTTAGGACAAATGAGAGATTCAACTTGTCATCCTCAACGGGATCTGAGTATATTAACATATTATGTCCTACTATTAATGGATTTAGCTGGAATATCCTAACCAGCTGCTGGGACTTATCCCAGTGTAGTCACTTCATAACAAACTAAGTAATATAGTGTAAAAGACTTCATGTCAACAAGGAGAAAAAAAAAACCAGACGTATCCAAACTAGTCCACGGTGTACTTTCAAGTTTATAATAGCAGGGCTATGCACTGCGAAGCAGATATGGATGCATAAACAGCTACGTTGTTTATCTACGAGATGACAGGAGGCGAATGTTACAAACTGCTACGAAAACACTGTTATCGCACCAGCAGAAATCGTGCAACCTGACGGAGACACAGACAAAACAACAAACCAGCACAGTCTTTGTGCAAACACGATAGCCTGCTGCTACTTAGACCGGTCGTAAACTGAACTGACAGCTGACGTTTGGCTTCCAATTCACGGCATCAGTGAACTTGACATCCATTTTTTTTTTTTTTTTTTAACTTAAGCAAACGTTAGCTCGACACGGTCAGAATCATCCACCCCTCCCGAAAAAGGACACACTTTAAGGGGAACAGGAGTCGATGGCTATCCTCGGTGAAGCTGCTGTACCTTCCTTGCTCTTTGCGGTCGCCGTTATGTGTAGTTGAGAAACCGTTGGGGACGAGGAGAGCTGCGACCAAGATGGCGTCGCCTCCAAACTTCCACCACCACTTCCACTGTTACTTTGGACACTCATGAAGCCACTTTACCGCCGAGAGGAGCCAGCGTACACACTGCCGTTCGCGGAAATCCCGAAAATGTGTCCATCTTTTTGACACCTGCCGTTGCCAAAACAGGCCAGTAAACGCGAAGTAGTCCGCGGTGTTTGCGCTGCGGCCGCTGCTGCTAGACGTATCGCATATTGTGACCCGTGCGGGTCGAGCGGAGGAGCGGCTTCTTGAAACGGATCCAATGTAACCTTCGCATGATGACCGCACCGCGCGCCTGTCAGCATCCAGTTCACTAGCGGAGCTTTGATTCTGGTAGTAGGCGAGGCTATCGCGAGGCTGGCGCGCACCTAAACAGCGCGATGGGGGGATGGCTTGACACCGAGACAGACACTGATCTGGGATCATTTTACCCTCCTCCAAAGTAGCTTTAGGTTCACCGGAAGGCACCGTTCCGCGTCGACCTGAGAACAGCTTCTTGTTTTGGTGGAAAAACATTAACACCCCGAAAAAATGGCCGAAAGTTGTCTCGCGCAAGGAGAGGGAAGTGATAAGCAGACATTTATATGTAAACACATATATGTGTCGACATGTTGTGATTTATGTATATGCAGTAAACAGTTACACACTACTGTAAGTACGTCATGTACAGTGTGAACAGTGCATACAGTGTATGTTTTCTTTAAGTTTGACAGAAGACAGCGCGTGTTTGGTAGCGCTGTGTTCTCGATTTGCTGCCTTTTTTTTTTTTTTTTCCATTCTTGAAATATAAGTTGCAGGGAGGGGGTGCAGGTGGGAGGGTAGTGATGTGGTCTGGGTTATAAGGTCTTTTGTTCCAAATCTGGTGCAGTGCATCAAAATACCTTGGCCAGCTTGTAAAGCAGCACACACATTAAATCATTTCCTTTTTTTCAGCTTGGCCTACATGTTATACTTGCATTCCTCATTTTGTTAGAGATGCATCCCTTCTGGTCCTGCATTCTTATTTTTGCATTAAAAGAAATCTCTTTTGATTGTATCTATGGTGCTTTTTTGTTGTCCCCTTGCAGTCAGATTGCATCAGAGGAACAAACTCAGGTGCAAACAACCACACTGCACCTGTCTATGGTATTATCCCCCCCATCACCACCGCCACAAAGTTACCATGGTAACAGAGCAATAGTTTTGACAGGACATGAAGAAGATTGTTTGAGGGGTTTACTACATTACACAGCTATATACAGCCACACCACCCACAGGCACAAACACACATTCTCACTCTCACCCAAAGTTTATGTTGCAATTTCACACATGAAACAGAAGTTGTGCTGTGAAGGAAAGGTTATTCAAGAACCTGTCTGGACGTTCCAGGAGCATCAAATGCCTGGTGGAAAAGTGAGAGTCTTGGCTGACATTTTGAAAACTGCCTCCAGCTAAGACGTGCAACTGGAGTCGACATCTATAATGGCCTGTTATGTAATAATCAAAAGGTTTAAAATATAATGGCACAACTGCATATTTGCAAGCTTACTAGTTTATGAGCCAACGTTTAGCCAAGTACACTTCAAGTAGCAAAGAACAAATGCAAAAGAAAAACAATTTTTTTTATTAAATTTAACTTTTTTTATTTAGCATTTTATAAAAGTATAGAAAGACAAACAATTAAGATTCTGTTAATTAGGATGTTGGAAGAACAAAATCTTGTCTCTTGTGGTTTAACAATAAAAAGGTATTTTGAAAGTAGAGAAACAAAACTTACATTTAACTTAGAACAATAATTTATAGTCAATACAGAGAGATGAGACATCAGCATCAATATATCTTGTAACAAATAGCTTTCACAAGAAACATCTTAGAACCTAAATATACCTAGTATTTATGAAAATAAAATAAAAATTTCTTCCAGGACTCAAGTAAATACCTTTTATCTATATCAGAAATTCTGGATAAAGTAATTGCTAATAGAAATGATTTATTTGAGGTTTTTCAATCAGGGTTCAGAATACATCGCACAGAAACGGTGCTGGTTAGATTCATCAACAACCTCCTTCATGGTCTCAGACAATGGATTAGTGCCCATGATAGTTCTTCTGGACCCCAGTGCTGCTTTTGACACCACAGATCACAGCATTTTACTGCACAGATTAAAGCACATTATCAGGATTAAAGGGACAACACTAGGCTGGTTTAAATCATATCTATGTGACAGGTTCCAGTTCATGTTAATGATGTTTCTTCTGCACAGAGGAGGATCTGCTATGGGGCCCCACAGGGTTCAGTTTTAGGTCTGGTCCTCTTCACTCTATACATGTTGCCATTGGTAAATATTATCCAGAGACATGGCATAAATTTCCATTGCTGTGCTGATGATATGCAGCTGTATTTATTCATGAAACCAGATGAAACAGAACCATGAGCCAAACTCCAGGCATCTCTTACAGACATCAAGACCTAGATGTCCAAAAACCTTTTTCTTTTGAATTCTGATAAAACTGAACTTATTGTTTTTTGGTCCCTAACACCTTAGTAATGGATTAATTGATTTTTTGCTGGCCTCCAGTACAACTGGGAGAAACCTCAGTCATTTTCAATCAGGATGTGTCATTTAAACAACATATTAATCAGGTTTGTAAGACAGCCTTTTCCATGTCCATAATATCTCCAAGATTAGGATCATCCTCTCCCAGGGTGATGCTGAAAAACTAATCCACTTCTAGATTACTTCTAGATCTGGATTATTGTAATGCATCATTAGCAGGATATTCAAATAATTCGCTGAATAGACTCAAGCTGATGCAGCAGCTTGAGTGCTGACAGAAATCAACATGAGAGATCGTGTCTCTCCTGTGTTAGCCTCCTTCCATTGGCTTCCTGTCAAATTTTGAATTCAATTGAAAACTCGCATATTTATATATATATATATTACTTGCATGTGAGGCCCTTAACGGCCAAGCTCCTCATTATTTACAAGACCTGATAATGCCTTATCCTCCTAATAGAGCTCTCTTCTCTCAGAGTGCAGGTTTGCTTGTAGCACCTAGAATATCCAAAAGATGATTTGAAAGGACAGGCTTTCTGCTGTCTGGCACCTTTACTATGGAACCAGCTATTGGTTTAGGTTCAGGAGGCTGACACCACCTCCACCTTTAAAACTAAACTTAAAATATTTCTGTTTAGTAAAGCCTATATTTAGTCTAAACAATAGTGTGTTAGTGCCAATAGTCATATATACAATTACAGGAATGGCTGAAGCTAAGACTAGAATAGGCTTGTCTTAAACATAGCCTCGTCATAGCTATGCTGCTATAGGCCTACGCTGCAGGGGGACACCAACATGATCTGCTGAGCGGTGTCCTCACCCCTTTTCTCTTCCCTCCCTTCCGCTTCTTCCTTCAACTGTATCCATACTTAATTCAGAGGATCTCATAAATGCAACGGCTTTTCATTGTTTCATTGTTCCTGTAGTTTTTTGAGCTGCCCCATCTCCCCTTTTTTCTTTCTGTATGTTTCCAGGCCAGAGTTTCCAGAGCTACATACTGGCCTGCAGTTCCACCCTCTAGCCATCCCAGCGTTTACCTCCACCTGTCTATATAGATGTCTCTGGGATATCAATTAACATGCTGACCTGTAGTCTGACCACCTTAGTATTGCTTGCCTACATCTGTTTATATAGTCATCTCTGTATAGCATCAACAATGTACCAGTCATAATATAAGTGCATATAATTCTTAGTTCTCCAACTAGTGGATAATTACTATTAATATATCTACAATATTGCCAATATATTTGTGCCTCTCCTCTCTGTACGATCTCCCTCCTTGGCAGGAAGGTCCCCCTTAAGAGCCAGGTCCTGCTCAAGGTTTCCTTGCCACCGTTGGCTTAATGGTTTTTCTCCCAGTAGAGGGCTTTTTTTTATTTACTTGCCATTGTTTCTTTAATTAAGATTTAATAATATTAGCTATAGTATATAATATTTGCTCAGGGGTCATGCTCTGGGTCTCTGAAAAGTGACTAGAAAGAATTTCTATCGTAATAGACGCTATACAAATAAAGTTGAATTGAACTGAAGTGATAACACTAGTAATCATTTATTATTGAATATCTGCAAGCATTGTAATAAGGAAATGAGTGACATTTCGGACAAAAGATTTGGACATAATTATCTCAGTAGTACATGAGCATATGCAATGTAGACATTATGTATCTGAAGTGCATGTAATAAATAAGACATTAATTTACTACTTTGCCTTATACATGTAAAAATGTGTGACCTTTCTGACTTTAAAAGAGGCCAAATGTTTGGAACGTGAATGGTTTGGGCCTTGGCAACAAATACACCAGGATTTTTAAAATGTTTTTAAAAGAACAGTATCTATTGTCATGGTGGGATACCAATAACAAGGAAAAACTCGCTGAACAAAAGAAAAAAAATCCCCAAAAAACAATGAACAAGATTGTAGAGTTGTTTGTTAGGAATTGAATTTACCTTTTTGTAAACTTACTGGTAGTGTTTTTCTCCCATAATCAGTTACATGTAATGCCATAGTCTCAACATACTTTATCAGTTAGTTATAAGGACATTAGCATTTTCTGCAAAATCATGTACATAAAAAAGCATATTAAATGCAATTTCAGTGGTATAAGTAATTTAATGTAATTTCACTCTACATGTTTATGTATACACAGTATAGATACAAGCAACCGTGCTTTTTAGAATTAAAGGTGGTTGGAATATTTATTTTGATATTTAAGGGAATTTTTTTTAATGTGTTTTAAAAATCAATGGCAGTGGAATGAGAAACAGGAACAGGGAAATACAATCAATATTTTGTGAGTTACTGATAAATACGGTGTCAGAATAACGCCAAGTGACCTGTGACCTCGAAAAAAAAAATAAATGTGAAGAAAGTAATCAAATATTTGGATGTCTGTAGTGTCTGCCAACACCACTTTGCTTTGGTCTAGTTAAATCTGAAAACATTTAATTAAGGGAGATGTTCAAAATTGCAGGATACAGTGACATTACATATCCAAAGCAGATTTATCCAGCTACGACATCGTTATCTCCAACCAATTTATATTTGCTGTACCACGGAAAGGCTATTTAACAAGGTAGTGCTACATACATCACATGAATATCAGTGTTGTGTCTAACAATGGTAAAAAGTAACAACTTCAATCAAGACAATAAAAAAATATATAAATTATACTTAAAAGAATATTACTGTTCTAATAGAAGCAATCTATATTAGAGAGAGTGTCATCATTTTATAAATTACTTAACAAAAGTGCATATAAATCTGGATGGCTCAGTATTTCATTTTGCCACCGAAGGCTCTGGAAAGTATTTGACTCTTAGGTCTAAAGGCCTGCTTCTGTCCCTCATACATCTTGACATACGATGTAACGAGGTCCTCCATTGTGTGAGCCTGAAAAGGAGGGCACAGGTAAGAAAGTAAATAAACATATGAACATACTGATTTACAGAATATTATTGTTCTGAAAGAACTGTAATCAGTCAACAAAGGAAGTCCCAGCCCCCCTTTCACCTGTGGGGTTTCGCAGACAAAGTTGATCCCCTTCACCAAGGTACGGATCGTCATCTGGAATAAGTTGCCTTTGCTGCGGTACTCTGTGATGCGGTTGAATGGGTGCATCACCAGCTGCTCCTAAATGGTTTTCAGGACAGTATAATTGTGTTCTACTAAGATATGATGACTTGTTACCAATAAAGGCAACTACTATGAGCTACTGGATTGAAATAACAGTGAAAACCAGAAATCTTCATAAGCAGACAGCTTGATATGATTACTGCTGTTAAAAAATAATAGAATACAAAATGTAAATAACTCAAGGTTTATCACTGGTCATACCTTTGTTTTTGGGTCTATTAAGTTGACACCCTGCTTGCTGATGGCGATCCAAAGATGATTTGGGTAGCTGCGTTCACATGTTTGCTGCAAATGAAATAAGATGAAAAAATTAGTTTCCTTACGTTGCTCTTTTCCAATATGGCTGTCACTTCATCCTAGTAACTCACTTTAACTAAGAAAAAAGCACAACCAAAGGTTGGCCAGTTTGAAATGGCTGGTCAGGAAAGCAATTTTGGCCTCCTCCACTGTCATGCCACTCTGCTGGTTGTATGAAGAGATGATGTGCTGCAAACAGAGGGAAGAAACATGGGAGGAAACTGCTCAGTGGATACTGGTGACACTGGAGCTACTTTCTTTTCATAAATGAGGAATTAGCAGCTTCTATCACACTTCTGTAAAGTCACTTCTTTACCTTCTTCCACTCTTCAGGAGACATGATTTTTAGCTGGTCGGCTGGAACAAGCTCATTCAGCATCTTGGGTATCATGACAAACTGTGACCTGTCAGAGTCCACGGCGACTCTGAACAGCAGCCCGGCCAGGTTAATCATGTCCTCTCTGGTGCAGTTGTGATATCCCCGCAGATACTTGGGCTGCTCCTGCGTGGAACCAAACGGAAGGTGACCATTCAGCTTCTCAAAACTTGAGTAAAATCAGGAAGAATTAAGAGTCTGATTGTGAATTACAGTGGATACCTGTGGGTAATGGAAAGTGAGATCTGCGACCAGGTCCTTGCCCGGCGTCACGTTAAACCAGATCTTCCTCCTGAGGATCACCAGGAACGGAATATTGGCCTGATTTCCTGAGAGGCAAAATTTTGAATTATAAGTGAGGAGAGCTCCAAGAGTGTCTCAAACTAAGAGTGTCTTCATAATGCATTACCTTCTCTAACTTTTTTGCCTTTTTTAGGGACTTCTGAAGGCAGCCTTAGATTGTCAAAGAAATACTTCTGCTCATCAAGGCTTATAACCTACAACATGTGGACACCCTGATTAGTATTTGTGAGAACAAATGCTCAATAATTTAAGACAAATTGTTACCATATTGTGGGTCATATCATGTACAATATAAAGTTAAACAAAAACTTTTTTACATTAAAGTATCATTATATAGAATAACATTTTCATCTTACAATATACTAACTGGCATAAGAATTATGAAGTAGAAATCTGTGCAGGAATACGACCCATGCTTACCCGATTTGAAGTTTTCATGTAGAGGCCGTATCCTTCGGGTGAGTTCAGTCTGAGCTGAGAGGTGATGCTGCAGCAGAAGTCTTTGATCCTGGTTGTTGAGGTCACTTCGAATATCTGCACAGCAACAAGGATGAGTAGCCACAACATTACGCCTCATCATATTTAACTCTAAGAAGTCATGTGACAGCTTGTAAAAAACTAAAAAAAAAAGGAAAAAAAAGAGAAAAGTGTTGTGTCTTACATCATCCCTGTTATCTGGGAAGTGGACTTTATAAAAGATCTGCGTGCTGTTCTGTTGGATGGCCTCCACTTCTGCTTGGTGGGGAGGAAGCTTCCTGGGCTCCTTACTGAAGAGTCAAAACACAGACTCATTTATTGGACAAACTTGCCCTACAAATTACAGATTACTCAGTTCAAGTTTTTAGGAGACCCCAAATGCCAACTTTGAAACCGGGATTTGTTTTGACGTTAGGTTTGTACAGGAATGTGCTTTTTCAACATTTATATGTTGCTTTTCTTAAATAAATTATGAGACATAAAGGGTAATTCAGTGGTTATATTAAGTAGGAAACAAGTGAAAATGAATTGTGCTAAATTGCTGGTCTGATTTCAACCACTCTCTAAGTCAAGTGACTACCAATAAAGGGCATGTGACACCTAGATGCTGTCCCATGTGATTTACTCCTATGAGTTAATGATTTTAAGTCCATCCTGACCTGTAAATCTCATGCAACCTCTGGAGGCAGCCGGAGGACAGTGGCTCTCTGGGCCGAGATTCCAGGAAGCGCCGAGTGTGTGTCCTCAGATCCAGACTAGGTGGGAACAGACCCGTGCACAGCCACATCAGCTGCCATCCACGCTCCATACTCAACCTGAGGGTCGGAGACAGAAGGCAAGTACAAAGAGTTGGTTACCGATTTTGCGTGACCTGACCCCCCCCCCCCTTACAGCTGAGCAGACTGATGAGTACCTGTTGCCATTGCCAGTCATCTGTTTCATAATCTGGCAGTAGATTTCGTCCCGCAGGGCTTCATGCTGGGTGGCTGGACCAAAGATCTGTTCACAGAGCTCTAATGGGCTCCGGGCCTGTTTGATGGGGTAGTCACCCATATACTTCAGGACAGGTAGCGGCCACAGTCAAGGACTCACACAAACTATATAAATTACACAAGGGGCTTGTAAAAAGTACATATTACAGTGTTCACTTAGGTGACTAAGCCCACTTTTCCCAGATGGTTCCCAAACTACGCACAGCTGAATCCATGGTGGATTTCCTAGCGACAAAATTAATTTTTACATGCAAGGAATAGCCCACAAATCCCAATTATATCAAATAACTTGTGTGCAAGAGGGCTGCAAATCTTTTAAGGATATCAGTGAAGGCATTGCAGGCCAGGTAGCTCAGGTCTGAGTTGTTGACCAAAGCCTTGGTGAGTGGCTGTTTGAGAGGTTCTCTGGAACTGGCCCACAGTTTCTCCTTGGTGGCCCCTTTGGATACGCCATGGCGCCCACCTTCTTTACTGGGTGCTCTAAGACAGCGTGACGACACAGTGTAAGCTGACTAGTGAAACAGCTCCTCTCATTTCTAAAGCAGTCTTCTTTGCAATATTTAAAACAATCGGGTATTTGTGTGAAGAATGCACATGACACTTTGATTTAAATATACTGAGCATCACTTCTATTAGCACAAACAACCTGATCTTCCATTAAGGTGACCTGTGAATGTTTGGGATATAAGAAGTTCCATTTAAGCTATAAAACTGTTTCACTGTTACCTGAAATTCTCAAGAGCAAACTCTTTTAAAGAAACAGGAGCCACTGTCTCTTCTCCCAAATTGGAGCTGCTTGCGATGGAGGTTTTCTTTTGGCCCGGACTTAGCAGCTCCTGAAGGGCAGGAAGCAGAGTATCAGTTTCACCACATTCGGAGTAATGTAAACAGCCTTCGGTGTTCATGAGCAAAGTCACAAACATACTGATAACGGCATGTTTAAATTACTACAAACAAGTTTCCAGAAAGCCCGTTAGGCAGGCTACAGTAACTACCAGCATTTCTTCAGAGGGTCTGCTCAGGGTCGGCAGAAACTGGACTGTATCCTGATAGACTGCTCCACTACCACCAGTTCTCTGGTTGACTGCTGTGATCCAGTTCTCATCTGGTGAGTGTTCTTCATCTCTCTCCACCATTAGTAGGTCACCTCGTTTACAAACTAGGAACATGGGGTCACCTGAAGAAGCAGAAACAGATTTCAGATTTACTTGTCTGTTGACCTACACTACACTGCAGATGCTGCGGATTCTTACTTGGTTTAACGACATCCTGCTGAGCTACTGCATACACCGAACGCTCTCTGAGCCCGTCCAAATTGCTCCCCATCAGTTCTGCCATGTTGGCAGCTTCCGGAGACTTCAGGACAAACTCTCCTTTGACTGTGGCCACACTCAAAGACTGGGCATTGAAGTTGCTCTCACTAGTCAGATCACAAACATCAGTGTTTTATGTCTGGGATTCTTTTTGAAGAACAATTAAAATGTTTTCTAAAAACAAAAAAAACCTACCTCAGCATCTCAACCTTCTTTATCTCCAGGTAGGGAATCTCAAGAAGAGTCTTGTCTCTTCTTTCCATGAAGAAGACGCCACTCCAGTTTACAGCTGCCACAAACCTGCTTTTGGGCAAAGGTGGTCCTGTGGACAATCATGAGAATACAAATGGTTCGTACACGCTTGAAACATGCAACTGAATATTAAAGTCCAGAGAGATAGCAGGTAGAATCAATATTATAAAAATGACTGTCCTTCCAAAATTTTTGTTCTTATTCCAAACTATTCCTATAATAATACGAAAATCTTTCTTCTCAACCCTTGACTCAATTATTTCCAATTTCATATGGAACAAGAAGAAACCCAGAATTAGGAAAGCTTATATGCAGCGACCAAAACTGAGTGGAGGTATGGGACTACCTAATTTTTAGTTTTACTATTGGTCATGTAATATTCGTGCTCTATCATTTTGGGTACAGTTTGATAAGCAGGATGAGAATCCTTTTTGGGTACAAATGGAACATAATTCCTGTGGTTTGACTTCCTTGACTGCCCTCTTGTTTTCTCCAATGCCTTTATCACTGAACTATGTTAAGAATAACCCTATTGTAACCCAATCTCTGAAAATATGGTCTGCTGTGAGGAGGCAGCATGGTTGGCATAATGGATCCCTGCTAGCCCCCATTTATCCAAGCCACCTTTTCCCACCCTCTGTTATAGATGACTCCTTTCACATTTGGAAACATAATGGTATAGCCAATATGAAGGATCTATTTATAAATAAAATATTTTCTACCTTTTTACAGCTACGGAGGAAATTCAACTTACCCCAATCTCACCTTTTCAAATTCTTCCAGATTCGTAGTTATATTAAAACGAGCGTACCCTCTTTTCCTAATCTTCCTGAGGAGTCCCCTTTGGAATCACTGTTCAACTTCAAACCCTCAAAAAGGGGAGCTATCTCCTTCATTTATAATTTCTTGTCAAGTCAACAAAGCCCATCACTACAATTTATAAAGTCTGCATGGGAGGACGATCTGGGGGTGACCTTGACAGCAGAGCAGTGGCAGAGGGCCCAAGGGGGGGTGCACACAGCTTCAATTTGTGCCCGACATGGCCTCATTCAATTTAAGGTGTTGCATCGTCTTCACTTTTCCAAAGTTAGACTGTCAAAATTCTTCCCGGATGTGGACCCAATGTGTGACATATGTAGGCTCTCACCGAGCTCTCTGGCTCACTCATTCTGGCTTTGTCCTAAATTACACAACTATTGGACTTCAATCTTTAACACTCTTTCAGAGGTTCTCAAGATAGAGATCCAGCCAGACCCGAAGATAGCCATTTTTGGCGTAGTGGGAGAGAACAATAAAAACCTATCTGGAAACAATCTTAAAATTACCAAATTTGTCACTTTGCTGGCCCGGAAACTGATTCTTTTAAATTGGAAGAGTGCTCATCCACCGAGCTGGACCCAGTGGATGAGAGAAACTCTACAGCTCCTCAAACTTGAAAAGTTGAGATTCACTATACGTGGATCTTCAGATAAGTTTGAGAATACTTGGAAGCCTTTTATGGACTACATTAAAGCTAGGCTTTGATCTCCCCTCCCCTCACAAAGGCTCCGTGATTGCAATAAACTTGAATATCTATACATACGATATCCATTTGCTTCACCACCTGTCACAATGTGCCATTTTTTTTATTTTTATTTATTTATTTTTTTTTTTTCTGGTTCAGTTGATGCAACTGCAAAATGTGAATGTATGTAAGTTTGTTAGTTCGTCTTTTTGTTTTTTTTGTTTGTAGTTTTTTCCTGAAAAAGTCAATAAAAATATATTAAAAAAAAAAAAAAAAGTCCAGAGAGATTATTCAAGATGATTCTAAGAAATTTAGCAGAATAAATGGCAACAGATGCATTTTTTAACATTATGATTGTATGATAAAGTGACACTTATCACTTATAGATACAAAAAGGATAGATACTCATCATCATCACAATAATCCTAAATGTCAAAAAGCTGTGCTTTCACTGACCTGATGTCATTGTAACTTCATAAAACTTTGAAAAATCCAGGGGCCATTTCTGCCGTGCGAGGTTGACCAGCTGCTCTTTTACCTTTTCTGCATTCAACCTCCCACTAACATATGGCTCCTGCGAGAGTAACAGGTTAGAATTAGTGCCTCTACGCTATTTTTCAATCCATAAACTTCAATGAATAAATACTACAACTATACGAGACACTATTAAATGTTCTTACAGAAGGTGGAGAGATTCTGAAGAAAGCATTGTTTAAAAGACTATGGAAGGCACGCACACACACACACACACACGCACACACACACACACACACACACCAGTCCAGTGGCTCTTAGGCTTTAGATCACAGCAAGCAGACAGGAGCTGCAGCTGTATTATACCTGAGAGAGTACTGAGGTGATGAGTTGGATCCACTTTGTCATAGATTTGCTCTCAATAAGTGTGGTGGCGATGCACTCCTGAACAACCTTCTGGACATTTTCTCTGTTGTGGGCGGAGCCAAACCGGATGTAACTGTGCATCGTTGCCAGCTGGATGTAATCGTCCTCCTGAGAGACCCAGAATAACTTTATTATGCTTTTTTTTTTTTTTAGTAAATATATTTTGTTGTCTCATTTATTGGCTTATTTTGCCCTGGACAGAGATATTATTCAACATGCTGCATGAAAAAATATGCACTGAAAATACTGGATTTACCTTAAAGCTTTTACAAATCAAATCACAAATGAACACAACACACATGTATATGTGAGGGTATTATTAATATTCTGTCTTGATCATAGACGTCCTTGAGCTCCCCTGAGGTTCTGTGGTCAGTGGGAATGTTGTGTTCTTTGTTGTGATATTAACCTCTTCCTGTGTTTTGGCATTGTTTTCTGTTTTATTTTGAAACGGTTTCTTCTTTGTGCATTCAAGTTAAGCCTGTTTCTGTCTCTGTTTCACGTTTCGGCTCCTTTACACCTGCGTCATGCTACTCATTCATTGATCAGAGCCAGATCCTGGGGCTTGCCTATATCTCTGGGTTTTCTGTTGTACAATGTTAGACATTTTTCTTCCTTGCCTCTTTTACTGAATTTGGATTTTTGGATTATCTGCCACTCAGTGCGGTGAGTTAGTTGTTTTTTCTTCTTTTGGTGGGGTCTTATAAACATCTGTAAACACAGGACCCTCACCTTCAGGTAGACAAACTGTTACAAAACAGTTGCGTGTCTGCACATCCAATGCATGAAGCTCTCACCTTATAGCACTTTTACAGAGGAAAAGTCCAGTAAACTTATGTTAATTCTATTTTATGTTTTAATCTTCAGCTTTAAGTTCAAAAAAGAACAGAAAAATCACCAGTCATGAGCCACTACTCACACTGGAACAGTTTAATGTGGGGAAGTTGATCTAAGGCCTCTAAAATTAAGCATTTTACTGTCAGCAACACTATTTCTTCCAGTCAGACCTTTAAGAACCTGCTGGACAGAAAATTCTACCACAGAAGCAAATAAAACATTTTTTTCCCCATAACATTTCAGGAATCATTATGCAAGAATGATCATGTGGTGTAGAAGTAATCCGTCCATGGTGCATCACCTTCTCACTGATGTAGTCTCCAGACTTGACTCCCTTGATGACCTGTCTGTAAATGAGATCTGTGCTGACAGGATCCAGCGAGCAGTCGTGCCAGGGTGTGAACAGCTCCTTGCGGATGGAGAGCGTCCAGGGGGTGTCCTTCTCCTCCTTCCCTTGTCTCCTCATCTCTTGCTCGCACTGAGACACCGCATCAAACACGTGGTTTCCACAGCTGCCCAGAGACCACATCTGGAGACGAAACGTGGATAAAATATGAACAAATGGGCCTGCTAAAAGCTCACTCACGAGCTTTAGTGCCAATTATCAACGTTCTGAAACTTAACAGAGTAACCAAAGAAACACGACTTGCAATAGGAAGTAATTACCTTGTCAAAGAGGCTAATGTACAGGGAGAACCCGTAGGTGTCTTTGAGTCCGACTAGGTTAGCCACAGAGTGGCAGACTTCAGCGGAAGTGGAGGCTGAATCCAGTTGCAAACTGATTTTACGATTGTCCATCAATGTCACAGGCACATCTATGGCCTCCTTGATATTGGCAGCCTGTTGACGTGCGTGATAGAAAACAGTAGTAATGATGATCACTGAAATGTATTTTCTATGCAAAGCTTCTTCAAGCAATTCCTACTATTGTCCACCAGATGAGACAACACAAGCGCATCATGATGACATTTTACCTGTAGCTCTATCCAACAAGGCAACTCTTTTCTCTCTCCGTTCGTTTTTATACGATGCAGCCGATCGATGCAGTAGTCTTTGTAATCTTGTTGGCCTCTTTGAAGAAAATGCTCCAAGTACTGTGGAATGGAGGAGAGCAGGACAGTGTAAAGAATATGATCTATGGTGTAATTTCAATCTATCCATCCATAACAATAACATATACTTTGCTTTACCCATCCTCCAATATAACTTTACACAGTTCCTTTATATACTGGTATATATTTTTTGTTGCTGTTTTATCAACTGTGTAGTTGTACTTTACATCTGGCAATAAACACAATGAATTATGGTTGATAAGGCCTCTCTTATCACTTTGCTTAATCTCTCTGTAACATTCAGCCAGTGTGTTCCAGCATATCATCTTTATCGGACTGTGATCTTATCAGTATGTTGGCTGACAGTGACCAACAAGAAGGATCAATGTTTATTAACTCTTGAGACTTCTTCATAATAATAATAAATCCAGTCATAATTTCACAGATGAAAGAGTCGGACCTTAAAATGGCCCGATGCCATGCACGGAGGCGCAAAACCTTTGAAGGATGACTGAAAAAGGCTTTGTACAGACTGACCTTCACGAAGAGGTCCGTTGGAGGGAAGATCCCGAGACAGATGGAGAGAAGAATCCAGCCCTGCGAACGGCTCCTCCTGTTCCTGTTGTTCACCAGCTGCTTACAGATCTGACAGTAGATCTCATCCCTTCAAGAGAAGAACAGGTAAAGGAAAAAAAAAAAAAAACAAAACCATAATTGTCCCTTCACTGTAAGCATCCTGTTCACCATTTCTATCTTCCATGCCCTTTCTTTTTTTTTTTTTTTTTTTTTTTTACCGTATGTCTCGTCTTGATAGGGCAAATCCAATAATAATGTGTAGTTTTTCCAGAGATGTGAGTGGTCGATGCAGCGTTGGGCCCTCTCCAGGTAGGAGGTCCTCATCCTCATCCTCTGGCTGATTAAGACGACAATAATAAAGTTACCACACGTGAAGATTATGAATCAACATAGAAAAAATGACAAAAAGCCAAATATTGTTTCAACCTCCTCAGGAATAGCCGAGGGTTTTCTGGTTCCACCTCCTTGCTTTTTCTTGTTTTTCCTTAGTATTTTCTGTTCAGAATTGAGATGTTTGTTCAGTTTAAGCAAACAATTGTAAATGGAAATATATTTTTTCTTTTATGTCTGTATTCTGCAGTCATTTACCTGGTCCAGTCCCACCAGCTGGCTCAGCCTCCGGATCTGACTGCGAGGCCGTTGGGAGACGGGAGTTGATATCTGGGATATTGAGTCCGCTGCTTTTGGTTCTGGTAGGTCCCCCATGAAACGCAAAATAATCCATGACAAAGTCAGGCATGCCTGGAGGAGTGAGAGAAGACACGGACTGTGAGTATGAAATCTTTGACAGGGACAGAAAGACCTCATGTCTTGACCTCTTACCAGAGCATCTCCCTCATCCTCATGGGTCAGGAGGGGCTTCTTGAGTCTTTGAGAGGTGTGTTTGTGGTCAATGTCGTCCTGGAAGTAATTTACACTGAACTTGTAGAATGAAAACTCATCAGTCTCTTCATCAAAGTAGTCCTCTAACTCATCCTCCTCTTCCCCCAGTGAGAAGTTAGGGGTTGGCGTCCTGGAGTCTTGAACAAAGACTGTCAACTTCTGCTCTGAGATCACTGAGGTTTCGTCTTTTGGCTCTGGAGTATTCTGTAAAGTGAAAATGGACTCGTCATTATTTGTAATCAGTAAAATGTCAAAGAAAACATATGACACATTAGCACAGCAAAGATATCACCTAACCTGAGATCCTGATGCATCTGGTTGTTCCTCCTCCAATGACGAACGCAGTAATTTCAGTTGAGACACGCTCCCTTCTGACCCCAGTTCACTACTTAGATCCAGCTCTTCTTGAACTTGCTCGGCAACAACCTTCTTCCAGTCGATGCTTAAGTTCCAGTGCAATCTGCTCTTCGTTCCCGTCGGCCATGTGTGAGAAGGAAACCCTGCTGTGAGCAAAAAGAGCAATAAGAGAAGGAAAGGATTAAATGGCGTACATGTTCAAAAGAATACAACCTGTGACTTCACAGTTATAATGTAATTTCATCCCAGTTTCAGCATTTTTAAACCTCACATCGTTTCTCATCGCTTGAGCCGCTTTTCTTGCCAGAAGTCCTCTTGTGTAAGCCTGAAGCAGTATGACGGCCTCTTTCTTCTGCTTCAAGTCTTTCCTTGCCCTGTACCCCCGAACCTACATCCAATTAAACAGTGGCATTAGAAACACATTTAAAAACTCTGAACAAATTGAATATATACTGAACAGAAACTGAACTGAATAGAAAAAAAAACTAGGGCCTGGGCAACGATTAATCGTATTATTTCCCTGATTAATCACGATTAATTGCATTGTATACGCAAAATCAAATAATGAATTCAAAAGTGGTGTAAAATGGACTTTTATATTTAAATGTTCTGCTGCCATATGAACTAAAGTGCCATAACATTTGTTGTTCAAACACTTTTAACATTAGCACTTTCAGTAATACATATTTAGTGTAAATCTCATCTTTAAAAAATGTAAAATAAAATAAAGCATTTTGCCACTGCCAGGGCATTAAAGGTAGGGTAGGAGATCTTTTTTGCAGCATTTTTTTTACAATATTGCCTGAAAACCTTTTCACATTCCCATTGCACCCACTGAAATAGAATGTTTCAAAAAAAAAAAACGAAATGTTTTGGTCCGGTCTAGAGGGTGTAATCAGAGGACAAACCGAAAACCCGAGGTTCCGACCCGACCCGAATCGGGTCTCGGGTCCATCCTAAAAGACGTGACTCCGGGTTCGGGTCGGAATCGGTACAGTTAGTCTCTGGGTCCGGTCGGTGCTCTCTGACAGGCTGGGTCCGCGCTTACTAGAGAGAGGTAAAGATATTGGCGGTGGCCGCCAATGTCAGGACTCGGGGTAGTTTAATTAATTATTCATTAACGTGGTGTGTTTGTCAAGGATCAATCGTGTTGCCGTAGCGGTTTGCCCGGCAGCTGTAAAGCACAACGGATCGCCTACATGACAACGTTGGATGAGAGATCATATTCCCGACACGTCCTGACTAGTGCTGGGCAATATGACGATACATATCGTGGGGACAATATAAAAGTGTGTATCGTGCCATTTCTCTTCTATCGTTTCTATCGTTTCTAACCTAATTTTATCAATTATTACAGCAAATATGTAATTAAATAACCTGCAATGATAAATGTGATAGAATCATATCTACTTCTACAAAGTAGCCTTTTATGTTTGCACTTTTATTCATGGTTAATGCCTTAAACAGAGTTCTCTTCAACCCTGATGTTTACTTTAGACACTTTATATTGGTTTGCAAACTTTGCACTACAAGGTTACAGATTTCAGAAAGTTGAAAAATAATTTGTGTTTATTTTTTATAGCTGAACTTCAGTGCAAAAATGTGTTTTTCCTCTCAGAAACTGTTGTGCACTTTAAAAAAAATGTGAAAGCTACTGTACCTCTGTACCTACCTGTTTTTGCTGCACTAAAATGTATGTTTGTGACAGTTCAGCTAAATGTCCTTTCAAAATAAAGTTGAAAAGTAAGCAATGAAGTTTTTGTCAAACTTTTCAGAGAATAACTGAAAACATACTTTATTATGGTATATCGTGATATATATCGTTATCGTGATATAAAATAGTCCATATCGTGATATATGATTTTTTCCATATCGCCCAGCACTAGTCCTGACCGGTGTAGGCTATCAGTGTTGGCAGTTGCTACCAATAGCATCTGTATCCACAAAGAAAATAACGATGTGGATTTATTGTTTACATCACGTAGCCTATGTAGCAACTGAACCGGGTGGAAGAAGACAACTTTAGGTAAGAAAATCAAGTTTTATTCAACGCTAGACAACTTTAACATGAGCAACTATGGGCTGGATTGTCTCGGTTCTATTTGGGTAACTCGGTTTGGTTCGTGGTCGGAAACTAAAGACTCGGGTCGGGTCGGTTTCGGGTCAAATTTTCACGGGTCCATTCGGGTTTGGGTCCATGAAAGTGGACCCGTGAAGACAACACGCGGCATAATCCTGGACATAAGAAGTGTCCCTGCACCCTGGACATTGAACTATGAGTTTCAGTCCATTGTCTACCAAGAGAGTTTACCTTTGCTTCTTGCTGATATTGCAACTGACATTATCATCTCAGCTGTTGCTGAGCCTCATAACACACTTACAACGATCACACAGTTGACAAGCTGATTACAACTTTATACAGTATAAACTGATTTTAAGTGTATATATATGCGTGTATTCATTTGTTAGTTTGTTTAATTTAAGTAAATCAAGTACAACATATTGCATGGTAACCGTACCGCCACCATGTTCAGCAGGAGTATCTGGAGCACATACCTGGGACTGGATGGTCAATGCTGCTGCTCGCCGTTTCTGGTACTCAGATTGGAGCGTCCGACCTCGGATCTTTGCAACCAGTCGTTCAAAATGATGTTTAACCTGGTTAGAGGAGGAATATGGAAAAACGGAGTCAGACAACTTGTGATAAATCTCCTTCAAATGTAAAGGAACGGTTATTATGTCAGCTATAAGGTCCTGCATGCACCACACCTTTAGCCACGCATTATTCCTGATGTAAACTCTCCAGTTCTTCTGCAGCACCATCACTGCCCTCCGCTTCTCCAGGAAGGATTTTCTGAAAAAGAATTGAATTTACAATCTCCTCAATCATCCCCACTGTCTTTTATACCTTTTATGCAACATCTCACTTGTTTCAGGTACAGGTCTGTCAATAAAATAACCCTACTTGTAGCTAAGGTACTGAACTCCATGATAGATATTGCAGGGAGAGATAAAGCTGAGAGATACTAAGAGGAGTCACTTATTTCCATTCAACCTCACCTGTCTCTACGTCCTAACATGACCCGCTGGATCACCACAGCAACCCTGTTCAGCTTCGTCCTCCCGCAGTCGCTCCAGAACGGCATCATGAGCATCCTAAATATGATGTAAAACAGATTTATTTTTGCTCTGACTTTTCCAAACAAATATTTGCCAATCAGCCTTGATACAGGTAAAGATCAATGCAGTCAAGTTTGAAGCAACTGCAAAAAAAGAGACAACATAACTAGGGCTGGGCAAGTTAATGCGTTATTATCGCGTTAATGCAGTAATTTATTAATGCCGACATTTATTTTATCGCGCAATTAATGGTATGTTGCTCACATGCTTTTTTTTTTAAAAGTCTGTTTACTGGCTGCTGCGGAACCGGAAAATAATTGGAGGCAAAACTAAAACAGACATGGAGAGCGGTAAAAATCAGTGTACTTTACAGTTTGAGTAGCAACTCAGGTAGCAATATTAACAATTCTGTCTGAAAAAAAACTTTCAAATCCCTTTGTTCAAGACGATCACGTCATTCCTCCATTTATCATCAGATCTGCTCCATGTGTTCACTGTCCTGCTGTTTTCTAGCTGGTTACTGCAGTGCGGCTCCATCTAGTGGCACAGATGTGTAATGACAACAGAAAGTCTGTTCTTTGATTATAAAACAAAGCCATTTCTGGGTCACGTAAACCAGACAATAAAATATTAAAAACAAATTCAGTCCCGTGGCCTGTTTGCTAAAATAAAAAAAATAAAAAACAGGCATTTTTTTTGTTTTTTTTTTGTATTAGATTAAAAAATGGGAAAAAAAAAATAAAAAGTCACTTTTTAATGTTTTAAATTTTTGATTGACAATCTAAAATGGACAAAAACACAGATAATTACAGATTGATAAAATTACAGAACTTTAACATGGTCATTTTTATTTTAAAGTTCTCCCAGGGGACGATTCAACAGAAACAGGTTATTTGTAACAACTGCCAAGTTGAACTCCCTGTTAAAAGTTTCTGCTGTTACCTCAGAAATTACCTGTTTTAATGTTATGATTGTGGCCTCTAGATTGTTAGGATTTTGTTGGTAGACTTTTTTTTATTTTTCATAAAAAAAACAGGATGACATTAATGCCCTGGCAGTGTGGCAATAAGCTTTATTTTATTTTAAATTTTTTAATTTTATTTTACATTTCAATTTATTTTACATTTTTTAAGATGAGATTTACACTAAATATGTGTTACTGACAAGTGCTGATGTTAAAAGTGTTTAAACAACAAATGTTATGACACTTTAGTTCATATGGCAGCAGAACATTTAAATTAAAGTGACCTTTACACTACTTTTGAATTCATTATTTGATTTTTCGTATACAATGCAATTAATCGTGATTAATCAGGGAAATCATGCGATTAATCGCAATTAAAAATTTTAATCGTTGCCCAGCCTTAAACATAACATTTGCTTTTTTTTTTTTTAAATACTGATTGTAATTTTGCAGCATGTTCTTTAAATTACCTTCAGGAAAATGTGGGTCCTGCCCATTTTCCATTCATCCTGTTCTTTAATCACAGCTTTACAGATGGCTTCACAACAGACTGCAGCGTTCTTCTGTTGGGACAAAAGCATTCATTTAATTTGTGCATCAAACATATTAGTCGCTCTGTCCTACACAGTGACATTTAGTAATAGGAACATCTTGGGCTCCGTACAAACATAACTAGACTCCAGAAAGCCAACAGTCAACAAGTCTGAAACCAAAGTGAGCTGCATCTTTACAGTTTTGGGGTTGCAGGCGGTCGTCTTCAGGAGAACCCTGTAGCGTTTCACAAAGTCCTCAAAAGTGTGTCGGACAGGATATCCCATCTTCCTGACACGGATGGTGTCGATCATGCCGGAGTACCTCAGCTGGCGCACGCACAGCTCTCTGTTAAACACCTGGACGGGGAACAGGCAAATATTTAGCCAAGAAAGTGACCAGGGTCAGTTGTTTTCTATGGTGGTCAGTAACATTACTAACTTCATCAGGATACTCAGAGCAACAACAATAACATACTGGTATTTCACAGATAAGATAATAATAATAAAGATATTTATCCCTCACAATATCAGTTTCTACCATGCTAGCACTTGTGAATTTAACATCCATGCCAGCAGATGATCAGTTTAATGAACTCACGGGTTCATTGTCTCAGCATCACAAACATTTTTACTAAACGTGCACCAACCACTTAAAGAGAAGAACAGCTTGGGGATGATGGTTATCAGCCCAAAATTTTTTTGCAATCATAATTTTGTAATTGTTGACGTATTTCTGCACAGGATAGACTCTTTGTCACATTTCAAGATGCAGCGTTTTCTGAGCTAACAAGTTGGATTTTCCATGAATCTTCACAAGTTGCTTTAATACACATATAATCATGAGGTCATTCTCGTATGTGCAAACACTGATGCCAAGAAGCGGGAAACGGAAGACGTAAAATGATTCTCTTAGTCCTGTTTCCTGAAAGGAAACAAAACTAGAAATATTTGCAGAGAGGGGAATTAACATCCTGGTTATATCAGGAACCGAACTGGATTTTAACGAAACATTTTAATCTGTTAACCATTTCCAAAAACATCAACATTTATTGTATGAAGTTAACCTTCAACTCCTCTGTTTATGTGATTGCTCAACACACACAGCAGCCACAGTGCGTCTATTCACCTCAGACTGTTTGTCGTTGTTGGGCTTGAAGCAGCGGATGAAGAAAGGCTGGCAGGCGGACAGAGCCTTCATGAGGGAGTCCAGAGACTGTCGGAACTGACCGCTCAGCGTTGGCACTCGTTTACGGTTTTCAGCTTGTGACTGCATAAATGACAGAGAGAAGAAACAACAAACTGATAGGAGGGGGAGAAAAACTTAAATAAATCAAATATAAGAGGGTGCCTTAAGTTACAACGGACTATGACAAAACATGTCCCTGCCATTTGGTTTGGGGCCACTCAGGTCTTCAATGAGGCATTCAGATTTGGTTCCTGGTATGGGTTCAGTACTGAGAAAACAATCTCCCTTTATCAGCTTACTGTCTCTTTATGCCTTCCTCATCGTAAAAGTTTCTACCATCTCTACCTTTATCTCTGCATATGGGGCCCACTCGCAACTTCAAATAATGAATAATCCCTTCAAAAAAAAACTCTTTGCTCTTTATTTTTGACTTTGCTATCAACAGCAGCTCTGAAAGATAAACTAAGAAATCAATAATCCTATGAATGCTCCACCAGTACTTTGTCAAATGGGTTTTATTCCCACTAAGAAACCTGATAACTTGACTCTGTTTGTTACATAAGCAGTCACTTTGGAGATGTGGTGTTTTAACAAGCAGAGATAGTTCAGTACATGGGTCAAGACAGGATTGTTGGAGGATCAGTGTCAGGTGTCTGTGGACAAAGTTGTGTTTCTCAGATCACTTTGGTGTGAGGCTGAGTGAGATTTCCGGAAATGTATGCTGGATATATGAGGGCAATCCGTGTCCACATTTTCATTTTCATTGAAGCGTAAAGCTGCACATCAATTTGTAAAGAGGCACATTCTCAGGGAGGAAGAACCCTAAACCAGCTACTATGAACAGTGGTGACACTTTAATTAAAATATCATTTCCCATGCCTGATACATTTCTTAGGGTGTTTGAAATGACTACCTTTAATGAAAACCTTTAACGTAACACAACCTTGTCTGGAGCATCCAAATCATTATTCACGTAGTGAAATCCTTTTCAGCATAATGTAAAATCACAGACCCAAGTCAGAATAATCATTCAGCGACCCCGTCTTTATCTAATCTGTATTTCACATCTTGCTGCACAAAGCTGCAGCATCAATTTCAAAGCACGTACATTTGAACATCTGACCCCACCGCCTAAAACCAGCCACTAAGAGCAGACCTCTAAAGACACGATTGGAAAGGAGCTTTTGCGCTGTATCTCAGGTCACAGACATTTAATCAAATACCTCAGGAAAGTTGTTTCAACTTGTAGGGAAAAAAAAAAGGACGGAATATGTCTCCTTTAAAGCTAATCAACCAATAATGTAAAACTTGAGAAATATTAAATTCACTGTAACAGAATTTCCAAATTCGGTATGTACACATTGTTGAATAATAGTTCATTTAAAAAAAAAAAAGTTAATTTATATCATGTAAAGAAAAACCTCATTTCAAGAATTTTATCAAAAATCCAAAACAGCTTTTTTAGGCAGTAGTAAAATGTCAGACTACTCATCTCCAACACACAGATTAAGGCATTTATTCTACTTCACTGCTTCCGCTACATTTATGTGTCAGATATAACATTTAAATTACATATTGGAAGACATATAGAAGGTAGAAAATAATCAGCTCAGGAGGTTTTATGGATATGTCACAAATAATAAATAAATGAATAATTAGAGAAAAAAAATTCACCAATTTTATTCCTCAACTAAATATTTTCATCCTTTAATTTCTAGCACAGGAAGAATGTATTGAAATCAAGTCAGCCTTTAATGATCATATTATTTGGCTAGAAAAGTGAGATTTCAATTAACATGATGGTTTCTAAAAATGATGTGCCTATTTCTTCCCCTTATTGCTCCTTGAATAATTCTCTCTTTTTACTTCTGAAGTCTTTTTTTCTCATAAATGAATCATTTTCACCATGTTGTAAAGCAGGAAAGTGAACAGTATCTGGATGGTGGATTGTTAAAATGAAAATGCCCGATTTGGCTTGATCAGACAAGAGGATTTGCTTTCTTACCCGCATAGAGTTATGGGGCGTCAGGAAGATTTTGTTGTTTTTGGCCATCTTTGCTGCTTTGGTTGAAAGCTCAGTTTCGAATATCTGATGCAGAAGCTTGTTGGTGGACATGTCAACCATCTTTATGATGTCAAAACTGACAGCATCCCTGTTCTTCTCAAGGAAACCCTAATTAGAAACAGAAATATGTCACTTCATTTTAAGTACTGAATAAGATCTGAATCCGTTGCAGACCGTCTCTGTACCATTGGTGTCGTAGTAAACCACGCCCGCGTAGTGACGAATCCCAAAATCTGTGTTGTATTCACTCTTGGAGGCAACATATGCCTTGCTTCTTTGGTGCTGCTGATTCATCTTAACCAGCAGAGTGGTGTCTGAACCCTGATACAAGATAAAGTGAGATTGGAATTTGAAACAAAAATATATATATTTTTGTTTTTCTTTGTTCAGTATAACAGCAGAATAGGAACTAAATCAATCAAAATGCAGTTAGTTATGAAGCACAGCAGCAGATCCGTACCTTTGGAAAATTGCTCTCTTCGTCAATCAGAGCCAGCAAATTACAGGGTTTCTCAGCCAGAAGGTCGAGGATCTTCTGGTTGTCGCTGAATTTGATGTTGTTCCACACGATGCCCTCTTTCATGTACTCCTTTTGCTCAAGCTTGAAGATATGGCCCACAAAGAACTGCTGCAGCCTCTCGTTGGCAAAATTAATGCAAAGCTGCTCAAAACTGTAAAATCACAAAGGACGCGCACCCGTTGGAACCCGTGTACTCGCGTGGCGGTGAGAGAATGTGCAGAGAAATCCTCTGACCTGTTTGTTCTGAAGTTCTCAAAACCAAAGATGTCAAGCAGGCCGATGGACACGTAGGACAGCTTCGGGTTGCTGCTCACCTTCTTATAGATGACATTGTTGATTTTCTCAACAATCCATGTGAACAGCTTGTTGTAGATTGCCTGAAAAAAATAGTAGATTTTTTATAAGTAAAATCTATTCTCATTAATACAAGAAATAAAAAAAAAAATGTAATTAAATAAATCTGAGTAAGTGTATAAATACTGCCAGTGCAAACACTAAACCAGTGGTTGTGAAACTTTTAATACTGCGTACCACCTGAGAAACTATTCAGCTCTCTGAATACCACCACGATGACCAACTTTAAAATATATACCTTCTCGATTAGCTTTAAATTCAAAGGAGAGATGTCTGTTCCTTATTGAGGTTATTTATTGTTACGTGAATTTCGTTGGAAACGTTGTATTTATAATGCATTGTATGTTTCCGATTGAAAGTCATGACGTTCCCCGCGTACCACCAGAGAGCGCTCGCGTACCACTGGTGGTACACGTACCACAGTTTGCGCACCACTGCTCTAAACTATTGTCGCTCGAATCAAAGGCGGTAAATGACTTCCTCATCATTTATTGGTCATGTCTTATTCATCTGGGTAAGTTTCCAACAAGGAAAAACGTGACATAGATACGCCATCGGTGACACGGCCCCGACCTTAACGAAGGCGTCTCTGCAGTCGGCTGCCTGTTCAGCGTTGAGGGGTTTGGTCACGCTTTCTCTGTTGGTCTTGAAGGACCGATGGGTCAAACTCTTTTCCAGAGAAGGCTTTTGTACCTGCACAGCAGACAAAACAAACAAAAAAAAAGGATATCGGTGTCGTGTCAGATTAAAGTATTGTACGTATCTTCTAGAAGCATGTAGAAGACCCACCTCTAACAGCGACGCTGAAACAGGTGAAGTCTTCTGATTTGCAGACGTCACTCGTGTCCAGGTTATTTTGAGTGGAGGCTGATTTAAAGACAAGACCAGACATAAGACCAACAGCCATGAAATTCAGCCACTTCATTAGATAAATGTTAGTCACTATAAAATCTTTCCGGATCCTCTTCACTCTTGTGGAAGCAATAAGGACGTATTTAGCTTCTCACACACTGCTGCCACAGTTTGGCCTTGTTAAGTAATGACCCGTGTAATTAAACACGCTCCGTTGTTCATCTGAGACTGCACTACAGAATTTTAAGACTTGGTGATTTTTATTTTTTGCTGTGTCCTGATAGATAAAACCTCTGCATTGACAGAACTTGTACTTCTTTTTTCACATTGACTGATACACTTTATACACTTAGAATTTGATGCCAGGAAACACATTACAAGAAAAACGGGGCTGTGTATCTTCTTTTAGCAACACTATGTATTTCAGAAGTGAGAAAGCTGCATTGCTGTAGCTCTGAAACTGATATGAGATTTGTAATAGTATGACGTTACCTTTGTTTTATCTTCCACATTGTTTCATTGCAGAACTTACACACATTGGGTTTCTACTTCCTGTTTCACTGCCATATTAAAGCTATGATGGTTGTGGAAGTACTACTGGAAAAAAAACTGTATGTTGCTCCAACACATATATGTTGTATATATCCTCGTTAATGTTAATATATATATATATTTTTTTTTCCAAGTACATACAAAGTAGAAAACTGCTGTATTCTGGTTTACTAAAAGTCTATTTTAAAGCGGACCACAGGGGTTGACTGCTGAATGGCAGTCAACAACTGTTCTTTTGAGATGTCTACAAGAATGACTGAATTCAAAACTAAACTATATTATACTATACTAATGTTACATTTAATGCACCCACCCTCAAAGCTGACGTTTCCCAGGTGTAAAATAGCTGCCAGCAGCTTGAGGATTTCCTGAAACTGCTCTTCTGAGAAAGTCAAGATTTTCATGGCTGAACGAATGCGGTCGAAGTCTTTTGCATCGTTCCTGCCCTCACACTCAATGCAGTCACCCTAAAACACATAAAAGACAAAAAAAAAAGACAACACACAGATTTAACCCGTTGAGAAAGTACAGCAGTGCTGTTTCACCCTGATGCAACTGAGGAGCCTCTGATTCAGAAGTATCACATTACCGGTCTGCATCAAGGAGGAGATTGAATCTCCTCTTCTTAACCCTAAAACTGGGTTACACTTCATTAACACATGAGAGGAGAGTGGTGAACCATCACCTTCCTGGAAGTTATGTGGTCAGAACAAAAGAAATTACGTTTGGTGAAAATCTAATCACTGAAAATGAACAGGGACACTTACAGCAATGCTAAACAGCGAAAGTAAACATGTGGTTTACCAGGGGGTCAGTCGACTACCTAAATATCTTCAGTTTTTCCATTAATAGTTTGCTTTCTTCCCAGTGTCAGTGTCAGGATTTATGGGGCTCATGCTGTGAAAGAGTGGCTCAGTTCATCATTTTTTTACAGATGGATTGAGCACCACAGAGCTCAGACCTTAGGAGACGTCTTTCTTTCTCCTCTCATTAAAAACAAGATCTTGGAGAAAAATGAATGAAACTCTGGACAAAAAAAAAAAACCAATGCTTTGGTGAATTTTGCTGCCATAAAATCTAACAATGGTTCAACCAACTATTAAAGTGTGTTCCGTTTAGGTGTTTAAATGAGGCCCAGGTGAACAGTGCTTTACCTTAGTAAGGAACTTATACTCCTCAGCATTACCAAGGTGCAGAGCTTTCTTCTCCGCTGCTGTGATTCCTGCAAGCATGCAGTAAAATAAGTGGTAGTTTCGCTCTTCTGGGGCCTGGGGGAAAAAAAAAAAAAAAAAAAAAGATAAACTAAATGTTTTCAGTTTCTGCTTGAGACGATGCAAATGTGTACAGAAGTGCTGTGTCACGTTGCTACTGTAATTACTTGCTCATTACTCACTCACAAAACATATAAATTAAGATTGACATACTGATTTAAACAGAGCTTAAACAGATATCCTGGGATTTTATTAGTTTACAGTTTATATGAGTAGAGACACCGCCCACTGCAGAGATAAGAACGCTGTTTGGTTTGGACAGAGCTGTTTCACCTGATGGCAGACGCGGGACTTTTCCAGAAGGTACTGTTCCACGCGAGCGCCTTCAATCACTCCATCTTTGTTGAAGAAAATCTCCAGATATTTCCCAAAACGACTGGAGTTGTCATTACGGATTGTTTTGGCATTTCCAAAAGCTGCCAAGGACAGAAACGGAGGTCATTTTTTTTAACCAAAAATAACTGAAATGAAGCTTAAAAGATGCGTTGCTCTTCGCTGTGCCGATGTGGTACCTTCTAAAATTGGGTTGGACTCCAGGATCTGCTTTTCAATCTGCTGTTGCGAGAGCTCGCCACTAATTGCTGCCAGGTACTGCAGGATTAGTTTTGTGCTTTCTGTCTTCCCCGCACCAGACTCCCCACTGAGACAGAGAGAGGAGGAAACGGATCGCTGAGCAACTGCTCAGTACCAAAAGGACCGTAACATGTAACTGAATCTGACCTGATGATGCAGCACTGGTTTCTGAGATGCCGCGTCATGTTAAAGTAGCAGGATTCAGCGATGGCAAAGATGTGTGGGGGGAGCTCTCCAAGCTTTCGGCCGTGGTAGAGCCTCACCTGAAGAACAATAGGATATATGCAATGGAGCGAATCCTGGATTCAACTTAAAATCAGTGAATCATGAGTGTTTCAATCATGAATGTTTACACAGGGCCACACATGTCCAGAGACTTACATGTTCGTCTGAATATATTGGAAATTCCTGGTATGGGTTCAGAGCGACCAGCACTGAGCCGACGTAGGTCTATAGGATCAGGAAAATTGTTGCGTAAGACATTTACAACTGTAAAGCTTCAGTCTCATGTAGCATTTTGCAACGAGGTCAAGTAACTGCTTTCTGCATAGTTTCATTCGTCTCATAGTTTTAGAGGAACGTTGACTCCCTCTTCTTTAAAGCTTTGCTTCACTTATTCATTTATACTGTCATGATCTTTAAAGCTACATTGGAAACATTAAATCTCTGTGATTTTATAATCTTTTCTTTACTTACATAGATGATGTTTTGTTTGTGTCTGAGCAGCAGGTTCCTGAGGAGGCCAGCCTCTGTCATGTCCCCCAGTTTGATCATGTCTTCCACCCCCTCCACCGATGTAGGGTGCATGATCCTGAGAGTGGTCTCCTGCTCTGGGGACAGACTCTGCTCCTAAAAAAAAAAAAAAAAAGAAAATCAAAAATGAAACTGATGGGAGCAACAAGTGTCCTCATTTTTCTACAAACAGCAGAAAGTCCATACATTTCCATCATCGTCCACCAGTAAGCGCTGACCCTCTGGTGTTTCTTTGACCCTGGCCCCAATTGGTACTCCGATATCCGAGTTCACCCAAACCCATTCCCCCTGGAGACACAAACAGATTTAAAAAAAATATATAAACAGGATTTATTTCATTTTTAATTCATTCTAATTTGACATAAGTTATTCATGTCAAAGTATTCACTTAAATGAAACACTACAAACAAGATGTTTTTTTTGACAAAAAATGATCTCCCTCAAAAAAAAAAAAAAAAGAAAAAAAAAAAAAAAATTAAATCACATGCACGATTGGTTTGTCAGTATTGAGAAACTTACTTTTCTCAGCATCACCGGTTAGTTTTCCCTGATCCCTAAAATGAAAAATAAATAAGAAGAGTGGAAGGTTTAGTCTTGGCCGTGTTAGTTACATTAATTACATTTGACCAGGTTCCACTGTGCATCGTTATCAATTAAATAAATGTATAAATTAAAAAATTACTTATAATAAAAAAAATAATGAAGGAGATTTACCCTACAATCCTTTCATCCGTATTCCTTGTCCCTTGACTTGGTTTGTGGCTTGATGTCGTTTAGAGTCCGACCCACTGTGAAGGAAGGAGAAAACACAGCCCTCCTAGTACTGCCAAAGATTTTATGGCACTTTGACTTTGGACTGACTGATGGAAAGGAGAGGAAGCGCACATGGAGGCTGAATGACTTCTTACCTTTAAGGAGTTCCCTTTGTCACCACCCTAACCCCGTCATGGCCTCTAGGAGAGTTTCTCCAACTTGAAAAACTCTTACATAATTACTGTTACAGTTTGAATTCACACAGTAGCTACAGTGGAGGATTTAAGTGTTTGATCCCCCGCTGATTTTGGCAGTTGTCATACTAAGAAATAAATGAACGGTCTCAGACTTCTATGGCAGCTTTATTTTAACAGTTATAGAAAGAATATTGAAAAAAAATTTGAGAAAATTACATGAAAGGAAAAATAAAAATCAATTTGCAAGTCATTGAGGGAAATAAGTATTTGATCCCCTGGCAAAACATGATCTAATACTTGGTGGTAAAACCCTTGTTGGCAGCTCAGCTGTCAGACGTTTCTTGTAGTTGCTTACTAGGTTTAAACACATCAGGAGTAATTTTCGTCCACTCCTCTCTGCAGATCATCTCCACGTCCTGAAGGTTTTGACGCTTGCACTTGGAAACTCGCAGCCTCAGCTCTCTCCATAGATGTTTAATAGGATTAAGGTCAGGAGACCATGATCTTGATGTGCTTCTTATGGAGCCGCTCCTTTGTTTCCTTGGCTGGATGTTTTGGGTCGTTGTCATGCTGGAAGACCCGTCCACGACCCATTTACAATGTCCTTGTGGAGGTAAGGAGGTTGTCACCCAAGATTTTAACGGTACATGGCCTCGTTCATCTTCCCATCGATGCGGTGAAGTCAACCTGTCCCCTTAGAAGAGAAACACCCCCAAAGCATAAGGCTTCCACCGCCATGCTTGACAGTAGGGATGGTGTTTTTGGGGTCATATTCAGCATTTCTCTTCCTCCAAACACGTCGAGTTGAGTTGAGGCCAAGGAGCTCAACTTTAGTCTCACAGCACCTTCTCCCAGTCTCTTTCTGAGTCATTAATATGTTCGTTATCAAACCTGAGTCGGGCCTGGACCTGAGCCTTCTGGAGCAGAGGGACCTTGGACCACTGCAGGATTTTAAACCATTGCGTCTCAGTGTATTACCAATAGTTTTCTTGGTGACTGTGGTCCCAGCTGCCTTGAGATCATTAACCAGCTCCTCCCGTGTAGTTCTCAGCTGATCTCTAACCTTTCTCATGATCATTGAGACCCCACCAGGTGATATCTTCCATGGAGCCCCCAGCCTAGGTTGATTAACAGTCATGTTGTACTTCTTCCACTTCTGAATAATTGCACCATCAGTTGTCACCTTCTCAATTCAGCTTCTTATGGTTTTGTAGCCCATTCCAGCCTTGTGGAGTTCAACAACTTTGTCCCTGACATCTTTTGACAGCTCTTTAGTCTTGCCCATGGTGGAGATGGTGGAGTATTACTGAGTCTGGGGGCAGATGGCTTTTTATACAGGTGACTATTTGGAACAGGTGTCTCTCATGCAGGTAATTACTTCAGTGAGATTAGGAGTATGCCAGTGGTCTGTGGGAGCCAACATTGGTCAAGGTTGGTCGGGGATCAAATACTTATTTCCCTCAATGACTTACAAATTAATTTTTATTTTTCATTTCATGTAATTTTCTCTAATTTTTTTTCAATATTCTTTCTATAACAGCTTAAAATAAAGGCTGCCATAAAATTCTAAGGCTGTTCATTTATTTCTTAGTATGACAACTGCCAAAATCAGCGGAGGATCAAATACTTATTTCCTCCACTGTATGTTGTGACACCGGATTGATGGAGAATGATTGCAACACAATCATCTAAGTAAATCTGGTATACATATCTGTCATGTTTAAATAATCTTCTAACAGCAGCTTAGATTATAACGGCAGGCCAGTATCTAGTAATGTTTAATAATATTTTATATAAATAATCTTGGCGTAGATGTGCCCCAGGGTTACTGAGCGTAATAAGGAATTTATGTGCAGCCTTTGGACCCAGACAGCGTAGAGACACAACTGAGCATCTTACTGTCACTGCAATAAAGATGTAAATGAAACTTCTGTCAAATTTGTCTCAACAAGGGCTACATTATTTGTGGATGGCTCACATCTCCTGGTAATGCGTCTGTAATTAAGCTACCGTTAAGACCATGGAGTGCTGCATCTAATCACCTAAACTGGGAAGAAAAAGTTTCCTGTAAAACTGCAGTCATGCAGACTTTTAAGTCATAACAGTGGGCGTGCCCCGGGATGGCAGTCACTGCTGATTATTCACTGGCGTCAGTGTTCACCTCTGATAAGGAATTCCCTGCAAAGTGGTCAAAGTGAAAAAATAAAGCAGTTTGCTCAGAGACACGTCACTGTAGCTGCATGTGCTACAGGGTAAGGTCCCACGTGAAGGGACCTTCAACCACCCCGGCTTCTGATTCAATTCTCTTTATCCGTCATCACTTATGTTTGACACCATCTTGAGTGAGGCATCTTAACATAAAGATTCCTTTGCTACGATGTTTTACTACTATTCCCATTAAGTAACAAAAACAACTGATACCAGGTGTACTTTTAAAGAAGTAGTGTTATGGAACTGTCCATGACTGAAAAAATAACCCAACATCACAAATAACAAATTAAGACTTTTAATCAACTATGCAATGGGAAAAGTCTTGTCTCAACTGTTCTGTCTCATTCGAAATTGCAGCTAGGGGTTATCACTGATAGATGGACACTCCTTGGCAATGAACTCTGTTTATTTGCTACGTAAAGTAAACAGAAACAGATAATGACAGTGTAGTTCACTTGAAGGGGTGATCAACAGGATAGATCACAAATATAATCTGGGTTAAGTTAGTTTGCATTCCCTTCCCTTTCCTCAATGATTCACTCAAAAGGAAGTTGTGTTTACGTAGTTTACACACACACACAAAACAAAACACACACCACACTCACAATATGGGCAACTGTGTATTATTATTATTATTATTTTTTACTGTGGAGGTACATTTGGTCAAATTCAGTACATCAGGCAAAACAAAGTCATTTAAATAGTGAACCATACAATTTCTTTTAACTTAAGTCTCCACTTCCCCATCCTAAATCACGGAAACAAATATGTCTCCTGTCAACGGCTTAAAACCCTAACTTTAAGATTGTGTGGTGTCAGTTTATGAAACATTTCCTTTTTGAGACACAATCTTGAAAATTAAAAGTAAAAAAAAAACAGTAGTTACTCTGTGTGACACTGAATGGTATTATTCCGCCAGAATCAGATGGGCGAGAAAGACGACGACAGTTAACGCAAACAAAATATTAAACTGTGCTGTTGCTCAGACTCAGTCCTTCTTTAATCAAGTCATTCTCACTTGAATAAATAAGGCTGAAATTCACATTTAATATGAATGAGGTCTATTAAGTCTTACTGAAAAAAACAAAAACAAATCGGAGCATATATATATTAAAAAAACAAAACATTTAAGCAGCAACTGGAAACACATTATCCCACATAAGACTCATTAGAACCTCAAGGCTATTTTAAGCAGCACTTCACATTCAAGTCATTTCCATGTCTTATATCAAAAACCACGAGTTGACTGGTGATCAGACTTTGACCTGACTTGCACCACTGAAGACAGAAAACATGCATATGTACCATCATGGCTGAAAAGTTTTGGCACCCTTACACATAAAGACCAAACATCTCCAAATGTCTGTAAAATAAGTTGAAACTGACAAAAGTATTTAGTATCTCAAATTCTTTATTAAACTAATAATAGTACAGGAACTTTGTTTTTTAATCAGAACTTAATATTTAATTTTAAATAATATATTACACAGAAATTGCTGTGGCAAAAGTATTGACACCTTGAATTCATTATTTGGTAGCACATCCTTTAGAGAAAATGACTGCTGTCAAACGCTTCCTATAGGTTTCAGTGAGATGCCTCCACCTCTCTACGGGCAGTTTGGACCACTCTTCTTTTGCAAACTGCTCCAGTTGACCCAGATTAGAAGGGTCCTTCTTCCAACTGCCATTTTTAAGATCCCCCCACAGGTGTTCAATGGGATTGAGATCTGGACTCACTGCTGGCCACTTTAGAACAATCCAGCGTTTTCTGTTGAACCATTCCTGGATGCTTTTTGATGTGTTTTGGGTCGTTGTCCTGCTGGAACACCCATGATGTTCGACGAAGACCCAGCTTCATGACACTTGGTGAAACATTTCTCTCTAAAATACCTTGGTAATGGCCAGATTTCATAATGCCACGCACACATTCAAGGCACCCAGCACCAGAGGCTGCAAAACAACCCCAGAACATTAGGTCTCTGGAGATGGACTTGTAGCCTTGAGATTGTCTATGCTTTGCTACAATCTTTTCTTTGACTTCCTCAGAATGTTGTCTGCTTTTCTTTCTTTTGTCCATCCTCAGTACGGTCATGCAGTGACTCACAACAGCAGAATAAACTGATAAACAGAATAAACAGAATAAACAACCATAAACTGGTTGGATGACTGATTACTAGATTGCTGTCACCTGTAAACTCGCCACAGGTGAGTTCAAGGTGAATGACCTGCTTGAAATTAATTTATTCTTTGTAAATCTAAAAGGGTGTCAAAACCTTTGTCACAGCATTTTCTGTGTAATCTATTATTTAAAATTTTATATTAAATTCTGATTAAAAAACAAAGTTCCTGTACTATTATTAGTTTAATTAAGAATTTGAGACACCAAATACTTTCGTCAATTTCAACTTATTTTGCAGACATTTGGAATTGTTGGGTTTTTATGTGCAAGGGTGCCAAAAGTTTCAGCCATGACAATAACTTAGTTAAAATTGCAACAACACATTAGATCCATGAAATCCTACTCTTAAGAGATTTAATCCTTAAGTCCTGTGAGCAGCACTTTGTACCAGTTACCTGAAGTGGCAGCTTCTTCATACACAGGACCAACACCTAAAAAGGAATCTAAAGAAAAGGCTCCCTATTTAAAAAGTTGTAAATGTAGATAAAAAGTAGTTATTTCTGTTTTTATGTGAATGTTAGTGCACATGCTGAGACACAATGCAAAAGTAGAAAGCGACTGGATTTCTTGGTTCTTGAAGATCATTCACTTGTGCTTGTGACCTTACAAGAAAAATGAAACTGAAGTGATGACGGCTCTGCAAAAGTGAAACCATGTCCAAAAGATTTCTACTTAAGCGATTCAGTTCTCACCCCATTACTGCTGCACCTACAATTTAAGTCACTGTGGCCACAACACGTTAAAGTTACAACAACCAGCATCGGTTAAGTTAACAAGTATGTCAATCGAAATGGTTTTGAAAAGAAAGCACAAACGGGGCTCTCTTAGTCAATTCAATTTGAGGAAGCCAGTCACCAATATTAAAATTAAGAAAAAGAAGTGTAAAATCAGTTTTCACACATTGGACTGTGTAAAACGATTAAATCCCAACAAAACTGATCTCATTAAGTCAATGAATCAACAGCAAAATCAAACTCCTTGCCGTCTCCTTTTTTACCCTTAATACCAACACACCGAAGCCAAATCTCTGTTCGGACACCTCACTGAATTACAGGAACACTGCACATCTGAAGCTGACACATATGGTAGTTGTTACAAGGTCGTGCATTTGCAGCCTCCCACTTTCCATAGAATACCATGCTAAAGTTTGAAGTTTCTAAGAAAAAAAAAAAAAGAAAGAAAATACCAGCTTGCACAGACCTCAAACTACTGATGAGTATACGATCTTAAGTCTGTAGATTTCTACATATTATAGAAATGAGAGGAAGCACATATTAAACCCCTGCAACATGTAATGTGTGTTTGGGATAAATGCAGAGAGTTGATATTCACTGAAATCTCCCTCTGATCTGACAAATGATATCGATGCTCAGCACAGTGGTCATGCAGTACTCACTCTGTGGTGCGTGTCAGTTAAGGTGTAATTTCTTATGATCAACAACAGTAACAACAAGAGAGAGGTTTAAGTCCAAACTTCCATCACAGCGCACGCATGCGTGCGTGCTCTAGGGTCTGACGTCTTCGGGCTTCTTGAGCACAGCGCTGTATTTTTGAGGCGCACCATCTGCTTTCAGCTGCACCTCCACCAGTGAGAAGATTGGAAATGACCTGTGAAGCAAAAACAAGGAATTCTGATTATGTTCGTTCACACAGTCTCATAACGGCCTCGGACAAAAATGGGTTATAATCATTTACAGCCCAAGTGGCTGGTCAAAGATTCATGTAATTTACACTTTTTTTTTTTTTTTTAACTCTTACATTAGTTTGTTAGTGCAACTTCAAATCCATAGCAAATCATGAAACAAACTTTGGCACAACTGTGACATTACAGCGATTTTGAAGGTCTATCTAACAAGGAAACTGATCTCCCAGTGAGTAACTATGAAACCATAAGTGCGCAAATACATTTTTATTCTTGTGCTGGAAGGTAGTAATGTAAGAAAAAATATATTAGCAGCCATATCATACAGCGCTGTGAGGACTCAATGGAACAGCATAAAATTCCTTTCTGGCCCTGTTCGTCCTCCGTTCAGTCTTGGGAGGTAGTAAGGAAGGTGTAGCGGCAGATAAACAAGTGCTGTGGGAAATGGTTATGTAAAAAAGGAGTTCAAGACTGGCTGCAAACTCAGCAGAAAATCAGAGAGAGGGGCATTTTCAGAACAAGACATCAGAGGTAGTAAATATGTAACAACAGTGAAATTACTGTTGCATCTCAGGACAAAGTTCAAATAACAAGCAAGCTAAAGATGCTATAGGGGAATATCTATACATATATATTATATTTGTGACCAGGCTGGACTGGCTGCATTCCACATCTTTATGTTGCAGCTTCTGTGTGAAAGTGGCTAGTGTTTGTGGTTCTCACTTGTTCTACAGGGGGGTTCTCTGGATCATCTGGTGTCCAGATCAGAGTGATCTCAGACATCTTCCCCACCTTCTGATGGTGGAATGAGACCAGGCCTGCAATAGACTACAAATGGAGACAAAAGCTTCAGAAAAACAACTCATCACTATGACACTGCCTTGTTGATTAGCTTTGTTTCTTATCAACATCACTATTTGATCTGACCTTGCAGTAGATGCGTTTCTGCACCCCGTATCGGTGAACCAGCACATCGAAGGACTGATCCAGGACCCCCATCACCATGGCTACTGAGTCCAACGGCCCACACTCCTGTGGAGCAGACCATCAAAGTACTTATCAAATACTTGGATCATATATTTCTGGGACGTCTTAACTCATGGCACATTTTCCCTTTAGCTCATTAAATTACTCAACTCATCAACTTCATCTAGTCAAAGACACACAGCAATAAACAACAATAGTACTAAGCTTGTATATAGAGCACTTCATTGCTAGTTTGCTATGATCGAGTTCCCCACCTTTACAAACACTCCAAAGAAGAGTTCAGCGCTGAGCTCCTGGACTCTCTTAGATGCAGTCTTTTTGTCGTTACAGTGTGATGCCTGTTTTTCTACTTCGTTTGTTGACAGCCCTAAATGAGGCCCGCAGTCTGAGTTCAAACACACACAGAAATGTCAGCATGAACCCCAAAGAATACATAATTCAGACAAAAAAAAAAAAAAAAGCAACAGTAAAGGAACAAACGGCGCCTTTACTGAGATCGCGGTTTGATGTTGTTTTGTTCTTTTGTCCATTTCTGCTTTGTCAAATACGTATGTCCGACAGCAAAAAAGAACGAGAAGCCATTAGCTTAAAATGTTATGCGGTTTCTGCAGAAAAGATACATACTCAGTGAAGATGCCAGCAGCCGATGCACAATGATGTCAGCATAGCGTCTGATGGGGGATGTGAAGTGTGTGTAAAGAGGAACGTTGAGGGCATAGTGCTTAAAGAGCTGCTCATCCTGCACTACACCTGAACAGAAGTACAACGCCATCTGGAAAACAAATAATACAGGTTCAATATAGAAATCACAAATATTATTGAACAGATTTCATAAGTTAAACATCCATTCCTAACCATCCCTTTATTTACTTTTTGTTACGTTAAAATGTTTCATTGGATCAACTATAATATTTCAGTGAGCAACTCATTTTTAAGCATATGGTTAAAGTTAAAACAGGGAAGCACTGAGTTCTAACCTGCATGGGTCTGGAGCACATGTGGGTGAGGACCTCTTTTCGGGCGCCGGAATGCTCATCATCACCAAGAACAGCGTTGAGACTGTTCTGTTTGTGAACATGAGGAGAGGAGATTTTATTCTCTGATACAAGAGCACAGGTAGGACAAATATCTAGTTCCATATCTACTCTCCACTGAAGGCCAGAGGTCCGGAAAAATGTTCAACAACGTAACGTTTATTTAGCTTTTTCACTGTGAACCATATCAGGTAAAATCAACATATGACAATAACAACAAATTACAGGTACTGACATTTAACGCTCCTGCAGAAGACAAGTCGATGTCGATTCCCAACTGGCCGCACAGCTCCTGAAGCTCATCCACCATCTTGGCTCTGGGTGGAGGGTGGCGTCGGAGCATGGCCAGCTCTGGGAATTTGCGGTAAATGTGGTGTGCTGTGGCAATGTTAGCCAACAGCATGAACTCCTCCACCAATCTGGGGAACAGTTTGAAGAACAGGAGGTTTAAGCAGTCCAGAGAATTTCCAGGATGCAAGTTACTGTGATGAAATATTTCTGTCAGGTCAGATAATATCAAAAATGATACAGATTAAATTGAAGTTACTCACTTGTTACTGTCTCTATACTGGTAAATATAGCAGCCTTGAGGCATCATTGTCTCTCTGTCCAGGGTGAAAGAAAGTTTGATCTGTGAAAAGAAAAACATTAAATGTAGAAAAAATAATACAAGAAACTGTCTGAGGTAAAAAAAAATTGATTCGAGCTCAACAAGATTTTTTTTAAAAATCCTGTCCATGAAGGTTGACACATGCTAAACCGTGCTGATGTGTGAACAGTTGAAACCATTACAGTGCTGTTCTACCAGGTCCAGGTTTTCCCTTTGTTCAGACTTGCATACAGACAAACAAATACATTTTGTTAGAGCTTCCAGAAAACTGATTAAAAAGCATAAAATATAATGTCAAACATCCCTGTCTGGTGTGCTGTTGTGTATCTCAGGGCCGCCCTCAAGTCCTGCTTGATGAAAACAATGCTCGACAGTGAAAAAAAGCACGACGTGCGCAGGATGAAACTGCATGTTTCTGTTACATTTCTAATTGGAGCAGGGCCGATTCAGGGAATATGTGATAAACGTGTTGTGCTCTGGCATTGCTAGCCAACAACATGAACTCCTTCACCAAACTAGGACCATTTCCATATTAAAGACCTGTGGTTCACATGACTTCAGATGTAAAGTTTGTTAGCAACAGCCATTTTACTCCCAAGAATAAAATAGAGAGCTATCAAGACGGAAACAACACAATCTGGCATTGAAAGTGTTACTGAAAAGATAAAACATATACTTGAAGTCTAATCGAGAAACATTAAAATGACCATATCATGCTTATCTCTTTAGATCTAGTACCTCTAAAGCAGCTTTGCACCCAGCATTAACTCCAAAAGCCTGTACTTATTTCTGAACAAGAATGCTAAGCAGAGGCTCCTACTGAAAATGGGCCGACCGGGCTCAAGTGTTGAATTCCTCGAGACTTGCTGATGAGCAGAGCAAACGGCTCATAAATGTTCACAACTCCTGCTGCTGGTCTGACACAAACGTTACCAACAAAACACTACATAAATTACTTATTATCAATCAATAATGTATCACTGCAATGTTTCCTGCCTGAGATGCAGTGCAGTGAACAGATCTATTTTGTTGCTGATGTAAGACGGAGTATGAGAGTGCGAGACTCTGCAACTATGGTTTCCACAATGTGGGAAAATACCAGCAGTTTACTTAACTAGCAAATCTACTGGAATGGAACATACTCCTTCTTGATGCACAGCTGCAAACCTCTACTTTTAAAATGACCAGAAGCACTTGTTTTTGTGGATGTGCACCATCTGCAGAAATTCTGCCTCCAACAATGTTGAAGAGAGCTGATGTGAGGAAAACAAACAAACAAACAAACAAACTTTTGTTCTCAGTACACAGAATTTTTGCATAGGAAGACTACAACATATGTTTACCTCAGTTTTTGAGCCTCCAGACACGTCTAAGATGATTATCAATCATAATAATACAATACAATCTGAACATGTGGAGCATCATAATATGGCCATTTTAAAGTATTCAAAATAGTGCAGTAAAATCCCACCCACTACAAAATGTTAATACATGTTGCAAGTTATAACACAAAAGAGGTATTTTACTCAACGCGCCAAACTGTTCTAGTTACTTTTCAAACTATCAAAACCTTGTTCTTTAAATTGATGCAATTAAAACCAAGTATCTCGGCTCCACCTGTTGTAGAATTTAAGCTGTGACAAAGCTCCAAAAATATAGCATAGAAAACTTGCTATACAAATTAATTAACAAGTGACCATGTTAATGTTAGATCAGTGGAGTAAGACTGAAAGTATATTTTTAATCTTTTAAAATATACACATATAAGTATAATAAAGCATACATACAGTACATAATTTGATGTTCAAGTGCAATACTACAATTCAAAACAGTTCACTCTTTTTTTTTATTCACCACTGGTGCAGAAAATAGATCGTTTAACAGTAATGCTGACCTGGTCGAGTCTGAGGGCTCCTCCAGAGAAGCGTTGTGCTCTGAGGTGTTTGGCAATAGAGTGGAGATTAAGTACAGCTTGGTGGATCTCATCAATTGGGTGCATCGGGTCCACAGCCGGCAGCTCCTCGGGTGAGAACAACTTGTCAGGGGCCTCGATCATGCTCTGAGCATGGTCATAACTCAGCTTCACACAAGAGCGAATGACTGAGCGGCCGAACCACTCACTGAGGATCTGAAGGAGGCACAAGGTTAATAATTAGATACATCAGGTAACTGAAATAAAAACATGGCAGAGAAGAAAAAAAAAAAACACATAGCAGTAGAAATTCATATTGATGGTATTTAACCAGAAAATGTCATCAAATGTAATCTTAATTTAAAGAAAAAAAAAATCACCCATCAGCAACTTCCATCTCCCTGTGAACTTTTAATATTTACTGAAAGAAGCTCTACAGGGACCATGAATTTTATATGAACGTACCTTTCCCTCAGGAGTAATTTTCCAAATGACAGAAAAGGTGAGTCTGTCAGTGAGAGGGTTCAAACTGCACAGCTCCTCACACAGCAGCCTGGGCAGCATGGGAATCACCTGAAGAGTGACAAAACACAAGCAGAGGACGACAACAGAAGATATAACTCAAAGGTTTATTTACAGAACAGTCACAGATCAAAGGAGATGCACGGGCACATCAAATGCAGAATATTAGATTTCTGCTCTCAAACCATGCTCACCTTTTGAACCAGGTACACACTGGTTGCTCTCCTGCTGGCAGTGGAATCTAGAGCATTGTCTTCTTTCACAAAATAACTCACGTCAGCAATGTGAACTCCCACCTCAAAGTTACCTGAGTTAAAAACACAGACAGAATATTTTTATGATCAAATACAAATTCTGAAAAGACAAAAGCCTATGGTAATATTGTGATTATTTGTTTGTTTTTTTCCTTTGGAAGGGCTCAAATCAAAGTGTGGTGGGACATACTTGTTAATTCCAGACATTTGTACACACAACCTCAATTTGTGAACCTTGTAATACTGATGCCAGATGAGTAGCTATTTAAGATACACTATAATGCCAAAAGTATTTGCTTCACCCATCCCAAATGATCAGAATCAGGTGTTCCAATCACTTCCGTGGCCACAGGTGTATAAAATTAAGCACCGAGGCATGCAGACTGTTTCTAGAAACATTTGTGAAAGAATGGGTCTCTCTCAGGAGCTCAGTGAATTCCAGTGTGGAACTGTGATAGGATGACACCTGTGCAACAAATCCAGTCATGACATTTCCTCACTCCTAAACATTCCACAGTCAACTGTCAACTGTATTATAAAAAAATTGAAGTGTTAGGGAACAACAGCAGCTCAGCCATTAAGTAGTAGGACACATAAACTGATGGAGCGGGTCAGAGGATGATGAAGAACATTGTGTGAAGACATCGCCAACTTTCTGCAGAGTCAATAACTACAGACCTCCAAAATTCATGTGGCCTTCAGATTAGCTCAACAACAGAGCAGAGAGCTTCATGAATGGGTTTCCATGGTGGAGCAGCTGCATCAAAAGCCAGACATCACCAAGAACAATGCAAAGCGTCAGATGCAGGGGTGTAAAGCAGCCACCACTGGACTCTAGAGCAGTGGAGGAACGTTCTCTGGAGTGATGAATCACACTTCTCCATCTGGTAATCTGATGGAAGAGTCTGGGTTTGGTGGTTACCAGGAGAACGGTACTGGTCTGACTGCATTGATCCAAGTGTAAAGTTTGGTGGAGGGGGGATTATGGTGTGGGGTTGTTTTTCAGGAGCTGGGCTTGGCCCCTTAGTTCCAGTGAAAGGAACTCTGAATGCTTCAGCAGACCAAGACATTTTGGACAATTCCATGTTCCCAACTTTGTGGGACCAGTTTGGAGCTGGAACCTTCCTCTTCCAACATGACTGTGCACCAGTGCACAAAGCAAGGTCTATAAAGACATGGATGGAAGAGTCTGGTGTGGATGAACTTGACTGGCCTGCACAGAGTCCTGACCTCAACCTGATAGAAGACCTTTGGGATGAATTAGAGAGGAGACTGAGAACCAGACCTTCTGGTCCAACATCAGTGTTTGACCTCACAAATGTTCTTCTGGAAGAATGGTCAAAAATCCCCATAAACACACTCCTAAACCTTGTGGACAGCCTTCCCAGAAGAGTTGAAGCTTTTCTAGCTGCAAAGGGTGGACCCACGTCATATTGATTAGGAATGGGATATTATTAACGCTCATATGTGAGTCAAGGCAGGTGAGGAAATACTTTTGGCAATATTGTGTACAATATATGCATATTAACTCAAGACTTTTTACTGCTAAGCATTGGATTTAATTATGTGTTTACCAATTTTATGGTCACTGTACAATGATTGCTCTTGAGTTACGTCCCACCCACAACATTATCTGCTTTGTCTCAAAGAGTACAGAGAAACACCTTTACAGACTGAAGCAGCTTCAGCCTGCACAAGGAAGACTTCACTTCGAAAGAAGGTAAGACAACAGTTGATTAAGATGCCATAAACAACACAGGCCTCTACACCATTGTCGCCAGCCTATCATCTTAATCATCTTTTGATGATTGCCGTTAACTGGAAATGGGCAAATAGTGTTCATACTGTCGTTATCTATGATGAAATAAACATATAAATGTAGCCAGTCACTTTATCTTGGAGCCAGACTGACGCCAGTAACAATTAAACTTGTTTGATAGCGTAACAGGTTAACATGCTAAGAATACTGTCAGCTGTTTAGCAAAACTATAAGTTACTTTCCTTTCACTTTTTAAGATGTTTTATAAGACAGAAGAAAAGTTATTCTTAACATAAAAATATGCTATAAGCATTTTCCAGACAAAATACAATTTAAAAATGTTTGCTGGAAGTGCATATTGTTTTTTAAATGTTGTTTATTTTATCATTAATAATTAGCATCAGCCTCAAAATGTAAACCTCAATATATATATTTATATGTTAATCTGAAGTGTTTACAAGCATGCTAAGAATGTTTAGAAATACAACTTTTATTTATGTACTTCTTTGTTTTGCATTTTTAAGGAGGAATCTGACAGGATAATCACTGACTTCTAAATATTAATGATCTGGTGGAGATCTGTTTGGTGAAACCCAACTACAGCTTCCCAAAAATCCTTTTTTATGCTGTGCAGAAAACAATTTGTAAAAGCACTTCCATACAATCCCTTGATTATAATTATTGACCGGTATTTATCAGTGAGCAGTTTACCATCTGGTAGTTGTTTACAGGATAGGGCATCATCCAGATCTCTGGCAGTCGCAGGGTCGATGGTGAAGATGCACTCCTTCCTTAATATTATAAACAGTACTGTGTGAATCATCACTAAAAAATAGTGCAATATTCAGGATGCAACAGGTTCCCATTGAAAAAATGGTTCAGTGTCTTACCTAAGATCTCTCCTCTTTTTCATCTCCTCTGGTGGGATGGTCCAGGGCAGGTTTTTTGGAAGGCAGTCCAAGGCCTCATCTGAGAAATCCGAAAAATCTACGTCGTATTCGATCAGGATGCCCTCTGTTTCTGGCTCGATTTCTCCAGCTTGGCCCAGTGTCTTTGCAAGATGGCTGAGTGAAACAATCAAGACTATCAGACCGAAAGTTATCAGTTGCTTTTTTTTTTTTTTTAAATTTAAATGGGACACTCACCCTTCTGCAAAGTTGCTGTCCACTGCCCAGTTGGTGATGCGGCAGATGAACAAGGTGTTGGTGTAGTCACCTGAACGAGAACTGAAATCTGCGGGACAGTCGGCAAGGGGAACATTTATTCGTGGCACTCGGTGATCCACAGGTGAGAACATCGCGAAGGGCTTGTCTGGTAAGAACCTGAGGAACCCAGTCGCTGCTCGTGAGTGCTTCTTCTCAACAATGTAAACCACCTATGAGGTAAGCAAAAGTGGAAATAAAGGGACGACTTTGAAATCCATGTTTCTTTATGAAATCACCACAAGAAAAGTGACAAATCCTTGACAAGGAACAAGTGAAAACAAGCATTTGTGATCTTGGAACACTGTTGCGTCAACTTTTTTCTTGTTGCTTTTATCGTTATCAATTATTGTGGCAACTTGGGTTTTTTCTTCACAGAACTGGATATCTTTTATCTTTACGCATACTGGGTTAGTTAAAAAAAAAAAAAGATTTACATTGGCTTGGCAAAGAATGTGTTTGTACTGGATTTCAGACAAAGAATAAACCTCCAGAAACCATACTGAAAACAAAAAACCCAACTCACTTTGGCAGTTTTTTGGAGAATTCCTTCATTGGACTGTAGTGTTGGGCAATCTTCCAGCCGTTGCCCTAATTCCATCAGATTAAAGAAAATATTCAAATGCAACATCAGACCATTTGTACTGGTTTTATTTGTTTCTGCTCCTCTGTGCTAATGGTCTTATTGGAGAAATAAAATAAAACTCAAACATACACTCTATCACCAACTGTAACATACAACATTGTTTAATTTATTTTGTGCATCATCAACTGCAGTTGCTGCTACTGTGTATTCACGGTACCTGAGTTAGTGAGGGAGATTTTCTGATATTTGCTGACATTTGGTTTATTACATTTCTCCACAATGACATCAGAACTTGGGGTGCACTCTTTTTTCTGAGCCTTTAGCTCAGTTTGGGTGTCTGACTCACTAGTGCCGTCACAATCAGCGTCAGACCTCACAACCTAGAAAAGACAAACAATCATTTACATTCTGATTAGAGATGTTCTGATACCATTTTTTCCCTCCCGATACCAATTCTGATTCTTGAGCTGAGGGTATGGGCCGATACTGACCTCCGATCCAAGTATATATAAAAAAAAAAAAAAAAATTCAAAAATTTGCCTGACTGTAATATAAGTCTCATTGTTGTAAAACATGAATAAATACAGCAAATCCAAGCCATTTACACTGCCTTGCGAAAGTATTCAGCCACCTTCAACTTTTTAAGCTTTTGCCACATTTCAGGCTTCAAACATAAAGATATAAAATTTCGTTTTTTTGTCAAGAATCAAAGAGTGGGACACAATCATGAAGTGGAATGAAATTTATTGGATATCTTAAACTTTTTTAACAAATAAAAAACTGAAAAGTGGGGCATGAAATATTATTCAGCCCCTTTACTTTCAGTGCAGCAAACTGACTCCAGAAGTTCAGTGAGGATCTCTGAATGATCCAATGTTGTCCTAAATGACTGATGATGATCAATAGAATCCACCTGTGTGTAATCAAGTCTCCGTATAAATGCACCTGCTCTGTGATAGTCTCAGGGTTCTGGTTAAAGCTCAGAGAGCATCATGAAGACCAAGGAACACACCAGGCAGGTCCCAGATACTGTTGTGGAGAAGTTTAAAGCTGGATTTGGATACAAAAAGATTTCCCAAGCTTAAACATCTCAAGGAGCACTGTGCAAGCAATCATGTTGAAATGGAAGGAGTATCAGACCACTGCAGATCTACCAAGACCCGACCGTCCCTCTAAACTTTCATCTGGAACAAGGAGAAGACTGATCAGAGATGCAGCCAAGAGGCCCATGATCACTCTGGATGAACTGATCTACAGCTGAGGTGGGAGAGTCTGTCCAGAGGACAACAATCAGTCTACACTGAACAAATCTGACCTTTATGGAAGAGTGGCAAGAAGAAAGCCATTTCTCAAAGATATTCATAAAAAGTCTGGTTTAAAGTTTGTCACAAGCCACCGTGGAGACACACCAAACATGTGGAAGAAGGAGCTCTGGTCAGATAAAAAACCAAAATCAAACTTTTAGGCCACAATGCAAAACGATATGTTTGGCATAAAAGCAACACAGCTCATCACCCTGAACTAGGGATGTAACTATATGGAAAATTTGATATCTCGATTATAGTGACCGAATTATCACAGTTTACGATATTTTCGCGATATTCTTAATTGCTGTACAAATGTCTAAAAAAACATACATTTTAATAATTCCACAAAATCTTGTGATTTTCTTGTCATACTAAAACATCAGAAGCCAAAATCTTATCAAAATGAAACTTTCACATTAAATGGGCAAACAACTGGCACAGAAAGAGGTTTTATTTTAAATGAACAAAATAAATAACAGGAACAAAGCTTATTTGTCTGGTGCAAATTTAAATAAACACTTTAACAACCATAGTAGGTCAAAATATGCAAACAATTATCAGGAACAAAGATTATAGTGCAAGTTCAAATGAAATAAACGTTTGACTTTAAGCTGAACCTTAAATAAGTATAAATGTGCAAATAAACAGTTGTATAGGAGCCAAATATGTTGTTCTGAATTGTAGTTCACTCTGTGTGTCTGTGGGTGTCACTGTGTTGTTACCTGAGGGTCAGGTATAAAGGTAGCGCCTGTTATTGGTTAGGTGTTGGACCCGGAAGGGCAAATGATTTTTGACCTCTGTGGCGCTAACTGCCGGCGTTATGGTTGTCGGATCAGTTAATGGAATAAATTAATATTTTAACTGCATCAGAAGAACATCGTTCCAGTCCGTTTTCAATGTCCTGCGTGCTATCACCACTTTCCGCCATGCTAACATTACGCTGCCAATGTTACAAGCTACAAATTCATGGGAGACACAGTCGCGAGTCGCTCGCAGACTTAAATGAGGCTGATATTACACATCCCGGTAATCGGCCGCAATTATGAGATGAAGTCAAACATAAACAGTAATCGTTATTGCGTAGAAATTTTAACGGGCTTTACCGTAATACCGATAACCGTTCCATCCCTACCCTGAACACACCATCCCCACTGTCAAACATGGTGGTGGCAGCATCATGGTTTGGGCCTGCTTTTCTTCAGCAAGGGACAGGGAAGTATCGACCGATATGGATTTTTTTAAGGTCGATGCCGATACCAATTTTTTCCATCACCCTTAGCCGATGACCGATTATGGACCCGATTCTCTTAGGCTGATACTGCTTTTGTTCCCTCAATTTACATTAAAAAATGACACAATGATAACAAATATTACAGGGCTCACAGTTAAACAAGCATTGACTGAAAAGTAAAATTTGAACAATATAACAACTTTAACTTCACATACTTCCAAATAAAAAAGTGTTAACGCGTCTGCATGTGCTGCAGGGTCTTCCAGGCAACAGAGAGTTGCCCGTGGATGCCTGTCGATAAATCATGCCGCGGAAAAATACATTGGTGAATTAACGCGCGTATTGGCTGATGCTGATTTAAGTAAAAAAAACGCAAATATCGGCCGATACATCGGCCGGCCGATGTATCAGTCTATCCTTACAGGGAAGATTAAAACTGATGAGAAGATGGATGGAGCCAAATACAGGACCATCCTGGAGGAAAACCTGTTGGAGTCTGTAAAAGACCTGAGTGGGACGGAGATTTATCTTCCAACAGGACAATGATCCAAAACATAAAGACAAATCTACAATGGAACGGTTCACAAATAAACGTATCCAGGTGTTAGAACGGCCAAGTCAAAGTCCAGACCTGAATCCAATCCAGAATCTGTGGAAAGAGCTGAAGACTGCTGTTCACAAATGCTCTCCATCCAACCTCACTGAGCTCCAGCTGTTTTGCAGGAAGAATGGACAAGAATTTCAGAAAACTGATTGAGACAAACCCCAAGAGACTTGCAGCTGTAATTGTAGCAAAAGGTGGCCCTACAAAGTATTAACGCAAGGGGGCTGAATAATACTGCACGCCCCACTTTTCAGTTTTTTATTTGTTAAAGTTTTAAACATCCAATAAATTTTATTCCACTTCACGATTGTGTCCCACTTGTTGTTGATTCTTGACAAAAAAAAACTGAAATTTTATATCTTTATGTTTGAAGTCTGAAATGTGGCAAAAGTTTAAAAAGTTGAAGGGGGCCGAATACTTTCAGAAGCCACTGTATTTCTATATTTATTTACAAATAGAACAGTATAAAACACTATTTCAAAATTAAAAGTATTTATTTTTTCTGGTAGTGTAACAGAAGTGACCAGTAAATAAATTATTAAATATAATAATAATAATAATAATCAAATATATATCGATACAGATACTGGCATTTTTGGCAGTATCAGAGCAATTTTGGATACTAGTATCAGAACCAGAACAACACTTATTCTGATGCACTCACAACAAGCTTGGCCAACTGTCAAGTTGGACAATGTGAAGTGCCAAATGTCCGGTGGAGAATGATCTCAAATTAAAATTACTGTTATGTATTTTTAAATTACTGAGCCATATTTTAATACTTTACAATCTTAAGCTGATAGATGGACAGATGTTTACCTTCCACTGTTCCTGAGGGAGTATTTGCACCACTACTACGTCTCCATTCAGTGCTCTGTTGCGGGCCACAATGCCATCCAAAAATATATCCCGTGTGTCATCCTGCAAGCATGAAAGACATTTTTCTTTTTTCCTGACCCACTTTAATGCTTTTCTTTTTTTTCTTAATTTTGACTGAGGCTATGAAGATAGACTAACTCACAGGAGAAGGGATGAAAGCCTCATGGTATTTCTTGGGGTTGATTCTCAATTGTCCCTGGGGAGGAAAAACACAGAAGCTGAAAAGGACCCAAATGCTTTACAATCACTGCTTCTGCAAACACTCCTGTACCAGGTCTTCTGCTGCGCTAACACAAAGTTTGGTCAGTTGCTAGCTGAGGGTCAGAGTTTAACCTGGAGTAAAACCCTTATGTGATGTTAGAAAGTCACATGACCTTTGTGAGTTACCAGCTGGAGCTAAAGAGAGGCTGCATCTCAGCTGTACTCAACCACCAGAGGTCTCTTTCTCTAATATGTCTGGTTAATCCAGATACAAATAAGTTCCAACAAGAATCTCAGTAATTTATTTTGCAATATTTACCCTCATTTAAGGATTTATTGAATCACTTCAACAGTTAATTCTATGTTGGCTGTACCGACTCAGGCTAGCTAACATTGTAGCTCCCAGTTTCAAGGCTGTTTAATCGCTGAACCTGTGCTTTTGCTTGTTGCAACGCTGCAACTGTGTCAAACCTTGAGTGCTGCTGTGGACACAACTGAATTAACCATACCAAGCTAACCATTAGCGCAACTGCTCTGATTATGTTTCAATATAGTTTTGCATGTGTAAATTTGACAAAATATATTGCATTTTAATTACAGCTGACAAGGTATATTCACACAGATCACTTTAAATGACAAAACTCATAAATTCATTTGTTAAATGTCAAGTTCATACCTGAATGAGCTCTCCTCTTTTGAGGCCATGGGAAACCTCCTCAGAGGTCATGTAAGGTTCAAACACTTGTTTCTTTGATCCCCTGCCTCCTTTGTTCTTACTCCTGTCAGTATGAGATTTGGCACTCGAAGCTGAAAAAGAGAATTTAGTAACGTTAAGATTCTGTGTAGAGTCTGAAAAACTACAGTAAGATAATTTCATAGATAGTAAAAAATAACTCAAAGGCTGCATTTACACTGCAGGTCTTGATGGTCAATTCCAATTTATTGCCTATATCTGATTTTTCTTTTTTTTTTTTTTAAATCATTTTTATCATTCAACTTTATGGTCAATAACACCTGTCTTTGTTTTCAGACCACTCATTCTCTTACTGATCTCTCACTCTCTGGCCAAAAAAAGCAAAGTAACCACCTGGGTTTGAATGGGGAAAATATCTGAAGAGCAAACTTGAAAATGTCATTTGTTAATTTGTTTTATTTAACAAGCCACTATTTCACAGACACAGTGTGTCTGTGAAATAGTGTCTGTGAAATAGAAATCACTTCCTCTGTACGTGTGTCTGACACACGTACAGAGGAAGTGATTTCTAATGTTCTCACTGACCAACTTCTTCAGCTTTCTGACAAAATGCACTACCTGCCAAGAAAGTCTTCACTTAGATTTAACTAAGCAAACAGTTAAGAGCCTCTAACTAGAAAAGGTACTGCAGTGATCATTATGTTTCAGCTTCAATAAGTTATTTAGCTCTAAATGATGTGGTGAACAGCTTCTCAGTCCTTAAACAACCATGTCACAGAGGTTAAAAACTGCCCAATGCATTATTAAAACCTAGAAGGACAGTGAATACAATTAACCAGGTAGAGATGGGCTCAGAAAATCATAATCAGAAGATCATTTAAACACTTGGTGAAATAAAATCAAAGAAAATCAGAGTGGAGCGAATTGCAATGATTAATAGTGAAAGTACGAGCATTTCTGCTTGCATAATGTGAAGAAAACTTAAAGTTCACTGTATGAAATTTCAATGTAAAACTACAGTAAATTATTGGCTAATAATTGCATTCATTTCATAGCAATTTGTAGGCCTGGGCCAAAAAAAAAAAATCGATTTTTATATTAATCGCGATTTTTTGCTCAGGATTTTTAAAAATCGATTCTCGTACAAGAATCGATTTTTATTTATTTAATGGTGGGGTAAAGAGTTCGGGTGGCTCCGTGGAAATACTCCGCTCGCTGGGCTCCGCCAGTCTCTTTTGTCATCTACACTTCTGGAAATAGAAGCACGTGTGTCACCATAGTAACCCGAATGCGGGCAAACGCACGTGACAAAATGGTGGAGTGCAGCGAGCTGAGAACTTTCACACAACAGAAGATAATATCCAAGTTACTGCTTTCCCAAGAATTCTTGGATGTCAGCAGAGAATCAGACATGCTTTAAATCAGGTAAGAATGTGGAAGCCTGTTCACCTGTGTTTACATCACTCATCACCATCGGATTTTCAAGAATGTGTGAGTTACAATTAACGGGAAAAATATGATCTGTCCCCTTAGACTGCAAACGTGACTGAACATATCTGATTCATATCTAATTAATTTCCATATGTGAATTAGGCCTGAAACCAATTTGAGATTATCCTATGTGGTTTGGTACACATGCACAAAAAAAAAAAAAAAAAAAAAAAAAAGAAAAAAAAATCTAAATTGAGTCATAAAGTTACAAAGAAATATATTTATTTTTCCTCATTACCAGGTGGGGATTTGGGTCTGGGTCTTGACATCTGAGGCTCAACTACTGATTGTAATGTCTCCTCCAGGTGCTTCGCCGGGACGTTTTTCTTTGACTTCATTTTGGCCTGCTCCTGCACACTTTGCATTTCCTTTCTTTGGGGATTTCAGATGTCCACCAGTTACTTCCGTCTCTTTGCAGGCAACTTCTCTGTTAGTCTCCTTGCTCTTCCTTTGCTGCTTCTGCTGCTTCTTTGCATTACTCGATTTTTGAGAACCAAGCTCTTCTCCAGACTTCAATATCTCCATCCTGGCTGGTGGTGGTGTCCCTTCTGTGTCCGTGTCGCTGCACACACATATTTTGCTTCCTTTCACACTCTTGTTCAGCGTCGCGAGTTCTTACTTTTTCCATGTACAAAGACAGTGAGCTCTCATCGTTATTCTTCATGAAGGATGGGGAGAAGTCCCTTGAATATGAGACATCACTGAACACTTGGTCCCTTTTTCGTTGTGTTATGTTCAGCTTGTCACTCTGGGCTTCGAGCGCTGGACTGGGACCACATCCTTCCTTTTGAAATGATGGGTTCTTTGCAAATTGCTCTACAAACAAATTAAACTTACTGCTATTGTGCTGGCTAAGAAGCCTGGCATACGCATCTTTCTTAGGGGGGGGGTTTGACTGGTTCAGGCTGCGCTTTGGCTCTCGATTCAAGTTAGCAGTCTTGGACTGCCGAGGAGTATCCATAAGGCAATCTTTTAAGGTGCTGCCTCTGTAACTGGAAAAAATAAACACAGTGAGTACAGGAAAAAAAGCAGGAGGAAATCTGAAAACAGTGGTTTCAGAAATAAAACTAAAAAAAAAAAATTCAAAGTAGTACGACCTAACCCTAACCCGATGTTGCCTTTTTTCTTTTTGAGCTACCCATTTTGCACTTCCACATACGTTTCATTTTAATTCTATATTTTAATAGATTAGTGATCTTATCAATCAGCTCACAGGCCAGAGTTTCTTACTGATCTGAGGCTTCAGTGTTGTTTCTAACTAGTAAGTCTCTTTGGATAAAAGCACCTACGAAATTACTTATGTTTATTGTAGTGTTGTTCCGATTCCGATGGCAGTACTGGAAATTGCTCGGATACTGCCAAAAATGCCAGTATCAGTATCAGCGAGTCCAGGAGTCCAGGCACCAACCGATTCCAAGTAATTTATATTTAATGATTTATTTACTGGTTAAAGGTGGGGTAGGTGTTCTTTTTTGCAGCACTTTTTACAATATTGCCTGAAAACCTTTTCACATTCCCATTGCACCCACTGAAATAAAATCTTTGCAAAAAAAATGAAATGTTTTGGTCTGGTCTAGAGGGTATAATCAGAGGAGGAGGCGGAGCCTTTGGGAGGAAGGAGGGAGTGTATATTTTCAAAATCTCACTTGAGTTGGATTGCTGGAACCGTTTTTTCAAAAAACAACTACCCCACCTTTAACTCCGTTAAACTACCTGCAAAAAAAAAAAACTTTTTAATTTTGTAATACTGTTTAAACTGTTCTATTTGGAAATAAATATAGATATAAATGGCTTGGATTTGCTGTTTTTATTCAATGTTTTACAAAAATGATAAATATATTAGAGTCAGGCAATTGTTTGCAATTTTCTTTAAATATCATACTCGGATCGGTAGTCGGTATCGGCCGACACCCACAGCTCAAGAATCTGAATCGGTACTGGGTGGGAAAAAATGGTATCAGAACATCTCTAGTTTATAGCCATCAAGTAATGGTTTATAATAGCAAATTATCAAATAACTATGACTTAACTTTTCAATTATTGAGTGTCTGCAACTATTCATGGCTTATAATTGCCTGCACAACTCCACTTATTTATAAGATTTATAAAAAAGAGCAATAGTTTATTATAAATGTGATAAAAGAATGTATTTGCACATTTCTGCCTTCGTGAGGACTCAGTTTAAGTCTTGGAGATACAGTTTATGAAACTGAGTTACACAACTACCAACCATACCTGTATTATTGGAGTTGTTTCCGTCTTGAGTTATACAACCTAGCATTCCCATCTTTTTTTCTTTTTTATTGCCTTACTTTTCAATAATTCAATTCTGCATCTCAATTTACATTTGTTTTACATCTTATAGTCTATCTTGAGACCCAGTTCTGTTCCTAATGTATCAGTATTTTTATTTTGTCAGACCTTCTCTGTAGCTTAGTCTTATCATCTCTTTTTATTGCACATTTACTCTGTCTTTGACCTGTTTTAGTTACTTCATGTTACTCAAGAAAACAAATGACAGAAAAAGAAAATCATTTTCATTTGTTAAAAAAAAACAAAACAACTGATTGGCCGGTGTGGTACAAAATACCATCTTTGAGGCACATCTCATTTGTTATTAACATCATATTTCGCTCTAAGCCATCCTAAAGACAGATATACGACTGAACATTTAACCGACTCATTTTAGTAGAAGTTGGCTCACGGTTTGTTAATTTTATAAGAAAACAAAGCCGCATCGTTACATCACCTCCAGCTTGAACCAGACTGGCCGACCGCTAACTAACAACCGCTAACAGCCGCAGGATACACACAACGACCAACCACTAGGTTCATTTGTAATAAATGAATATAAAAATACACTGTAAATGACAGTCAAAATCAACGGCAAAAATAAACATTACCTCTTTCACTGCGAGGCAAGTTGTGTAAAGCTAACTTTTCTGTCTTCCTTCGGACTCTTCTTCTGGTCGTCTTCTTATTGGAGCTAGAAAACAACGAGTGGAAGAATTACCGCCACCAACTGGACTGGAGTGTCACGACAGGCAACCGACAACAATGCGAAAAACTTGTTTTGTTTTGTTTTGTTTTGTTTCTTTTTGCAATTCTCCCGTTTGGGAAAGCACGGGGAGATTAGTGCAGGGATATCTGCATATGAGACACAAAAGAGAGGAATGTTAACTACAAAAATAATTACATTATACATACAAAAAGATTTAATCCAACAGAGTGAGGCAAGAGCCCAGTGCATCATGGAGGTCTCCCAGCCATCTGGGGCTATAGCAGTGTAACTAAAGGGATGATTTAGGGCACCTGTCAGCCTTATACTTATAAGCTTCATTGAAAAGAAATGTTTAAACCCAACTATTTTTCCCCAACATGTATATTTTAAAACTCTAAATTTCTCTGCTTTTTTCCCCCCATGATATTGATTTTCTCAGTTTTTATGTTTGAGTTGTAAAAGTTGATTACATAAGCAACAAACAGAATCAGCTAATCCATTTTTAAAGTTGTATTAGCCTCCTGTGTCTGACCTATTTCTGATGCAGAGACAGTTTGATCTTTTTGCTTTGTCTTGTTCTCTGCTTACTGCCTCTGCACAGCTGATGTTGTTAAGCATGTTCACTTTCTGTATTTAAACTGAACTTTGCTATCCACCACTGCTTTTACATTTATCTTCCATATTATCTTCACATTCTTTAACTTTATGGTCAATAACACCTGTCTTTGTTTTCAGACCACTCATTCTCTTACTGATACACTCTCTCTGGTCAAAAAAAAAAACCAAAGTAACCACCTGGGTTAAAATATCTGAAGAGCAAACTTGAAAATGTTATTTGTTTATTTGTTTTATTTAACAAGCCACTATTTCACAGACATACAGAGGAAGTTATATCTAATGTTCTCACTGACCAACTTCTTCAACTTACTGACAAAATGCACTTACCTGAAAGAGTCTTCACTTAGATTTAACTAAGCAAACAGTTAGGAGCCTCTAACTAGAAAAGGTACTGCAGTGATCATTATGTTTAAGCTTCAATAAGTTATTTAGCTCTAAATGATGTGGTGAATAGCTTCTCAGTCCTTAAACAACCATGTCACAGAGTTAAAAACTGCCCAATGCATTATTAAAGCCCAGAAGGACAGTGGTGAATACAATTAACCAGGTAGAGATGACTCAGAAAATCATAATCAGAGATTATTTAAACGCTTGGTGAAATAAAATCAGAGTGGAGCGAACTGCAATGATTAATAGTAAAAGTATGAGCATTTCTGCTTGCATAATGTGAAGAAAACTTATAGTACACTGTAAGAAATTTCACTGTAAAATTACAGTAAATTATTGGCTAATAATTGCATTCATTTCACAGCAATTTGTAGGCCTGGGCCAAAAAAAAAATTAGATTTTTATATTAATCGCGATTTTTTTCTCAGGATTTTAAAAAATCGATTATCGTACAAGAATCGGTTTTTATTTATTTAATGGTGGGGTAAAGAGTTCGGGTGGCTCCGTGGAAATACTCCGCTCGCTGGGCTCTGCCAGTCTCTTTTGTCATCTACACTTCTGGAAACAGAAGCACGTGTGTCACCGTAGTAACTTGAATGCGGGCAAACGCCCACGACAAAATGGCAGAGTGCAGCGAGCTGAGAACTTTCACAGAGCCTGAACTCTTTCCCCCACCGGTCAAACGTATGGACTTTATTTGGTTTTTATAAAAAGCATGGGGCAGGGGAGCTCGATATGAGGAAAGCCATATGCAGGGGAGGACTGGTAATCTGTGGATTCTGGAAAAGTCCAGAACGGCCGTCCGGTCTCCGGCTGTCAGCCCTGTTCAATAACCAGAATTTTCAGTCTATAAACTAACAGCAGGGGGCGCTAAGACGATCATTTATCATTTATAGGCCTAAAAACCAACAAAGTAGACTAACATTAGTGTCTGTCAACAGAAAGATGCCAAGCAGAAAACACAAGGAGAAAGATGGATGTGAAAAATAAAAAGTAAAAAAAGCCAAGTAAGTTTGAGGGTGAGAAGTTTTTCCCATTTAGTCACTACTTAGCTTTGTCTTCTCTTTTGTGGTGTGTGGTGGAGTAATGTCTGTGGAGTAGGCTACAAATGTTGTTTGAAGGACGATTGGTTGAATGGTACCCAACTAATCACAGCAGCATTGCATGGGGCAATTTAATTTTAAAAATCAGTATAATGTCAGGGCCTTACTATAGTATTTGCTAGATAGTCTAGTGGTTTGTGGGTTCAATTTCCAGTGTTGTTATATGTTGTTGTGTCTCTTTTTAGTCATTTCTTTCTCTCTATCCAATAAAGGCCACTAGAAAATCTTTTAAAAAAGATTCTGATATGAAATATAAAACATAACCTGCTAACTACTGCTGACCAGATGGTGAATAATCTACTCTGTTGAGTTCATACATTTGTAAATCAGATTCTGATGGAGTCAGAGCCTGTTAATATTTTCACAACAATTTACCGTAATCAATACACAGTACTTTACTGTAATTATTCCACAGTAATTTACAATAAAACAACATCTCTCTACCATAAATTCATGGTTGCCATGCCCAAGGAATTACCATGATATAGCAGTAATTAGCTGTGGACTGTAAACTAATGTGAAATAAATACAGTAAATTGCTGAGAAAATATTTACGTTGAATTACTGCAAAAGTAATACAATTATTAGCCAATAATTTACTGTAAATTTACAATTTAATAAAAAGTGTAATATATTGTAAAATCCATTTGTTAATTGTAATTTTACTGTACCCTCTCACTTTATGTTCAAAAAAGAAAATGGAACAAAAGGATAATTTGTTTTCACTTTTTAATCAAGCTTATGAATGCAAAGTGCAATATTAAATTTAACAGCTTTTCCAGGCAAACATGCTCCCAACATATTCAGTACAAATCTTAAGCAAAAATATAAAATGTGCAACAGCAAAAATGTGCAACACTAAAAATGTAAACAGTTAAACCACTCACAGGAAATAGATTTTTTTTACTCTTACATACAGTGTCGTGCGAAAGTATTTGGCCCCCTTGAACTTTTCAACCTTTTACCACATTTCAGGCTTCAAACATAAAGTTGTAAAATTTAAATTTTTTTGTCAAGAATCAATAACAAGTGGGACATAATCGTGAAGTGGAACGAAATTTATTATTATTTTAAACTTTTTTAACAAATAAAAAACTGAAAAGTGGGGCGTGTAATATTATTTGGCCCCTTTACTTTCAGAGCAGCAGACTGACTCCAGAAGTTCAGTGAGGATCTCTGAATGATCCAATGTTGTCCTAAATGACTGATGATGATCAACAGAATCCACCTGTGTGTAATCAAGTCTCCGTATAAATGCACCTGCTCTGTGATAGTCTCAGGGTTCTGTTTAAAGCTCAGAGAGCATCATGAAGACCAAGGAACACACCAGGCAGGTCCCAGATACTGTTGTGGAGAAGTTTAAAGTTGGATGTGGATACAAAAAGATTTCCCAAGCTTTAAACATCTCAAGGAGCGCTGAGCAAGCAATCATATTGAAATGGAAGGAGTATCAGACCACTGCAGATCTACAAAGACCCGGCCGTCCCTCTAAACTTTCATCTGGAACAAGGAGAAGACTGATCAGAGATGCAGCCCAGAGGCCCATGATCACTCTGGATGAACTGATCTACAGCTGAGGTGGGAGAGTCTGTCCAGAGGACAACAATCAGTCTACACTGAACAAATCTGGCCTTTATGGAAGAGTGGCAAGAAGAAAGACATGTTTCAAAGATATCCATAAAAAGTCTAATTTAAAGTTTGTCACAAGCCACCTGGGAGACCCACCAAACATGTGGAAGAAGGAGCTCTGGTCAGATGAAACCAAAATCAAACATTTAGGCCACAATGCAAAACGATATCTTTAAGGTTGTACTGGGAAAAGCCTGACACAGTGTTTGACTCTTATCAAAAGGGTAGAACTGTGAATGCACTAGTTTTTATCACAAGCCAGTGTATTTTGTATTTTTTGCATTCAAGCGGTATATGTTTGATCTGTGATAGTATTTTCCTGATGTACTCTTGCCCTGTTTATCTCTGCCTAATTTAATGGAACTTCTCTTTTGTTTTAGCCTTATATAACATTGGTGATTGTTTGGCTACAAGGGCAGGAATCCAGAGGAAAGAGACATCCCAGTTTTTAGTACTGCTACCATGTAGCACCACAATACAGATTATATTTCATTGAGTGACTACAGACTGGGCATGTGTGTCTATGGCCTTATATCTTTTTCTCCCTGAAAGCTCCACCTCCAGATGGCAGCAAAGACAATGGTTTATTATTCATTTAAGAAGGATGATGCTCTGTGAAGGTCAGTTGTATAAACAACAGCCTGTCTATTAAAGCATATATGAAGAAAGCCAAAAATCAACAGAACTATGTGTGAATGAGGTGTCTGGGTGTGATAGTGAGAAGGTATACGCTCAGAGCACACATATATCTGTGTTATCGCCATGCAGTATAGCAGGAGAGCCATTTTTCTTCCTCTAATAAGCTGGCTCCAAACGGCTGTTCGTAATTGCTTTGCTTTCATAGCACAGGAAAAGTTAGGAAGGCTTTCTGTGTGGCGGTACTTATTGAGACAGCACGAACCTGGTGTAAGTGTGCAGTTAGATGAGACATCTGTGGGGATAAAGTGAATGAGACAGTCATCTCTCAACCTGAAAGGGTCCAAGAATTTCTAAACATCTAAACACAAACAAACATACTCACAATCATGCACTCACAGACACTTTCAGTACATGAGTTAATTTAGTGATTTGCAACAATAAGAACTACAGTTTCTCTTAACAAGCTTTACCTACGAAAGACAATGCTCATGTCAACAATGTTTAATAATTTACTCCTGTGTACGTAATGTGGTAGATGCTTTTTCTTATAGTTACTCCTTTTATTGGAGGGGGAATTTTACTCTTACTAAAAAAAGAAAAAAAAGTATTCAAACAGTAAATACCTTAACCTTAACTGAACCTAACTGAGCTAAAGATCAAATAAGATATAAGTTTTGAAGCCATGTGAGGCCAGTATCTTAGAAGAGGTACATTTGCTGAGAACAACGTAGAATATTTCTCTTTAAAGAGCCAAAAGGCAGTTCTTTTAACCTGCATATCTTTGGTTTGCGTTACATTCTTTAACAACATTTACAGCAACACCAGAGCATTATTTACTGAAGCTGTTAATCTGCTGCATTGTGCTCGTACTCATGAAGTGAAATTATGTGTTTTAACTTGTAGCTTTTGGAAAAGTTGCCTCACGGATATTATCAAGCATGAGTTTTTATACCTACCACACAGCTGCAGCTCTTCTCGCAACTAAAGCTTCAAATTCACCTAAATTATCAGGTTAACAGAAAAATTAACTACTGTTTGCAAAATGTCAGCTTTCCTGGTCCATTTCTATTTTACACTGCAACAAAAGAAGTTGATTGGGCAAAAGTAATTCCTATGAGCAAATAATGTAAGCCACTTCACATATAATTACCCTGAAACTAAATCCATTCTTTCTCATTTCTCATCTTGTTTCCCATTGTTCTCCTCATTCTTCATCATTCATCAGCACCTTTTTGTTGATTCAATGGCTTTTCAAGGCAATCCAACAATGAAAAAAAAGTGATTAGAGTCATCCTTTTAGTGCATCAAACACAGCAAAAGTAGGATTCAATGTGCATTTTATACCTCAAATATCTATCATGCAACTAAAGCCAGAAAAGCATTTCCCACGTAGTGAATTTCTATGGTTCTTAAAAACTTCTAGACATAAATTAGCACATGGAAGTAGCTTTAAATATCAGATGATGCTGTCTCCATAAATAAGACCTTTAGACATTCTAATTCTGTATAGATATAGTGTGGCTCAAGACATGTGGCTTAATATAATTTAGAAAATAAGCAGTGGGAAATAGATTTTGTTCACAAATTCATTCTGAGACACTCTTAAAAAAGATTATTGAGTGAAAACATCTGTTAAGCTGTGGTCACCTCCCAAATGAAAACATCTCACTGCTTCTTTCATTTTACTTTTGAAGCTTTCCATACATGGCCGCAAATTGGTCTCCGGCATGCTTTAAAGAAGTACATATCATGAGAATAAGCCTTTGTCTTTTTCCTTTAACCTTTTCTTCTCCAGTGCAAAAACTGTAGAAACCGTTGGGAGAACAGAGACTGTGGTGAAAGATGGTGCATCAGCTTCTACCAGTGTTGCAGTTGTGTGGAACCAAGTTGTGAAGCATGCAGATGAAGCAGCAAATACCTATCAAATATTCATTAGACCAGGGGAGGCAGTGCAGCTTGTAAGAGAAAATAAAGCATAGGGAGCAGGAGCAGTGACTTTGCATGGTCACTTGCCTCCTTGCACTGATGCTGACTTCAGGACATGCAAATCTTCCTTCTCATATGATCTGGAGGATGTTGACATTAGAGCAAATCTGTAAAATGAAGATGTTAGTTGTTTATCTACAGTGAACACCTTTCTTTAGCATCATACTGTGTGCTAACATGGGGCTCACTGATGACGTTGTGAGTGGTGTACCATACTGTAGATGGAGTCGTGGATTTGCAAGAGTAGACAGCCTACAGTCATTACCATTGACTGCAGCACAGGGAAGATCTCTGCACTGTCACCTTTCAACACCGTGACAACAATCTGTGAGAACCCTGAGTGAGTAGTACTCTTCAATGCCCATTTATAGTCAGGGGTTGAGTCCTGATCAGCTTTGGAGAATGTCAGAGCTGCCAAAGATAAACATCAGAGATCAGAAAATCATAGATACAACAACAACAACAAACAACAACAAAAACATGTGCAAACACGCTGTCAGAGTTTTTTGCAATTTACATCAAATCTACTCACGGGGTGCCTGGAAATTAAAGTAACATCCAAATGACTGATCACCTTTGACTTCCACATTTGTGTTCATTTACATGTGAAGATAACATCCAGCAACCATCGACAACTGCTGATGATTAAAGACAATGGCTTCCGATAATAAGTCACAATTTATCATAACTGCTGCAAAGGTATCCAGCGCCTCATATTGGCTTCCACACGCACAACTCAGGCCAAATGTTGGCACATTCATCTGTGCTCTGGCACTGACCAGAAAGGGTAACAACGCCATTAATATATTTTTAAGCCAAGCGAGTTTTAAGGAGACTAATTTAATAATATATATATATATATATATATATATATATATATATATATATATATATATATATATATATATATATATATATATATATATACGGTTATTATTAAACCACCCTTTGTTTTCTTCAGTTTCTTGTTCATTTTAATGCCTGGTACAACTAAAGGTACATTTGTTTGGACAAACATATCGATAACCACAAAGATTGCACATAAGAGTTTTATTTAAGAGCTGATATATTACCATTTTCCATGGTTTTCTTGATTATAACCTAAATCACTTAAGTTTTTACATCAATAGCTATGGCGTTGTACTGCCAAAAACACTGCTTTTATGCATTCAGTGTTTTCTTTTCTGTCTGTTTTAGTCACATGATGACGTTTAGTGGTACCAGGTATTAAAATGAACAAGAAAGTGAAGAAAAAATGGTGGTCTAATAATTTTTTCCATGACTGTATATGTATGTATATATATATATATATGTTTGCAATCTAAATATCAACTTGCGCTCCCTTCTTCATCTCTTCTTCATCATCACCATGAACCTGAATTTTTCTCCCACTTTCCTCCTACTTTCAGCACCGGACAGCTCCCGTCTCTCCTACGCTCCGCCCACCTCTTGCAGACTGGCAGGAAAACACAACCACACATGCCGGTGGGCTACCACTTCAGATGGCCTATTAGGGTTTCATTGGGAGGGGCAGAACTTGGAGAACAATTTGCTCCATTCCTCGTCATCATACTCCTTCCTCATGGATTTCTCCGAGCAGGAGTAAGAAAAGACCCACAGCTCAAATTAATGGATTGCGGGGAGTCGGTGTAGCTTTAATTTCATTCAGGAGATTTGTGTGGGGGGGTTTCTAGGCTGCTGTTTGGATTTGGCTTTGGTAGGCGGTTTTGTAAAACGAGGCAGATGTGAGTGAAAGTCTGTTTAATGTGACGCGGAACAAACGATGCCTGGACGAGAGGTGGGGATCCCCATCGCTCTCAGCAAGATTATGGTTGTAAAATCCGGGACATTCTGAAAATTTGGGGCGTGTGTTTCTAATCGCCCGGAGCATCAGATAGAGAGTGGCTTTGGTGATGAGCGCCACACTTTCCCAAGTGCCCGCGGTGTCCCCTCCGTGCCCGTGAAAAGAAACGATGGCTCTCATTGTCGTCCCGCTGCTTCTGCAAACAGGGCTCGTTCTGGGATCAAACTATGGTTACGTGGAGTGGTCGGATAACGACAGAGACGACAAGCACCCACCGGTCTTCAGCACCCAAAACATCAATAGGGTGCCGCCCCACCAGCCGACCGAGTACCTGATACCGGCGACCGAGCGCGCAGTGGTTGCGCACAAGATAGAGGAGGACCTGCCCAGGGTGGTGACCGCCTTCCTGCACACCGGGGACTCCTCGGCGCTGAGGCAGGTCAACTGCTCCCGGAGGTACGAGCTGAGCAGCCTGCGGGGCGGCCTCCACGTCGCCTCCCACTACTCGCTGCACAGCATTCTGGACACCTTAGCGCACGCGACAAACTTCCTGAACATGATCCTGCAAGCCAACAGGTCCCGCGAGCAAACGCCTCGCAGAGATATCCACTGGTACCACGCGCTGGTTCAGAGCATCCTCGAGGGGGACCCCAAAATCCACAGGGCGGTGGTGACCCTACAGACGGACGCCCCGACTCCGGGGCCCCACGTCTTCCTCCAGGCGACGAGGACCGAGAATGAGGTGGTGATGCAGGACCTCTCCGGCTCCGCGCACCCGCAGCTGAAGAGCAGGAGCCCCGAGTCTGACTGGTTCAATAACTTCAGGGACGGCAGGGCACCGCACGTGCACGGAAGAGTCCCGGGCGGCTCGGACTCCACAAGTGGAAGTTACACTGTGAACAAAAACCAGATAAAGTGGTCGGCACCGTACCTGGAGTGCGAGCACGGGGCGTTTGTGCCTCACTGGCTGCTCACCTTGTCGGCTGGTTTCTATGGACTGAAGAGAAACTTGGCGCCAGAGTTCAGGTGAGGCTGGCAGTACATTTGTTCAAGTTTTATTTTTGGCTGACTGACAACAAATTAAATGCAATGAACGCACTTGAAAACGGAATATTTAAGTAATAAACATAATTGAAATATGAACCTTACAGAACTGCAGAAACAGATGGAGTAAAAGCATCTTCATTGACACAAGTAGACTTTTCTTATCTAATAAGCTGTTAAAGCACAACTGTGCATTTTACTGCCACAGCCTATAATCTAATACGAATACTGCAGGCACGCACGTGTTTATGACGAGATCTATACAAACTGGCTGTGGTTTGGGAGGGAAAAGGAGCAGCACTTAGGAGTGCAAAATACCCAAGGATCTCTTATTTCAAAGCTTCCATAACAAGAGCGTCTTAAAATGATCAATACAGTCCTGAATAAACAATGACACGTCAGTGATATGAAGCCACTGCCAGAGATGCGACTCTGACGTGTCATTGTCAGTATGTCAGTGCTGATGACTGACAACTGCAGGAATCTATTTTTTTAGCTCAAATTCTACTGAATTAAAAAAAAAAAAAAAGTTATGTTTTTCCATCTTTTTGGATAATAAAACATGAACTGAAATTTAAACCGCAAATCAGAAAATATTGCAACAATATGGACAAGGTAAATAAAAAGAACAGTAATTCTTACATTGACTTTGACTTTTTATTGCTATGTAAACATTCTGAACCCAAGCCATTTAGAGCACTTCTGCTTGTCAGTTTGTCAGCAACCCTGTCATTTGTGAATATACTATACGTTTCATTTTTGCTTTTCAGGCCTGCACACATTCTATTAAAACTAGATTAAAGCTTTTACCACTTTGTAATGTTGCCATTCATTCTCACAATACTTATGAGGCATTAAGACACTAAGTGATGAAGCATTTCTTCCTGAAAACCCATTCTCCATACATTCTGACCCCGTATCCTCTTAATCCAGCTTTGCCTTTCTGTGTGAAAAATGTGGCTTTGCATTGTCCTTTTGAAAAATGCATTGACATGAAAAGATGAAGGCAGCTATGTTGCTCTAAAATCCCAGTGCACCTTTCTGCATTAATACTATATATTATATACCGTCATAGAAGTGAAAATGAGCTTTTACCAAGACCACTAATACAAATCCATTACCACGGCAGAGCTTTCTTTTCAAATAGTTCTTTTATTCCATTTTTGGTTACACTGTGTGATGGTCGGTCCAAGATGGCCGATGCTGATCAACATGAAGCTTATTTTTTCACAGTAAAGTTTCAAGTGGCTTTTATGGATGAAGCTTCATATTGTAGTGTCTGGCAAACTCTTTTTTTCAAAGCCTTTGCTCATCCATCAGATAATGATGAATGAATGGTGTTGATGGAGTGCCATCTGAAGGATCAGAGATTGCAGGGCTGGAATGCCTCAATTTTTGCATTTCAGGCTTATTAATTTTGTTTCATTGGATGGAAAAAAAAAGTGACAAGGGAAAAAAAAAATTAAATATCTTGGGATCATGCTGTCTGCAAATAAATCAAAAGTAAAAATGGCATTAAACACATGCGTGCACACATACGTACATACATATATATATATATATATATATATGTGTGGGTGTGTATTTTTTTTTCCATATAATTCCAACTTTTTCTGTTTTGGGGTTGCGATTTCAAACCTTCACTCAAAATGCTTTTTCCACATAATGTAAAAGTGTGAACAGATGTACAGTACTGTGCGCCCTGAGACTTGTTGTTTTTATCAAAGATTTTAATGATATTCACATTTATTTTTCAATTTCTTGAGGATGTAGTCAGAACATCTGGAGTCGATGGAGTCAACATCTGGCTCTCTTAAACCCAGATTGAGTATAATTCCTAATTAATTTCATTCCAAACACCTGTAGAGGACAGGCTTCCTGAAAAAGAATTAAATCTATGCTTGGTTCTGAGGATGGTCACAGTAAATACTGAGTTTTGCTTGTAAAGTCATTTTGTTCTGAAAATTGTTTGGTTTTTCTTTGCACATATTATTAAGAGGTTTATCGATTTGGGTTTTTCTGTAGCCGACGGTGATTAAAAAGTAGCCAGTAGTCTCCTAAATGATTAATTGTTCAACATTATCATTATATTTTCTGTGGACACAGATGATGCCCAGTGGTTTACAGACTGCAGTGTGTTGTATGTGCGTGTGTGTGATTTGGGAATCAGCCTGGCAACCATCCACATGGTTAATGTGTCCCTGAGCAAAGTGCTGCATCACTGACTTTTCCAGGGACAGTGCTGAAGCATTATGACATGACCAAGAAGTACTTTGGGCTTTGGAAGGAACTACATCTTCATGGTTTCTTAGTTTTAGCCGTTGAACAATTCCCTCAGACATGAAAGTGCAGGTGCTGAAGGGTTAAACATCTCTCTTGCAGAGCACAGTTCCATTTTGCTGTTGCAGTTTGTCCGTCTGTGCTACATTGGTCATCACCAGAAAAATAATTGTTGCATGCCTGGGAGATTGCTCAAATGCAACTGCTGACAAGCCATTTGTCTCACCTGTTTCAGCAGGTGAGACAAATGGAAGACCCGCTTGTGTCTGCTGTCTCGGGCATCTGAAAACCTTAAATGTGAATAAATAAATTCAGCCAATTAATTCACAATTAAATCAATTCACCATTTCAGCCAAGCCAAGCGGGCTTTGAGTGAGATTAAACGGTTGAGGCATTTTAGAGGTTCCTGTGATTTTTGGCATTTAGATGCAGAATAATCAGACAGCTCATGCATTTAATCCCATTTGTGAAGTTGCATGACGATATCAAAAGGGCACAGGATTACAGAGTGGTAATACCCTCACCACCTCTGCAGCGTAAAGCCGTTTTTTCAACAAATGACATTTGAAATCCAAAAATACTTTTCCTTGTGTTGACAAATGAGTTGCCAAAAAAAATAAGTGTGACACTTATCTTTTCCCCAAAGCTTTCAACTAAGCCACACAGTGTTTGACTGGGATTTTCTCAAGTATTCAGGTCCTAGTATGAGGCAAATACAGCCTCAGACAAACACAAACATGACCTTTTCCACAGTGTCATTATCTATTTAACAAGAATGAGACAAAAAACAGAAAAAGTCATGTGGGCAACACTAAGTAGACCCCTTTACTGATTCCTCAGAATTTAAGATGATGAATTGTAGTCGGATGCTGCTATTCATCAGCTCTTCAGAAAAAGGGGATTTTAGCAGTTTTCATGTGTGCAACAGTCAGGTGTGTAGTAACACAACGTCAAGTGGGGAAGACATAAGCAGTGGTCTTTGAGAGTTGTTGCACATCTGTGTGGTGATCATAACATTTCTAAACAATTCATAGTCCAACATTCTACAGTGAGAAATATGATTAACTAGAGTAAAACGCTACATCCCAAATTTATAGGCCTCACAAAGCATGTTAGCGCAGTTAGAGGGTGACTTTACCAGTATGCCTTGTTTGGAGAAAGCTTCTTCTGTCTAAAAAGAATATGGGAGCATGACTGAGCTTCGTAAAGCTGCATCTGAACAAACCACAGGACATCTGGGTATAATGTCTTATTGGCAGATGAGGCCAAACTGGTGTTTTTTGGCCTTAACACCCATGTTTGATGATGATCAAATGCAGTATATCAGTAAAAACACCTCACTGTTAAGTACAGCTGTGGAGGAGTGACGAGTTGGACTCTTCTAGTAGTCTATAGGCAAATGTGGGGCTAAACTGGGTCATGCAACATGAAAATGATCTCAGGTACACCAGTTAATCTACAGTATAAGAATGGCTGAGAAATGCAAGAATTGTGGGACCTGTTGACTCAATGTGAGAAAAAGGTCCAGATCTCAACACCAATGAAATGCTGTGGTGGGACCCCAAGAGAGGTGCGCTGCGCATAAGCAAATGTCCAAAACTGTAATGAACTGAAGCAGTGTTGTATAGAAAAACAGGCCATATAATTCTCCTTAATGACATGTGCATGATAGACTATTACTACAGACTATTATCTGTTTTTGGCTTCATTTTTGTTACATAAATAATGACACGGCGAGAGAAAGTTTAATGCCGTTGTTCGTATGGATTTTGATTTGCCTCATATTGAGACCCACTATGATGAGATGATTTTAAAAAATATGTTTCTACACATCGGATCAAACAGGCGTATGAGTGTATGACATGATAAAACTTTTACACTGAATTCTAAAACTAGATCAAATGATCAACATGAGTGAACTTACTTGTTAGAAGATTCTGGTTCTTGTTCAAGACAATAGAGCAACACTGATGAAAGTAATGCAATACAGGTGTAAAAATCTGGTAGTTTTTTTTTTCCTTTTTATAATGCATTGTTTATTATGTTTCTTTGAACAAGTGGAAAACATCATGTAAGTCATCGAATATAATATTTAATATTTCCTAGAAAAACCTCACCATCCACTTACTTTTTTTTTTTTTTTTTTACAAAATGAATTTTATTTATCCTGGTTTATTCAGGTCTGAACAGTGAAAGGCTTTGCATCATTCATTTTGCCTGAAGATAACTCTAAGTACAGGATGTCCAGAATAGTGTATATAATAGGCTGTGGGGTCTAAACATTTGTGGGGGAACTGGGCAGGTTGGCAGCCCTTTAGTGCCATATGAAGTTTAGAATAACTGATTAATCTAACATAGGGGAGAGTGAGGTAATGAGAGACGGTCTTTACTCCCCCCCGCCCTCTAAGCAAGCTAAATTGATGTGTCTATAAAATTAACACATTTTTCTTTAGTTTAGGATGTTTGCCTAAGGACGGAAATGATCAGAATGTTTGCTGGACTAAAGATGGTGAAAATGTGATCGATTTTATAAAAAGAGATCAAGTGTTTCATTTTACCCCAGCTATGGGGAAAGTTCTTCCTCCCTGTGAATTCCCCTGGGCTTGATTGTCAGCTCAAAATTGTCTCACTTTAACCTCTTCTCCACCACTTCTTATTAAAACAACTTCTCTGCAGAATTCAGGCCAATCTTTGGCTCGCAGCACCGCATCATTTTAAAAGGAGATAGTTCGACAATATACTGGATATTGAGTTTGTCCGCTTGAATCAATTACTTTTAGCACCAGAGTTAATTATGGTGAAAACCAAAAAAATTTACTTTTACATCCCAAAAATGTATTTTTGTACAAAACACATGGTTACCACAACACAGCGGAGTCAGGCTCTTCGTGGCCACGGTGAAAAGGATGAGCCTTGACAATCAGCCGCTCAAATGACCACAGCTGCGTCCTGTTGCTTAGATACAGGGGGTGTCACACATTACCCCTACGTATTTTTGGACACACACACTCTTACTGTGATGCAACATTGCTGGTACTCCACATCACTGTGCTCCCCTAAGACAGAATTCATATATAAAATTTACAGGGTTAAGAATTATCTCTCATGTTATGATCTCAGCCTAGTGGAGGAATTGGCTGTGAGGTCAGCAGGCAGAGCCAAGTTCAGTCAACAAATCCCTGACAACATGGTCAGTCAAGATGAAGCTGTATCTCTCAGAAAAATGCATTTTCACTAAATATTGGCACCCAATGCATGCTGCTTTTCTCCATGCTTCACTTTCTGAACTGTGCTGTGCTCTTCTTAGGACAACCACTTTCCTCATCTCTTCAAAATGAAAACTCAACTAGTTTACATTACAGGGTTTTGTAGACACATTCAGAAAGTCGGTGACAGCTTCAGGTTTGAAGCAGATGAAAGACGACCTCTAAGAAACAGAGAATCTCTAAGAAACACAAGGAAGTCGAGGCATTTCAACAGATACAATAAACAAAATCTTAGCTTTACTCTGAAAATTTTAGATAAATAACTCTCCTTGGACAGGAGAATTATACAAAATCTGCAAAGCAAAATAACATGGAGGTCATGGTGACATTTTTGAACAGCAGATGGTGGAATAAATGAATGCTGATGAAGAATTTTTAACATATTATCCTTAATGAAAAAAATGGAAAAGGAAAGCAAGTTTATTCATATAATACAGTTTATTCATTGATTTATATTAAACTATTTAAAAACACACACATATATGCTGTATACAGGATCAGACCAGCTGATAGTCTTGTCTGTGCCCGGGATGAGATCATTTTAGATTCTTTTGCCAGCAGTAAATGGTTTTTGTTTTGCCATCTCATGTAGGAGGTTCAGTCTATCACAGTCCTCGGCCTCCCTCCCTCTGCTCAGTCTACAACCTCAGGATGCTGGACTGCAGGATGCCCTTCAGTTTCCTTGTCTTGACATCAGCGGTTTGCATCTTTGCCAATGGCCAGGGTATTATGCCAGCAGAGTATCTGATTGCATAGGTGCTTATAGCCTGGATCTTGTTTTTCCCCATTTAGCTGACTCTTCAGGACCTGATTCACCCTCCGTAAGTATTTGGCTGTGGCTGACCTCCATGCTGCCTCCTCATGATTGCCATCTGCCCGCAAGATCCCCCAGCTATCTGTAGCTGTCCTGGACATCTACTTTGTTGCCCTCCAGTAGCTTCAACTTCTTCATTTGGATGCCATCTCACCACACTTAACTAGTTCAAATGACATCCTGATGTCACTGTTGTAGATCCTGGTGAGGTGAATCAGAGAGTTGATGTCATCCATGAAGAGGAGGTGGCTGATGGTCGCCCCATTACAGTCTGCACCCATAGCCACTCTTGGTGAGGATCTGACTGAGGGTGTTCAGGTCTATGCAGAACAATGGGAGGACAGGGCATCTCCTTGGTATATACCACATTTGTTGCTCACCTGTGCCACTGGCTTTGAGTTGACCCCCAAAGTTGTCTTTCACAGCCTTATTGAGTTCTGGATGAAGGCATTTGGATGAAGCATCCTGCTGATCTCATTCAGCTCCAGGCACACCAGTGTATGTGTGGCATTGAACCCCAGACTTTCTTGTAGTCAATCCAGGCAGTGCACAGGTCTTTGTGCTCCTGGTCTTACAGTTCTGGACGACTGCTCTTGTCAAAAGTAGCTGGCTTGATCCCTCTGGCATTATCGCCAATCCCTTTCTGTGCTCTGCTTATGTATTGATCAATGTACCTATACTCAGCTTAGTGGCTACAATGCCTGATAAGAGCTTTCATGTAGTGCTGAGGCAGGTTACATGCCAGTAGTTTTATGGTATTGTTCCCTTCCTCATGATGAGGACTGTCTGGTCTTGGGTTAGCCACTCTAGGTGGGTCCCTGACCTTAGCAGCTGGTTTGTTTGTGACCCGCTTGGCATTCATGGAGTGCAGTTAGCTTCTTCAGCCAGATGGTGTAACTAATGTTGGGCCCTGGTGCTTTCTTCATATTTACACTCCCTCTTGGATGCCTGCTGTTGTGATTGCTCATGTCTCATCCCTGTGTGGGTCTTCTGGCACCTTACTACCCTGCTTCTGAAAGCAGACCTTGGATGGATTGTTCGAGAAGATCCCTCTGTCTCTCTGCTGTATTTATTCAGGTGGCTAGCTAGGTCTGTGAACCTTTGTTTAGCAGTTTCCAGAGCCTCTGGAAATGGACACCTACATAAACACGGCTACATAAATTAAAGAGGTGCCTGACACTGAGAAGTCCTACCACTGGCTAGAAAAGGTTGGCTCTTATTAATCATACTAGCACAAAAATAAGACTTGGGCATAAGAGCAATAGGGGTCAGGGTCTGTCACATCAGACGAGGCTCCAGTTGCAGACTGTGACCAGCTAATCCAACACATAATAGCAGAATGTAAAGATGAAGGCCGGTAAGAAATATAAGAAACACCACAACCAAGTAGCTGGAATAAAGTACGGGAATGCCTGTACTGAAAATGGGTTGGAAGTCCCAAAGTCAAGCTGGGAGGCACCTCTGAGAGAGGTGAACAATGAATGAGCAAAGATTTTAAGGAACTTTCAAATCCAGACTGATAAACTGGTGATGGCTAATCCAACATTGTGGGAGTCAACAGAAATCCAGAAGAAAGCAGCATTGATAGATATAGCAATCCCAAGTGACGGTAATATCAGTGAGAATGAACATGAGAAACTGGAATAATACCAAGGGTTGAACTAAGAAACAGAAAAGATGTAGAAGGTGAAAGCAACATCGGGAGCAGTCGGAGCGGTGACCTCCAAGCCAGGAGAGTGGCTTCAGCAGATCCCAAGAGAAATCAGAGATCTCTATCCAGAAGAAGTGCAGGTAGACTTTCTGCTGTTCCTGGGAACAGCAATAATTGGGTGTATTTTATATATATATAGGTAAATTTCTTTTCATAGATCTAAAATATCTCACAGGTTATACTGGTGAGACGAGTCTAATGGCATCAACACACAGTGCATGATTTTGAGCTGTTGCAGATGAAAGATCACCAGTGTGACAGAATCGCCAGGATATCTTTTGTCCAAAGCGACTGCCCTACATGACAATGGCCATCACACTTGTCTTGCATCCAAAAACTACCTGATATAATTTTTTTAGCGTGTCAGAAATCACTCCATCCTCTTATCTATCATCATCTCTGCATCAGTGGTAGCCTATAATTCAAAAGGGCTTTTGCCTGTCTGCGCATACCATTCAAGATTCCAAGATTAAACTAATGGAAACTGTGCAGTGTGTGGTGTTATAATCTTATATGACTGCAGAAATTGTGCAGTGTATAGGAGCCCTAAGAGATAGATTGGTCCTTCAACCATCAGAGTTAGTTATCGTACATGTGCACTTAGATGGCTCCAATAGTTGAATCACAGATGTTTTAGTATTCACCAAACATCATTTTTTGTCACCTTAAGGCATCCGCACATTTTCCTCCCTGCCTTGCCATCTGCTTATGTACTTGATGAAAGGTAGTGGCCAAGGCTTCTCTCCAAGGTTGTTTGTTCCACTTCCCAGCAGGCAGACGGAGGTAACAGGTGTCAGGCTTCACTTCACAACAAAGGATGGAGAGAACACATGTGAGTGTGAAGCAGTTTCTCTGGTGGAGAAATAGACAGGAGAGGATAATCAAAGATGTCTGTGTGTGTTTGTGCATGTGTACAATGTTAGAAAAAAAAGAGTTGAGGATAAATATAGAGGAGCCTGGCTCCAAACACAGTAGATTATATGGGAGTATTTAGTTCGATTGGTTTAACCAGCAAGCCTCTGATTATAACAACATTGTTCAGCCTGACTCTTCTCACAGTGTGGCTTTGTGACGACGCGCCGTCGCATAAGTCAGTTTTCTCTGTAATCATTTTCCTGCGTTAATTTGACAGAGTTTCATGACATCTGAAATGTCTGTGACATGCTTTGGTCAAAATGTCACAGAGGTACAGTCCAAAATCATCATGTTCAAACCTTATCTTTATAGCTCCTGTCATAGCATGTTTTAGGAGGTGTAGTTAGTCACTGGACTTCATTTCTGTAGCAATTTTCTACAACTTTGCTGTTTTACGGTAAGATCCAAAAGACACTATATACATTATAAACCTCTGTTGTTTTCCAAGCAACATAGATGACCGACAGTGGCTGACAGCTTCTCCCTCATTATAATGAGCACAGTTCATTATGTTCCAAAATATAACAGGGGTCTTTGCCTTACAAATGGACTATATATAGCAAATAATCAACTTTTCAAATTAAATATGTGGTAAACTGGAGCCACAGTTTCTCATCTTAAATTCACAACAGAAAGGCAAGATGTCCACTAACTGTTTCTGCCTTTAACTGAATCCCCTAATAATTCCCACAACCTTTCCCTCTCTGCCTCGCTCCCCTTCCTTCTCTCCTCCTGTGCTGCCTTTTTTCTTCCACCTCTCTCTCTGACAGAGGTGTTGTTCGTGTGGATGTGAACCTGCAGGATGTGGACATTGACCAGTGCTCCAACAACGGCTGGTTTGCGGGGACCCATCGCTGTAATCTCACCAGTATGGAAGTAAGTGTCCCCTGACCCTTGTCCTTGGGCCAAAACTGTATGGAATGATGACGTGAAGGGTAGAATGTTGGGATGGAAGAGTCGTCATCCATACTAGCAGCTCTTGAGGACATGCTTGTAGACATGCTGTAACGTCAAATCTAGTCAAGTCACTTTAGATAACATTGCACATTTTACACAAACAGAGATCATTTCAAAGTTATTGGCAAGCGATGAGGCAAGTAGGTCAACAACATAAAAGGGTAAAAGTTAAAAATAGGCAAGTTGAGGTTATATAATTAAGAATAGGAAAACAAAATAGCAATAGTCTTGAAACAAGCAAAGCAAAATCAATCTAATAGTTTAACTCAGGGTGTCACTCTTGATCAAAGTGCTGAATTGATCAACGGATCGACTGTCCACACACCATCATGCAAGCAGTTTCTGTGATCATTGCATGCTAAAATGTTTAGTAGTTCAGTGTTTGCAGCCTGCATCCTGCAGGCTTTTCATCTGAAATTAAGAGGGTTGTCGTGGTGACGTGTGTGAATAGTGTGTTTATATGCGTGATTACTGTGATGGGACTGGTAGCAGCCTTTCATCATGTTTTGTCACTTTGTATGATGCTAGAAAAGCAGAGCGAGGAGATAAATGTGTATTTTATGTATGTGTGCATGTGAGTGAGGTCCCCCATGTTTGTGACATTGCTGTGTTAGTTTAATGTGAAGAAACTCCTTTTGACTCCAGCAGGGGAGAATGGCTGCTCAGGCTTACATGGCATGTTGCTGGAATTATGATGTATAATACATGCAGTGTAATGGATTGCAGCACGATGAGGTGAATAATTGAATACACTCTACATCTGTGTGCCTGCCCCCTCTTGGTATGTCACAAGAGGAGAAGTGGTGGTGCTGGTGATGGAGTCCTCCATGATCATTTTCATGTGACCCTCTTCATTGTTCTGTTTTTAAATAGCTCTTTCAAGACTGCTGTCTTTTTTTTTGTAATTGCAACTGTATGTAATTTACATTTTTAAGAGCACTGCTCACCATCTGTATAGATTTGCAGGCAGGTGCTGTTTGTGTGGCATCATCATCACAATGGACAGAGACAGCCATTTACTCAACAAGACCATTTCATGCTGTCCTTATCAGAAAGCTACCATCAAAATATTTTGAATTATTCAAGCGATGGGTATAAACTGAAAGAACTAAAATGAAATGGGTGTAAATAGAAATGGTCCAAATTAAGGTAACTGGACCCTACGAGACTACTGAACTGGCCCTGATTGCCATTTCTGCAACAGCACCAGACAGCAGTTTGGAGTCCATGGTCTTCTTGGTGTCCTTGACTGGGGGGTGAAATGAAAAATGAAATGAAATAAAATGAAAAATACTTTTTTTATCCCATAAAGGGAAATTCAACAATATATATGAAAAGTGGTGAGAAGATGATACAATATTCTCCCTATGGACCTCACCAACCAGCCATGTGGGTACCAACAATTGGGACAGTGTCCTGTTGCTGGACTTATGTGCAAGTAACGGTTTGGCCATGATGAACACCATGTTCACACAAAAGCACTTCTAGTGTATATGGCACCTGGACACCCCGGGCTGCTGTTTAATATTTAACTTTATCGTTGCATCATTGGTTGTATGTTTTAGACAATCAGGTGAAGTGTCTTGGATTTGCTGGGAGTGTCAGTTAGAGGAACCTGCTGAAGAACGATCTTCATCTCCCACCTCTAACAAAGCTTCACCTGCATCTTGAGCGAGACTGAATCTGAATACTAGATCCATGTCTCCATCGATGTGGTGGATGACTGAAAGTCTGTGCATTCCTTGAGGCCGTGGAGTTTGTGGGGCTGTCTTTATTAACATATCACTGCAACATTGGCTGGACATCGGTTCTAGTGCCTTCAGGACTGAGACAGACTTGTGTGGAGCTACTTTTTAAGATGGGTCACTTAAAGGTGTCTTTGAATGAAAGGGAAATCATGCTCCTCAGCATCTCTGGTGAGGTCTATGTAGGAGTTCTGGAGAGGAAAATCCAGTTGATAGTTGAACCTCAGAGGAGCAAAGCAGAGGAGCAATGGACCAGTACTTTCCCTTGATATTTTCTTAGAGGGGGCAAAAGAGTTTGACCAAGTGGTTCACCTGTGCTTTGGAGACTTGGGGTGAATTCCAATTCCTCCCTTAACCCTCAATCTCAACCCTCAGTCTCAAAAATGCGCGCTCCCGCTAAGGGCAAGTGTTGTCCCAATTCTTAGCAAGTCAAGTTGAGGGACGAGTTTGAGGGCTGTATCGCCCTCAAACTTGAGATTTTCCGACACCACCCTTGGAAGTAAGGGCTACCCAGAAGACACTGGGTAATTTAGCCAAAACCTCTTCGAAAATGATGGCGACAAAAAAGATAGCTACAAACGTAAGTATCTTCGTATATCTTAAAGATATAAATGTTACATGTTAAATGTTAAATGTTATTTTATTGTGTTTGTTTGAGATTTTTTTCATGGATTAACATCGTTGTTGCGTAACATTTATTTTTTTACTTTACGATGTTTGCTGCCGGACCCGGTCTGCTTCACGTTATACTCGTCGGTGGCCCCGGTCGGTCTCGGTCCGCCGTTCCGGGACCGCCGGCCGCCGACCGGGGCGGTCCCGGTCCCGTCGGCGGTCCGGGTCGGCTTCACGTTACTTGTATACCTTGTTGTGTAGCGACGGAGGACTGAATAATGTATCCTCTATTGTGTTATTTGCTAATATTATTTAGAGAATATAAAGCGCTCTTTTCAATGTTATCCCTGTGTCATTTCAGGGAATACAGAGACAACACAGCTCTGATACATTTCAGTCTGATGACGTAACTGCACTCAAGGGGTGTCCCATTTCTAAGTCACAAGATAGCCCTTACACTTACTTTCGAGGGTTAAGATTGAGGGCTAAAAATTGAGGGTTAAGGGAGAGGGTTGAGATTGAGGGTTAAGAGAGGAATTGGAATTGGCCCTTGGAGTAGACATACAGGAGTGTCCCTTGAAGTATTACTAGGGAGTCCCTTAAGAGCGTGGGATACATGGTTCTGTTGCTACAGGCCCTTCGGTCCTTATGCAAATGGAGAGAGAGTTTGGTCTGCATTGACAGTAGTAATTCTGATTAATTCCAGGTGGGTGTTGGACTCCTTTGTCACTGATTCTGAACTTTGCTGATTCTGAACTGACTCCCATCTGCTATTCACAATCAATGCTATTAAAGCAAAGTGAATCTCCATATTTGAGTTGTTGAATGTTGCAGCCATTAAAAAGCAGGATGGTTGCTAACATGATCATGCTCCCAATGTGAACGTACATGTGCTTAAATTTAGCGGTCGTAACAATTAACTTAAGCTGCTTTTCCATTAGCGGAGGTCCATGGTAGTTTTATAGAGCCTTGAGTGCGTGTTTCCGCTATCAGGAAAGGCCCTGACTGACCTCTACTGACCCACAACACATCCCTGCTGTGGGTTAAAGTCAGACTGGCCCCAAAAAAACTGCTGGGAGAGGAGAATGAAATGAAATGAATGAAAAATGAATTGTTTATTAGGTATATTGTAGATATACTGTCCTTTGAGTACGAGGTGTCTCTTTTGATTCATTACCACTGTTGCAGTGTATACAAACAGAAACACAGGAACCATCTTAGCTTCTTCCGTGCTGATCTACTGGTTTGCTTTTCTTCTTTTTTTACTTTCTTCTTTGCCATAATACCACAACCAGGTGGTGTGGAGTGGTAAGTGGAGCCTACCTGGTCTGTCACTATAAATAGAGACATGATGGCTTAAACAAATTAGGTGTTTTCCTTTGAGTTAATATTTCATGGATTTGATTCAATATGATTGATAAACAGTGCATTTGTGACCATTTGATCCTGCTGGAGAGGCTTGTAAGTGTTTTGCAGCACAAATGTGAAAATGCTCAGCGTTTTTTCCTTTTTTACTCCTACCATTTGTCATCTTTGCACTGGCTCTCTCATTGCTTGATTGCTTTCATTTTTTTCCCAGCTTGTTCCCTGCTTTATGTGATCAATTGCTTAGCTCTGCTGTTTAGCCAGTCCATTACCCATACTTTTGTGCAGTTGTTTTTGGACTTTAGCTCTTGTGGAAATCAAGGCTTGAACGCAGCCCAATTGAAAACTTTATAGGGAAAATGATTTAGTTACTGAATAAAATATTGCTAAATACGGTTTTTGGGGGAAATGAGCTGTGGTAACTCAATGTGAGGCTTATTACTTTCTGTTCCCAGCCCAAACATACCCTCAGGCTCCGACTAAAAGGAACATAATTATGACTTTCCAGCAATGTGATAAAGCATCATGTGATCTCCAGAAAGTACTTCCCTTCTCACTGTAATTGGTTCAAATTGTAGCTGAAAAACATTACTGTTAAATCTGCAGTTTTTCTTCTTTTTTTTTTAAAACCTGTTTTGAGTGACATGCCTCCCATTTTTTTCTTTGCTCTACAGTCTCTAGTTACACCAGAGGAGGCTGATAATGCTTGATAATGTAACTCAGTATAATAATAAAACAACAACCTGCTGTATCCCAAATGTTCAAAGAATGTCAAACACGGCTATTTTGTTAACCCTTAGACAGTTTTCATATTCCATTCCCTCACAGTATAGTAAAATTTAGACCAAACAATAACTGTTTATACCAACGTTTGAACTGCAGATCTTTTAATAATTTAGAAATGCCTATATGACATCAAGAAATGGATGAATAATGATTAATTAATGTTTCTGAGAGAAGAGTGTTTTTTTTTTATTCAAATATATACTTTCAATCAATACAGTGTTCTTTTTTTTTTTTTTTTTACCTATGGCATGAAAATATAACAGATTTTAGCATAGTTTGTTAAGTAAAATTGTCAAAAACACGTATAACCACATATAACAATAAAACTGTCTTTACAATCATATCATTAAAAAAACCTTATAAATGGAATTTATAATTTTCAGTATTAGCTGAACATGAATTAATATTTTGAGCACTAAACTAAACATTAATTGCTTTTTTTGCAAAACAGTCTGTGCATTCATGAAATAGGAAACCTTGCATGTGTGAGATGCACATTTTTGGCAGGTTGTTCCTGCTTGTAGACCTCCTGCAGTTTCCCTCCACCTCCTTCTCTTCTGTCCTCTTGTGTTGGATTCCTGAGTGACCGGTTGAATCAGGTAAAATTACACTGTAAGAAATTTTCCTGTAAAATAACGGTAAAGAGCTGGCAGCAGAGACGCCAGATCTTTACCGTTTTTTTTTACGGTATTCATCCATAAATTGATTTTACAGTAGTGGACCGTAAAACAGAAATACTATAAATCAGGGGTATTCAACCAAAATTCAAAGAGGTCCGGTTGGAGAAAATTTCCTAAAGCAAAGGTCCAGAACACCATAATGTCATAACGTTATGATTTGTGTGATATATACTAAAGTAGCCTAGTAGTTGTATCAACATCTGCATGTAATCAACATCTGATCAAATAAAGAAAGTAGAATTCAAAAACATTTTGACAGTATTTATTGTCACTTAACATTAAACCAGACAGATTTGAATTTTAATAATTAAAATAGAGAAAATCTTTTTTTTTGGAAAAATTGTGCATTATAAAAGAAAGTATTTAATTTTAGAAAAAGTAAAAGTGAAGCAACAGCTTGAATATTCCTTAACTTCTGAAAGTTAAACTTAACTGAAAGTTAAACTCCTTTAACTTTCACATCTTAACAGTCTCAACTAATTTGAAAATAACAGCTGAACAGTCATACAGTTCCTCTTTCTTTCCTTCTTTTCCCACTCTCCACACTTTTTGTTATTCAGTGAGAGAACTGAGCTCGAGCTTGTCCTGCCAGGATTTTAAACCTGGGCTGGAATGGTGTTAAGGCCATTCTCATACACATGTGCAGGTGCTCGTTGGTGAGCCTGGAACGATATTTATTTTTAATTATATTCATTGTGGAGAAAGCTGCCTCACAGCTGTATGTGGAGCCAAACATGGTCAAGATGTACAGGGCTACTTTCCTCAGACCTGGGAAAGCTGTCTCAGAGACCATTTGGAGCCAGAAAGTGGCAGGGTCAGTTCTTACAAACTGCTCTTTCAGGGCCACATCTGCTTGGAGATCAACCAGTTGCATCTGGAGAGGCCCAGCATTTGCCCACTTGAAGTGCTGTGTGACTTCCTTTGAGAACTACCTGACATCTGTGATGAGAAATGGGTTCTGGATGAACATGGTGAGCTGCTGTCCAAAACTAAAGCTGTCAAAACGTTTGCTGAAGTTTACAATCAGCTTATCAACAAAGCCAACAAAAGAGGAGACATCTCTGTATCCCTGAACATGTTCCTGAACTGCTGGGAAGTGTGCACACTCTCCCTGCAGGTCAACCTTGAACACCTCAAGTTTCCTCTGAAAGGAGCGGACAGCTGTCATCAGTTCACAAATTGAATTGTTCTTCCCCTGTAACTTCAAATTCAGTTCATTCAGGTGTGAAGTGATATCAACCAAAAAGGCCACGTTATCCATCTTTTTCTCATCTTTTAAAAATAGAGAAACTTTAAAACAGAAACACCGTATTTCTGTTTTACGGTATTTCTGTTTTACAGTAGTGGACCATAAAACAGAAATACGGTATTTCTGTAAAACAGAAATACGGTAGTTGACCGTAAAACAGAAATACCGTATTTCTGTTTTACAGTAGTGGAACAGAAATACCGTATTTCTGTTTTACGGTATTTCTGTTTTAAAGTAGTGGACCGTAAAACAGAAATACCGTATTTCTGTTTTACGGTATTTCTGTTTTACGGTATTTCTGTTTTACAGTAGTGGACCGTAAAACAGAAATACGGTATTTCTGTTTTACAGTAGTGGAACAGAAATACCGTATTTCTGTTTTACGGTATTTCTGTTTTAAAGTAGTGGACCGTAAAACAGAAATACAGAAATACACTACTGTAAAACAGAAATACCGTATTTCTGTTTTACGGTATTAGACTGTAAAATAATACCGTATTTCTGTTTTACGGTATTTCTGTTTTACAGTAGTGGACCGTAAAACAGAAATACGGTATATTTCTGCATTTCTATGATTTACAGTAAAGAGCTGGCAGCAGAGACACCAGCAATATACTGTTATTTTTACAGTATTCATCCGTAAACTGACTTTACAGTAGTAGTCTGTAAACCAGATATGCAGTATATTTCTGTATTCACACTGTTAAATGATTTTACAGTCTAATACACCAAAAATATATGCAACATATTTCTATTATATATTAGTAGTGTAGTGGACCATAAAACAGAAATACGGTATATTTCTGCATTTCCACTACTGTTTTAAAGTAGTGGACCGTAAAAACAGAAATACCGTAACAGAAATACACTACTGTAAAACAGAAATACAGTATTTCTGTTTTACGGTCCACTACTGTAAAACAGAAATACCGTATTTCTGTTTTACGGTATTTCTGTTTTACAGTAGTGGACCGTAAAACAGAAATACCGTATTTCTGTTTTACAGTCCACTACTGTAAAACAGAAATACCGTATTTCTGTTTTACGGTATTTCTGTTTTACAGTAGTGGACCATAAAACAGAAATACGGTATTTCTGTAAAACAGAAATACGGTAGTTGACCGTAAAACAGAAACACCGTATTTCTGTTTTACAGTAGTGGACCGTAAAACAGAAATACCGTATTTCTGTTTTACGGCATTTCTGTTTTAAAGTAGTGGACCGTAAAAAAAGAAATACCGTAACAGAAATACACTACTGTAAAACAGAAATACCGTATTTCTGTTTTACGGTCCACTACTGTAAAACAGAAATACCGTATTTCTGTTTTACGGTATTTCTGTTTTACAGTAGTGGACCGTAAACAGAAATACTGTATATTCTGCATTTCCACTACTGTTTTAAAGTAGTGGACCGTAAAACAGAAATACCGTAACAGAAATACACTACTGTAAAACAGAAATACCGTATTTCTGTTTTACGGTATTTCTGTTTTACAGTAGTGGACCATAAAACAGAAATACTGTATATTTCTGCATTTCCACTACTGTTTTAAAGTAGTGGACCGTAAAACAGAAATACCGTAACAGAAATACACTACTGTAAAACAGAAATACCGTATTTCTGTTTTACGGTCCACTACTGTAAAACAGAAATACTACAGTAGTGGACCGTAAAACAGAAATACTGTATATTTCTGCATTTCTATGATTTACAGTAAAGAGCTGGCAGCAGAGACACCAGCAATATACTGTTATTCTTACAGTATTCATCCGTAAACTGACTTTACAGTAGTAGTCTGTAAACCAGATATGCAGTATATTTCTGTATTCACACTGTTAAATGATTTTACAGTCTAATACACCAAAAATATATGCAACATATTTCTATTATATATTAGCAGAGACGCCAGATCTTTACCGTTTTTTTTACGGTATTCATCCATAAATTGATTTTACAGTAGTGGATCATAAAACAGAAATACTATAAATCATAGAAATGCAGAAATATACCGTATTTCTGTTTTACGGTCCACTACTGTAAAACAGAAATATGGTATTTCTGTTTTACTGTAGTGGACGGTCCACTACTGTAAAACAGAAATACCGTAATTCTTTACGGTCCACTACTGTAAAACAGAAATACGGTATTTCTGTTTTACGGTCCACTACTGTAGTATTTCTGTTTCACAGTAGTGGACCGTAAAACAGAAATACCGTATTTCTGTTTTACAGTAGTGGACCGTAAAACAGAAATACGGAATATTTCTGCATTTCTATGATTTACAGTAAAGAGCTGGCAGCAGAGACGCCAGCAATATACTGTTATTTTTACAGTATTCATCCGTAAACTGACTTTACAGTAGTAGTCTGTAAACCAGATATGCAGTATATTTCTGTATTCACACTGTTAAATGATTTTACAGTCTAATACACCAAAAATATATGCAACACATTTCTATTATTTGGAAATTACAATAATATTCTGTTTAAGTTTACTTTAGAGAGGCATAGTAGATAATAAAACAATTTAGTTCAGCAGTTTCCCTGAAATATCAATCTTGAATGCATGCAATCAATATTAGAACTTCATTATTCTACAGACAGTTGCTTAAAGGTGGTGTAGGTGTTGTTTGAAAAACGGTTCCAGCAATCCAACTCAAGTGAGATTTTGAAAATATACACTCCCTCCCTCCTCCCAAAGGCTCCGCCTCCTCCTCTGCAGCTCACCCCTCAAAACCACGCCTTCACACAATTCACCACTACATGAACCATAGGGAGGGAGGGAGGGGTGGGTGGGAGCATAGACATATATAGAGATAGACGTGGCATTTGGCTGTTTGGAACGAGAAATGCGGCCGCCATCTTGGACCGGTCATTCTCTGGGATTATAACCATAGACAGAACATGCCTGAACATTGTGTGGGATATTCCTGCTCCAATCGGCGGACCATCAGAAGCAGGGCTCAGGGGATTACTTTTCACAAGTAAGATGTAACATATGTTTCTGTCTAAAAGACGTCTAATAAATGTCTAATAAACGTCTAACGGTCCCTAGACGTCTGGGCTAAAATCGGTCTACTACTGGTCTAAATGAAAGTTTTAGACTAACCGTTTCTAAATCTAAACTACATTGTACATTGATCAATGACTGTTAAAAATGTTTTAATCCAGCATTTGGCCACCATTTATACAATTTACTATTGTTTTATTTTGTATTTAATTATTAATGGATTAAATTGTACCGTATAGATTTGCGTTAATATAGACCGATTATAGACGGGCGAATTTCGTGTCTGAACTTAAACGAGACGTCTATTGCTCAGTGGGTTACTATAATATTGGTTGTATTTTGTTCATTGAATATTACCAGAGTTGAGAAGGAGCAAAGATCCTTTGTTACCGTAACGTTAATGAAACGACGCTAAGCTAATGGCAGTTAACAATGCTACAGTATGTTTATTGTTCACCCGGCTATGAACTGAGACTTGATAAGTCATATTCCATAACACTGACTTAGATTACAACTGACACAAGAATTGCTATTGAAGAAAATTATATTGCTATATGCTATTGGTATGTTTTTCAATGTCACTCTGTAGCCTATAGTGCATTATATTGTCTGATTAATCTTAATATTGTCATGATCTGAGGGGTTTTGTGTCCTTGGTTTTTGGTTTTGTAGTCTTCCTTTGTTCAGTTTTCAAAAAATCTTTAAAAACCTTTAAAAAATCGATTAAAAAAAATCTTAAACAAGGTGTACCATGTCTCCACAAAACAGATTATTGAATTTTATGAGTGTGTTCATCTGGCCAATTAGGCTGTCTCCTCTCATAAACCTATGAGATAAATAACACTGAGCGGAGCGGGTGACCGGTCTAAGATGGCGGCCCCAAATCTCGTCAGCGCCAGTAGGGAGTAGTGTTCGATGCGGCGTCTATCTATATATGTCTATGGGTGGGAGTGCATTGATATTTGATTGATGTATTATGCAGCCAATCAAAATAGTGATGATCTCTATTTTGATTGGTCAGAGTTTTTCTCTGATTAAATGTTTTGGTCCAGTCTAGAGGGTATAGTTTTTTTTGCAAACATTTTATTTCAGTGTTTGCAATGGGAATGTGAAAAGGTTTTCAGGCAATATTGTAAAAAGTGCTGCAAAAAAACAACACCTACCCCACCTTTAAGCATTATTGTGAATATTGTGCAAAATAAGCAATAAAAACTTAGAGAGATTCAAAATGATCTATTTCAGAAGGAAATATAATACTGAATACTGCTAGATTCAAAAAATTGAGGAAAAAAAAAAGACAAAATAAACCCTGTTGGTTGACATTGAGAAAAATTTTCAAGTAGCAAACAGAGACAGCCTAGTAGTGTTTGTTTCACACTATGGTGATAAACTTAAATTTTTAAATTGCTTGTCAGTGCATAACCTGCTTGTCAGGACATAACCTATAGCTGACTTTTTGAGCCAATGCCAATATTATTCAACATTGTCTTTAACACAAGTTTGAACGCTTGTTCAATGACACACTGGGTCTAAGAAAAAGACCAACGCAACAAATACAGAGGAAATAAGTGTTTAAACATTATTAAGACTATTTTCAAGGTAGGAACATTAAGACCTTTTTGATTACATGAGTAAAAACATTTAGCAAACCAGCATGTGTTTTTCCTCTTAAAATAGTCCTGTGAGATAGATTAAAATTTCCTCTAAACTCCACTTAAAAGATTTACATTATGTACTGTACTCTGCAATGTATTTTATGCTGTCTATGAAAATGCAGAACTGTATGCAAAATTGACAACATTTGGAAAACAGAGGTAAGAACATTTTGAAAAAGTGCCTCAAGGCCATTTCAAAACTTTTACAGTACAGTTAGAACATTTTGACATTATGCATCATTACAGTAATGTGGAAAAAAGAGAACATTTAGGGCAGAAACTGTAATCGACTCCTCTGCCAGTGCAAGCTTGCGACTTGCAGTTTACTTATTAAAATAGTCCTGTGAGGTAGGTTTGGGTTTTTACATCTTACTGTAGTTCCAGGAGTCTGAACTGCCCTGATTCAAATCTTGTTGATCCAGGAGAGATGAACATCAGTTTGTTAGCCACTGTTCCACTGCAGCATTGTTCCTGTGCAGCCACTGTGAAACAATAAACAAATATTATACAATCTGGAATGAACAATATCATCTCCAAGTTAATGCTTATAAAGCTAATAATACCACTCTTGCGGCTTAATAGCAATGCCCTGTCACTGCACTGCAAACAACACATGGACAGACAGCAAGATTAAGGAGAACTCACTGATCTAAATGAAGTCCCATTCAAAGTCAAGGGGTTTCTTCAGGAGCATGGAGACGTGTGTGTTGACTGTAGGAGACTTCTTCTGGACAATCACACCTTTCTTCTTGGAGACAACCTTGCCCCTTTTGGCCTTTGTCCCTCTCTCTGGATTTATGCCGATGAAGTTACGTATATTATCATTAACCAAGATTAAACAACAACTACAACAAGACAAAGAAATATCCCATAGTAGAATATTGTTCTGGCTACCGTATTCAAATAGATAGAAAGCACTGATAGCTTACATACAGCTAGACAAACTCCCGAGGGTTATATCAACATTCTTGGCAGTATAAATAAGATAGCCCCCCCAGAGTCAAAGAAAAAAGATTTTGATTTACGTACCGTTTAATTTTGTAGATGCAAAATCAGAATCATTGTGATGAAGACAGATGATATGTAGCACGCTGTGCCTTCTGGAGTCCTCTTCTGGAAAATTTCCCCAAAATACTGTAGTCTACCGTTATTTAAAACCGCAGCATACCGTTTACAGCATCTTTCCTGTTGCTCCATGTTAAGAAGCCCACAATGCATTGTGTATTACAGTACTAAACTGTTAAACATGAAAACAGTATTTTACTGTTGAAAATTGGCTGTAAATTTACAGCAATTGCTTACAGTGTATATAAAGCAGCAAATTCATGTATTTAGGGACATTATGTATTTAGTTATGGTTTCATTTATGGCAGCACGCATCTCAGATGCCATTTGATTTGGTTTTTTTTTTTTTCAGTATGAATGTAAAGTTATATCAGTTAGCATTATAGATTAGTTTAAACTTAGCCACCCAAAATAAAATCCTGAACTGTGACTGACATAAGGTGAGTAACGTCCAGCCGTTTCGTCCATTTCAAATATGGTGCTGCAAAGTAAGGGAGGAAAGACACTTAAAAATCACTCCTCAGAAAACCTGTTGTTGGCATCACAGCATGTTTGTCCAGTCCTTCCAATACAGTCTATAGGAACAAAAGATAATATTGTTTTTTTGACATAAACGTCTCCCTTGCTACCTGCTCTTCTCCCTTAGAGTCATTATTAGAGAGGCTCTTTTGCTCTTTTTGCATCATATGGTCAGGTTCTTTATTGGCACCACAATTCCTTTCAGGGTTTAGGAATCAAAGCTCCTGGTTGGGTTAAATCAAAGACTGTGGTGGGATGTAAATTCTACCCAGCAGGTTTGAAACAGATGAAAAAGGGCGCCCTCTGGGTTGACTTGATACTAGAAGCTTTAATAAAGGAATGGGTTAGTGTGGGTTAATGTGCATGTTAATGCATGTGAGACATATGCCAGAATCCATATTATTCTGATTTTCCCAGGACAGAAATCTCTTTATGTACTGTCGGTGTAAGGGCTCCAACTTAAGTCACAGTTTGATTTTTGTTTTCTTTTTTGTTTTTTATCTAAGCTTTGGCTACTCAAACCCAACACCTTGCTTATTGTCCTACACTTTCAGTTGAACTAAAAATAGACTCTTCGGATGTAGACCACGTGATGAAAATCATCTTTTTCAGTGTAGCTGTCCCTCCCTCCTCCTCTGTGAACAAAACAAATGTGGTGCAGATATACTACAATCCTCCACTGACATGCAGTACTTTGTGCCGTGTTTAATATTGCATTTAGTTGTGCTGGATGGCACAAAAAGACATTCAACTGAAAGGATTTTATTTTTAGATGAAGTAAATCTAATGTATGGTCCCACAAAACCAGCAAATTTAAAGGTTTTTTATTAAACAGAGTTTCCCATCCTCGTAGAACTCCAACAGTCAATCACTTTTACGATTAAAAAACTAACAAAACACAATCGTGAACCTTGAGTGGGGGTTTAAATTTGAGTAGAGTTTGGTTCATCTTGGCCCTTCTGCTTGTCTGCCCAGATACAGGGAGGCTGTTGAGGAAGGTATGATGTGTCACCATGAACCAAATACAAGACTTCATGCATTATGGATAGTCAGTCGTAGGGGAAGCATCTTACATAAGAATCCACTGCTTATATAATTAGGGGAAGAATTGAAGATGGTGATTTGTGTGGGTGATTTGGGACTGGATGCATCCAAGGATATATTTTATCGTGAGTTTTTTTTTTAAGTACACATAAATACGTCTGGAGAACGTTTGCAGATATCTGCCTGTGTGTGTGAACATTTGTTTTCTCAGCCGTCCCAGTGAAACATGCTGCTGGAGATAAAGGGATTCAAAGGCACAGCTCGGCTAATGAGTGTAAAATGTTGTAACAGCCAAAGAGAGTTACCCCCTCAGTCCCTCCTATGGGCTTTCTTCTTGGATTCAGCTCTACTTCCCCCTCTCTTTTTTCCTTATCTTTCCCACACTCTGTTTTCACGCCTCTTTACACCTTCACCCTGAGTTCTCTTGTACACTGTTGTCTTCCATTCTGCTTTTTATCAACACCTTCGCTCCATGAATCTGTCTCCATTTTCTAAAAAGCATTCAACACCTGAAAGGAAGGCATAAAGACTGACCATCTGTCAACAAGCAATTCTCTTGCTGTTGCCTTCTGAACATATGAAGAACAAGAAATAACTGAGAAATCGATCTACATTACTCTTCCGCTGCTTTCAGTGATCCTTGTTGGATTAAACTGACCGGGCCTCATTGTTACTGCTTTTTCCTATATGCAAAAATCTTTACCCTCCACTATTCGTGGGTTTACCGGTATGTTGGACGGAAATGCATAAATCTGAACGACATCAATAGAAAGAGCGATGCTACAATGCCTGGCTGCAGCTCAGCTTCTGTTCGCAGGAATGTGGGAGTGCATGTTTTGTTAAAAAGGTGATTATATGTAGCATTACATGTGTGCATCAACATATTGATGCAGCACAATTAGGCTGTAAGAGCTGAAGCAAGGGATAAGGAATGATTTAACCACAAGTCAGTAAAAACACTGTATGCTGAGGAAGAGATGCTAAATAAGAAACTGTGACTGATGTTAGAGGAAAAGGATATTTAGGTATGCCATGTTCTGAGTTCTTCCAACGTGTGTTACACCGTACTTTGTCAGCTTTTTTTTTTTTACCTATCTTATTTGTAGTTGTTCAAGAGGGAGACTTGGGGAGCAGAACAGACAAAAAAAAAGAAAAAACCCTGTTCGGTTCATTTCCAGCTTCATCCTCCTCTGCTTTGCTCTGCCAGAGGCTCTCCATCTCTCCTCAGGGGAATGAAGCTTCACAGCTACAGACTGGATTTTTGTAAGACTTGGCACATCTTTGCACCATCTGGAAATAAATGTGTGTTTAAGGGTATTTTCCCTTTTCACCATTAAAGAGATTGTTAATGTTCATATCCAAAGCTGCATTAAGCAGTACAAACTCTGTTAGGCAATGCCTTCCTTTTAATGAATTAAGCTCTGCCGTGAGACTAAACTACAAGCAGCTCTAGATTTAAAAAAAAAAAAAAAAAGACTTGCACACACACACATCCACACAGCACGCTCATAGCCAATAGAGATACAGATATTTTTGTTTTAAGCTTAGGCAGTGCCTTTTCCCTTCTACACACACAATCACACACTGATGAACACATGGGATCAGTAGACATGTAGAGTTCAGTGAGGCCAGGAATCAAACCACCAGTTTCAAGGTGGGCGGATGATCGCTCTACCTGAACCACAGCAGCAATTTATAGTTTAGATGAATTTTATTAACTGTGTGAATTATAAGCAACATGTGGCCTCGCCAGGTCTCAGTTTGTGATTAGTGACAAATATGAAGATGCAGCTACTGTCATTCACAAAAAGATTAAAAATATCTGTGGATGGGGGGATGATGCCTAAATCACTGATTTAGATGCAATTCTAATTTTCTGTGTCAAAGTGGATGTCATACAGAAGTACACACGTGGGCTCATTTCTTTGTATTTCACTATTTAATAAAACACTTGAGTTTGTTTTGTAGTAAACACCTGCCTCCCTGTTAGGCAGCACCACAGCTGCTCAAAAGTGAACATTTATACCTTTGTGATGATGTGTTCATTGTCGTCTGTGGTACGACTAAAGATCTAGTTGTCTTTGGGGTTTTATGTTGCTGTTTTAAGTAATGGCAACTTCAAAGGAAAGTTACTGTCATGCTTTACATTGTTTTATATCCCCCGTTTCTGTTTTTCCTTTTACTCCATGCTTGTTTCATAATGATTCTTCATTGTGCATTCTGTTTACTTCTGTTTCCTGTCCTTGTCTGGGTTCAGTTACGCTCACCTGCTTTGTATTAGACATCACACGCCTCTAGGAGGATTCTTTTGTTCAGTGCCAGATTATTGTCATTATTTACCTATTTGTATAAATTCCTCATGCCAAGGATACTTCTGTTTTAGGATTTACTTTTTCATTCATTTGTCTCCTGCCTTTGAACTTGTGTTTGGATCTTTTTCACACTATTTTTCTTTTCATTTCAGCTTTTCACTTCAGGTGTCGCCACAGCGAATCATCTCGCTCCATCTAACCCTTCCTCAGTGCTACAGTCTCTAAATCATACAGCACTGCAGGTCTCACCACCGTCTTGTACACCTTTCCATTCATTCTTACTGAAACTTTTTTATCACACATCACACCCGACACTTTTCTCCCATTCCAACCAGTTTGCACACGCTTCTTTTCATCTTTTCTACACTCTCCTTTCCTCCAAATTGTTGACCCAAAGCACTTAAAATCCTTCACCTTCTTCATCTGTAGCTGTAGCCACTTGGGTTACTCTCAGTATTCTGTCTTACTGTATTCTGTCAGATAACCTGCTCCCTGCTCTCACTACAGATCATCAAACATCATCCATGTCCTAACCTCATCTGTCAGTCTGTTCATCACCATAGCAACAAGAAGGGGCTCAGAGCTGATCCTTGATGCAGTCCCATCTCCACCTTGAACTACTCTGTCACACCTACAGCTCACCTGACCACTGTCTTACCGCTCTCATACATGTCCTGCACCACTCTAACATACTTCTCTGCTGCTCCAAACTTGATTCTGATTTAGTTTTTTTGGTGACAATTATTAAAGGACATTTGATTGTGAACCTCCTGACTCTCCTGCATTTTTGGGTCCTTCATACTCTAAACTATGACATGTCCTTCCCATCCCTATCTCTCTGTCTCGCCAACCTGCATAGTTCAGTCTCTCCCTCCTTGGTGCTTAATAGGGGCTGGACTTTATTCCACTCTGGAGTTACCCACACTGAAAGGTGTCTGGAGTAGAGATCGACCGATATGGGTTTTTCAGAGCCGATACCGATACTGATTATTAGTAGTTAGAGGAGGCCGACATTCATTTGCAGTAAAAGTGTAAAAATTGGTATAAAAAAATGTAATAATGCAAACACTAAACTTCATTGAAATGCCTAAAGCAAGTTTTTTTGAATCACACAAATGGAAAATAATAGCTCCAGAAGTTCCTGAATTTCCTAGACTCAGAAACATCTGTTTCAACAAGGACCCTGTAATTTAAAACTGTGTTGCTACATTGTTACTGATTAATATGACAAAGGCTACATAAAAAAAGTATAATAGTTGCTATGAGTGCAATTAAACTCCTGACAGGACACAAACAGCCTTTCGGGCTTTAATGAGCTCACACAGTATTTCAAATGTTCCACCAGTTTGTTCAGATAAATCATTTCTGAATTTTACTCTCTAATCTTCCCGTTCATTTTCAGATCATAGGACCAGAAAGCTCATAGCAACGTTAGTAGTCGTGAGTTGTAGAGTTTTTCACGTGTTTTTAACTACATACTAATCTCCACATTACATACCGTGATTGAGCGCACCTAAATATAAGGATCCGAATATTCGGATCTCAAAATAAATAGGTGCAGTAGCTCTGTTTACTTCTTTGATCGACAGATCGATTGCCTTTAACTTAAAGCTAAATCAATTGCATTCCTTCGTGTGTTTTCCATGATGAGGGTGTGTGCATGAAGCGCAAAATGACTGATCTGAAGAATTTAGTGTGAGTGCGTTTGATTTAACTCGAACAGTTTCATTTGTCCATTGTGACCGGTTCTGTAATTTCATCCTGATGAGGATAAACATATTGACGGCATGAAGCTGGCCCCTAGAAATCTATACATTAGCTACATCGTTGTATAAGATGATGTGCCCTGAGGCAGACCCAGAACATGCTGGAAATGTTGTATACACATTCAACCCAGCCTGGGAATGCCTTGGTATCCTCCCAGAAGAACTTGAGGCAGTGGCCAGGGAAAAGGAGTTAATGGGTCTATGGTCAGGCTGCTACCCCTAGAAATTATAGATGGATGGATGGATGGATGGATGGATGGATGGATGGATGGATGGCTGATAATGTATCAGGGGCAGCCTGATACATTCTGTACTTGTTCAACAAGAGAAAAGCATACAGCTTTATGAATATGGCATAAAGTGGCAGTGTGCACCAGGAAAAACAAACTCTTTAACATCTCATTAGGGAAATTAAGGGAGATCAAGTTATCTTTTATCAAAAGTTTTGCCTGGCATTAGCATGTGGGTCATGTGATTTGGTTGAGGTCATCTTTCATTGTTCAGTCAGCCTGGTCAAACTCCATCATGTCCACCAGTGGTGTAGGACATGGTTCTTAGAGGGTAAATTATTACTTATAATCATACTTATTTCCACTAAAACAACAATATAAACTTAAAAAACAAAGATACTATTTCTAACTATTATTATAGTGTTATTTAGGGAACTTAGAAATGTATGTATCCCATGAGAGTGACCAGATTAGAGCCAAAAAATGCAGAAATTTGCTAACTTTTTGGGTCAAACTGGAAGACATGTTAATATTTACTTCAAAATCATATATTGTCATTTACTTGTTTGTACATTACACCAACACTGTAATTTTATACTTAAATAGTCATTTCTGTTTTTGTACATGGTGTCTCAGTTAGCTCTCTTCATGGGTAAAGAAAAGCACAATATCTTCCAAGCAAACTTCATCATTGGGGTATCAAGATCTTTGTTTGAGTAGGTGTTTCTGGCATGGTATATGATTTCCTGACATACGGAGCCAAGAACACATTTGGCACAGACCATGTTATCATCAAGGAAGCTTGGAGCAAATGTGGTCGTTCAACTCTGTGAAACCATCAGGAACCCATCAGAGTGTGATGTTTACATGATAACTTCTTCACCCCTCTGCCACTCATAGTGCATCTAAAGGCGTCCTTTGGCTTGTAAAGTCTGGAAACCATTCGCAAGGGTTGGCTAAAAGGATGTACTCTTGAGGATGACTGTACACCGGTGACTGTACTCCCAGCTTTTGCAACTAATAGACCAACAACCCCGAGACCAGTGGCTGATGTCTACTATGATCAAGTGAAACGCTTCCCAATCTTTACTGACAAGGGAAGCTGCAGATTCTGTCTGGTCTTTGTATATATATATCGGCATTGGAAAAAGTCCACAAAACTGCTTCCAACTGATCATTTTTAGTTTTTGTGTTGTTTGTGTAGCTACAGTGTGGAGTTAAATTTCTGAAGTGTTGCATTTTAGGTTATGTGAAAGGAACCCATCTATGACATGGCTTCTGTGTTGATTTGTTCTTTGTGAATAAACTGCTCTATCTTCTTATCTTAATCCTCTAATTAACAGTCACGCCAATTTTTTTTTTCCCATTTCATTCCTGTTACTACAAGGTTAGGGATGTTACTATCTTAAAAAAGCTTATTTATTACACAGACGATTGTTAGTCTAAAGAGCACGGGGTCCAATGGGTATGAATTCAGCGGTTACTGTCAGTCATGTGTGCAATACCTCCACCACACCCTTTCATTCTCTTAAAACAGACTTTTTGGTCGATAAAACTGATAATTACACTTTCATGTCAGTTCCACTAATCTGGCTCATTTTTCTGTCCTGCTGTGTCCCTGGACAGTAACTTGCACAAGGACACTTTGACATGTTTCATGGCTGGGGATTACCTGGAGTACAACCTATTCCAGCCGTTGATACACAGCTGTAGAGAAGTTAGTAAGTTCTGGGAAGGGTGTAATTAGGCTAACGACTAGTGAGGAAAGTGACTAAATAGACAAAGATGCCCGTAGGAGGGGAACCAAAGTTGGGTGGTGAGTGGCAGCAGCAGAAAGGGACAGCCATCAGGGAGGTTTCATTCTCCATAAACAAAGACCACTCAGCCTTTAATCTGCAGCCTGCAGCTTAGCTATTGCCACGCAAATTGTGACTCTGTCAAGTTGGCAGCAGTTGTTGGATCTTAATTGACCGAGGCCTCTCAGACGAGCCCACGTAGGGAGCAGGGGACCACCCACCCACATGTCTGTGCGGCAGAACTGAGGCGTCCATCTCTTAAGTCTTAAAACACCAACTGAGACACGCATTTCACTCTTGAAGCATTTCCTTCTGCTAAACAGCCACTTAGTGGTAACATCTTGAATATTTTTACCCCTGTCACTAACTTTAATGTAAATCAGAGCCATGAAATTCTTTCATTACTGGTTTCTGAACTGAGGTTTTAAAAGGAAACCAGAAACATCACTCTGCTCAGTCTTCCTGGCGGCTCTAATCTTAGTGGCAGCCCTGATACTGCGACAAGCCACCAATCAATATTAGGCTATATACTCCAGTTTTGCTTCATAGATTGATGGGGAAATTCCAGACAGGCTTAAAACCAAGGTCCTTTCTCTTCAGACAGCCAATGTTTCGGTGGTTGGTAGAGTCAGGCAGCTTCTCTACCCAGGGGACAGTGTGATTGTAATGCTTTTAGGGTTTAATGCTTTCAGTGTATTTATAGATCTCAGAGGGACTCTGAGTGCTCTCTCTCTCTCTCTCTCTCTCTCTTGCTGCCTCTTATTCTATCTTGCCCGCCTCCATCATGGCATCACGTTCACAGCTTTTTTTCTATCAATTTGCAAAGTGAGGAACATGGAAACAGGTACCACAGGCTACATGTAAAAACATGAGGGTACTACATGTGAAAGTTAAAGATTTTAACTGCTTCAGTGAGAAGAATTTGTGCTAATGTTCACAGGAAGTAGCTCTGCTTTCTACTTTATAGCACATCATAGACCTTAATCAGTCAGTTGAAATCAGATTAGAGAACTACTGTAGATGACTGAGCAGCTGCTGTTGACTGAAAGCTACAAGCAGATACTTATTTATTCTGATCAGGTGCAAAACTAGACTCATGCAGATGTAGAGTACCATGCAAATGTAAATGGACAGAGTAAGTACAAACATTTGACTAAGTGACTAGGTGTAAATGAAAAACTAACCTGACCTTTTTCAGAGCCTTGAATCACTTCCTACATTGACAGTCTCAGCAGAGCTTCGTTTCCAGTAGGTTTGGCATTTTAGTCAGTGACTTACACAGACGGAGAACCCAGCTAACAGGCCTTAACACAGTGGTCCCCAACCTTTATGTAACTGCGGACCGGTCAACGCTTACGCCAATAACAAACATTAGTATAACATCAAAGTCTCTGGTAACATCCTCTGTACCCATTAAAAAAAAAAAAAAAACTCATGCAGTGCAGGCTTGGTACGTAGAATCACCTGTCGTGATAAATCCATATTTCAGTAGGACTCCTGGTATTGTCTGGTAAAAGCTTTTTTTTTCTTGGAAGTCATAGGCTGATCTTCTTTCTCTTCACTCTGCATTTTCTCCTTCACAAGGAAAACTTTTCAAAGACGTCCTGTTTCTTACTCATTTTGCTAGCTGCGTTAAATTTTAGCGCTCAAGTGACTGAAATGTAACCAAGAGAATCTGGTCATTTTTCAAAATAAAAGATTTTCAAAATTAAAGCTCTTTTAGAATTATACAATAAATAAAACTTAAATAACATTTTTTTTTTTGCATGGTACCAATTATACTTTACTATAAATTATTGTTGAAAGGCTTTGCTAAAGAGAACCAATGCAAATTGCAATCTGAAATGAATTCAGACTTAAAATTCAAAATTCAGACTGAAAAAAAAAAAACCAAACAAAAATATTTTTAAAAACAACAACAAAAACAAAAAAACACCCATTACAAGCAGCTTAAGGTGCTGCTGACATTAGTCACAAAGGACTACTCTCCAACCAGGGAAAACATCCAGTTTTACGAGATTTAGCTCAACGCAGAAGTAAGAAAAATGAAGTCAGATGAGTAACGAGCAAGTCAAGTAATGAGCGTGAAAACAAGTCATTCTTCATTGACCCCCGTGTTTAAATGTCCAACTTGGCAGCAGAAGCAAAGATATTGAAACCCTGATTCAAAAAAGAGGTTTGGATTTTTGTTTTGTTTTGTACCACATCAGGTTAAATTATACAAAGCAAAGTTCATGCATAAATAGAATTTTTTTTTGATAGCCAATAGTAGTAGTAGTAGCTAATAGTAAGTTCCCATCACTTTAGCTACTTAGCACTTAGCTTAGCACTGTCTTGATTTGACTTCTGAGCTGTGTATAAACCTTGACAGAGCAAAGTAATTTCTCTCTTAAAGAAATGAAAGTGTTTTATCAGATTTGTTTAGGAAAAAATGTAAGGTAACTTTAGTTAGCATTATAAGTTAGCATAAGCTAAGGCAGCCAAGCAAAAACAGCTAACCTGGGGTACTTGAACTGAGGCAGGAATGTTCCAGCTGGCTTTCAGGCTTTCTTGCTCAGCCCATTTTCCCATTTTTTGGATTAATTGCAGTCAGGCGATGTCAGCTCTTACCAACACGGTGCCATGTAGTAAGACAAAAAAATAAGGGGCTCCAAAAGCACTCTTCAGAAAACTTGTGGTTGACATCACAGGGGAGTTTTGTCTACAACAATCTCACTTACGTTTGTTTTTCTGTGGTTCAGACATTTTTGGCTTTGTGTGGAGATGCAAGAAACTATTGTATTTTGTAATACTATGGATCCACAACATTTTATTAGTAGTCAAAGGGTTTTCCAGCTTTCTTGAGGAGTGGGCACTACTCAGCTTGGGACAAAATCTTGTCTCCTTTTGGTAAAAACTACCATTCTAGCTCTCAAACTTTTCCTTCAGTCAAACAGTAATTTTTTTCATGGAAGAAAACCCTGGTTGCCTGTTTTTAAATTAGGATGTATAATAGGCTTTTGGGTTTTCTGTGACTGACAGTGCAGCCTTGAACTCCGGCAGCCAAGTGTTGCACATAAAAAGTGAAATTAAAAGCTCCCCATCAAGCTGCCAAAGTAAGATGCAGTTCTAAAATAGTTTTTTTTTTCTTTTTTTCGCTCTGATCCTGCACCCTGATGAAAGTGATAAATCAACCTGAGACATGTCAAACCACCGTTTCATAGCCCCTTAATACTGACTGAGGAAAAACAAGGTTGGCCTTTGCACTGCTTAACTCCCAGCCTTTAAATGTGTGTGTGTGTTTGCGTGTTGCCGCATGGGCGATTATAATTTTGCAGCCTTGGTGATAGAAAACACATTGAGCTGTGTGTTTGTGAGGTAGTTTCGAGCTGTGTTGTTGACATTAGATTTCATAGCCCTCATCAATCTCCTGTGTGACATTCGAGTTTATTCCTTTGGTCAGGACTTGAACTAGCTCTAAAGATGTACATTACATTCTGGCTTCTTTTCGCTGACATATCAGCAGTCCTTCCTCACCAGGTGAACCGTGCACATCTTTGTCTGTCTCTGTCCATATGTGTGCACTGTATGTGTGGGGCAACAGATAGCAATGTTGGCAGGTAATTTCAACTCTTTAAATATATCAAGAATAGCAATAAACTGGCATGAACTCTTTGCAGCTGAAGTCTGGCTTCAGTGATGACTGACCCAAAGGCTCATGACTCAACTAGCTAATCCCCAAACTAGAATAACAGTAAACCACAGCAAGGTGTCTACCCTGTTTCCTCATTTCTGTTTACAAGACCAAAAATCCCAAATCAGAATAACTTAAGGACGATATGAAAAATTCAGACGAATGCAATGATTCTTATATTGTATTTGACTTTTACTTTTTTGCTAAAGACTATGAACCCCAGACATTTATATTTTTTCTCATCTAGTTAATTTCATTTGACAAATATCCTCTAAAATCATGCTATAAAATCTCATTGTGCTTTCCTGCATTAATGCTACGATCACATACAGTCATGGAAAAAATTATTAGAACACCATTTTTTCTTCACTTTCTTGTTCATTTTAATACCTGGTACCACTAAACGTCATCATGTGACTAAAACAGAAAATAAAACACTGAATGCATAAAACCAGTGTTTTTGGCAGTACAACCCCATAGCTATTGATGTAAAACCTTAAGTGATTTAGGTTATAATCAAGAAAACCATGGAAAATGGTAAGATATCAGCTCTTAAATAAAATTCTTATGAGCAATCTTTGTGGTTATCGTTATGTTTGTTCAAACAAATGTACCTTTACTTGTACCAGGCATTAAAATGAACAAGAAACTGAAGAAAACAAGGGTGGTCTAATAATTTTTTCCATGACTGTAAGTTAAATGACCTTTGCTGAAGGCACTGATACAACTTTGTAACATTACAGAGCAGTGATTCCCAAAGTGTGGGCCGCGGCCCCCTGGTGGGCCGTCGCGGTACTGCAGGTGGGCCATGAGAGGTCTTTAAAATTAAACAAATATGTTTTAAATCCTCAATCTTTTTAAAATATGTTTTTAATTACTGTAAAATATTAACGACATGATTTAAAAACATTAAGAAGTAAGAAAACAAACCAGTTAAGTGTTATTCTACTGTCATCTTAACTTAATATGACAAGTGTCACCTTATTTGTTGACCCCTTACATAAATGTCAGAACAATGGTTCCTGGTCCTGAATGTTGATCACAGTTGTGATTAAAGGTTTCGGTGGGCCGCAGAGATTTTTCACATTTCAAATTGGGCCTTGGTATTCTGAAGTTTGGGAATGGCTGTTACAGAGGCTGGCTTTGAGGTAGATAGTCCTTTTCATATTCAGTCAAGAGCAGACCATTTCATCAAAAGAGGGGAAAAAATATCTGGGATACTAATTTATATGATCACAACACACATTTCCACGGTGTGATGGTCTGTTCCAGATTCCTCAGAACTCCATGACAGGGCCTCAGTGATATTTGTTGTTGTGCTTGGCTAAACGTTTCCAATAGTAATACGGAGTACATGTTTTGTACTAAGAGGCCCACAAAATCCAAGGTGTAACTACACACTTTTGTCGCCAAGAATGTACCTTATAGTACAGGAAAAAGGGTAATTTAAATCTCTGGGATGTTAAGAGTCAAATACATTCTTCCAAAAAGGAAAAATCATAGCGGTAACATAACTCCCAGACCTCCTTGTCTTCACTGGTGCAACACTAAAGCACTGATTTATTGTATCTGTTTAATCAGCCAACCATTTACATTTCAGTTTAGACATTTATACCCTCTGCAGCCCATCACTCTTGCTTGATGCCACCCACTTTGGAGATATGGGGCCATTTGTCAGCATTGAAAAACAACTGATGTCTGCAAAGGTTCAGCAGAGAGCTTTGGCTGCCGTGCAGAGAAAAAACATTTTCCAAAATGTTATGTGGGCATGGGAGAGATCCTCTGAGGTGTGAAACACCACACAGGTACTTTTTTATGCTGCATTTGTGTCCTTTAATCAGCAATGATTACTCAAAGACATATCTTTTTTAATAATTTTCTTAAGACTCAGTGACTCTTGTACTGGTGCTATGTAAATACAGTCCTGCTGCTCTCCAACAGCAGCCATTCCCGAGGAGATACACTTTTTTTTTTTTTAAACCAAGCATGCAATGCAGTTTATTATTTATGACGGTTCATGTGAAATTTATTGCAGCTTTATTTAGTGCAAGTATGCGCACTGACACGACTGCACAGTTTCCCTACTTGTCCCTGCAAGTGTGTGTTTAAGTGCGTCTTCGCTCCAGATGGTCTGTAAGCCCATGTAGCTCCCTCGGTTACCAACCCAAGCTGGAATTATATGGGCGCACTTAAATTCTGCAAACAAATCCTAATTCTTAATTTAGATATTAATTAGTTTCCTTGTTACTTGCCAATGCCTTGTGATTTCCCTTGACATCGTGCATGTTTATAAGTGGGGCGTCTAGTGCATCACGCTGCGCAGGAGCATGTAGAAGATGTAAGGGAATCAATAACACGACTCAAACAAGTTCATTAACCGTGACGAACACTGCAGTGGGACCAACAAAGAGCGTAATCATCAATACGGTGGGAACAGTAGTTTTTCACAGTGTGGTGTCAGTGAGACTTCTTTTTTTTTTTAATTAATTTTTTAAAAGAGTTGATGTAACAGTGTGAAGCCTCTGTAGACTTTGTGCAAACTCATTTGCATAATAGATTTTACAGAATTCTCAGAAACATATCAGTACTAATCCTGCTGTTGTGGGACATGAATCATCCCAATTTTAACTATATTCCCAACTTTAAAACTCCAGCACATCATGAAATTATCATGCTAAAGTTTATTGTAGAGCCAGAATTACTGAAACTGTAAATGAATAAATGAACAAAACTATAAATGAATAATAGAAAGAATCAATCATTTTCTTCTGCTGTGAAGCATTATTACTATTTTTGTCGAGGAAACATTACTTATGGTTTATGGGTTGTGATGTTGTGGATCTTGTGGCCTTGTTTAGTCTTAGTTTACTTATCTTCATCACCTTTTAAAGCGCCTGTTCTGTATTTAGTATGTTTAGAATTTGTCCTGTGGTCCTTGTTCTGTATCCCAGTTTGATTTTTTATTTTCTAAATTTTGTAACCAGGCTTTTCTTTGTATCTTGGTTTGTTTTGCTTATCATTTTAGTTCCTTCTAAATTATAAGTTAAGTAATAGTGATAATGTACAATGCATTTGTACATTGTCTTTAGTTTTGGTTTCTGTTTATGCAACATGTTTATCACCACAGACCTCCCTCAGTATTTGCATCCCGAGGTTTTTTATTGTTCAGCTACTAGATGTCTTTGTATTCTGTATTTTATTTGTTTTTATTAATGCCTGTTTTCTGCCAATGTTTTGTTATCAGATTTTTTTCGATTACACCTCACTAGGAGTGCCTTGAGTTTTATTCCCCCTGTTTTCTTTCCTTTCTACCTTTTCCTCCTTTCTTCTTCTTTTATTTATTTATTTTGGATCATCCTGCCTCAGGCTGTGAACCTTCTTCACCCACCACACCATCTCTGATACAGTTAGCCAATGTATCTTGCATTTTGAAAAAACCACTGCAGTTCAAGTAGTAAAAGACAAAATTATTATAAATCTAAACTGTTGTAATTTTGAAATATTCCTCTTCTGATACAGTATGTTGGATGATTATATCCATAATAAGCCAGTGCGGTTCTCTTTCCTTTCTCTCATAGTGCACTCCCATCGGCGGGTACGGATTTGTGCTGGACAAGTACAAGTGCCAGTGCAGGAGGGGATTTTACCATCCAAGCCGAGTGGCGCTCAATGGCTTTAAAAGTAGGTTACAGATCCCTTTGTATTTTAAGAACACATGCAGTTAGCTGTCAGATTAAAACTTGAAGATTTGAGAACAAGTAAAGAAAGAAAAAGAGGGAAATCACCACCTTTTTTCAGTTGACAGTGACACATTTTCTGCCACCTTGTTACAGGTGTGAATGGGTGTCCTTCATGTTGAAACCTACATGAATCATCTGAATCACATGAATCATGCACCTCTTTGATTGTACACACGGTTTAAGTTATCAAGTTGATGATTTATTTGTTCGTTTGCTAAACAACATTCAGCTCTTTGCTGTTGCTATGAACACCATCCACATGGATCAGATGATGGCAGGTCCACCTTCCCAAACACCTAAGGGCAGATCGTTCACCTCCCTCTAGCAGCTACCTGCTAGCTGCTACCCGCAAATTGGGGATTTAGGAACCTCTGCTAACAACGCTATGCAATCTTTCGCTTCCCTAAAACCGCTATCCGCTTTGCTGACCCACGGCTCTGCCTTAGCGTGTTTACCGGGAGCGCACCAACTATCTGGGACTTTCAGGTAGCTGATAGGAATTGTCTGAGTAAGAATATTTTTATGTATATATCAGTGCAGAGGAGGAGGAGGAAGGAAGAGGAGGAAGCTCTACAGCAGAGTCCCAGACGAGCTGAGCATGAGAGCTGCTCCGATCTGGATGAAAAGACGCTCCATAGTGGTTTACGGGTAGCGCAACCTGCTCTTAAAGGCAATGGCTACTGACGCACTGATTAGTTAAACAGGTGGAACGACCTAACCACTCCTATGTATAATATAGCGGTTAGCGCAGGTAAGATCGCGGGTTTAGGGAGGTGGAAGATTGCGCTCTTTGCGGGGGAACGCCCCTCCCGCTACCTGCTATCCTTAAATAGCGGCTTTATGAGGTTTGGCAGAAGATCGGGCCCTTAGTCTTGTCTTCTTTTATTTTCGTTACAGAGCAGTGAAAAGGATCTGGTCAAGACCAGGATCTGACTTCTAAATGAAGATGTTTTTGTTTCTTGTTTTTTTTTTCTGACAGCTGCTGATCATTCTGACACAAAATCAACAGAAAATTGATTCTTTCATTGTGGTTTATTTAAAAAGGATGGTTCATTAAAAGGCTGTTTTATGAGTGTCATGATTATGATGGTTGCACACAATGCATGACATGATTACAAGGATTCTGGCTAATAATATGTTATCCAGGCAAGCGGCAAACGCGGTATTCACTAAACCGATGCTTTGCTTTTCCCAATTGTGTGTTTCAAGAATATGCTTTACCCGCTCGTGCTTTGGATTTGAATGTCTCTGTTCTGACAGCCTGACTGAAAGCGCCGCAGTGTCCTCGGGCAGAAAGCTTGGCGCTGATGAGCAAGATAACCAGACAACTGCGGTGGTTTTTGATTCCTGACTCAAACGATAGCACCCCCCCAGGGAGGTTAATACGCTGGGCTGGGAGCTTTGTTCTAATGGACGGTGATGAGGCTGGCTCTCAAAAGGCTCAGTATGGGAACAGACTAATTTTCAAGCCCACGTGCGGATCACCTCTTTAAAAATCACTCGGGTTCAGAATGATTTGCAGCTGCCTGCAACCCCAATGTCACAAATAGGAACACGGGTTTTATCTTTTGTGCATCCTAGAAAAAACAGATTTATTTTTCCAAAAGAGCACAACTAAATGACAGGAATTTTGGGGGGGGGGGTCCAGTGGTGTGCGAGTTAAGGCTAATTAAAAGTCCCTTTGCAACAAAGAGATCTCTGTATCAGTTTGAAGGAGGGCATGCAGAGTCGATCTTGCTGTGTGCAGCTGCAGATGAACAAAAAAAAAATCAACCGAAATAACAAAAAGCATCCAAATAAAACCACAGTAGCTGTCAAACATTAGTAATCACTGTACACAAAGCGTGTATACAAACATTTCTTTTGTATTTAAGTCTCCTGTGGATTAGTGCTGTTGGCACAGCCGTTTGCAACTTGACCTCGGTGCAGTGTGCTGTCACTGTGAACATCTGGCCTCCTGCCAGATGTGTGTGAAAAAGACTGAGACAGTTTTAGTTTCATTGTGCTCTTTCCATCAATCTTCATCATGAATTGTTCTTGTGAGGTCTAACAGACAATAGGTAAATATGAATATGATTTGTTTTAGTTTGTTTATAGCAATCCTGTCCCTGCACACCTATCACACATTTCATATTTTTATGAATATTATACCACAGAGTTATAACCCAGGATAGAACTGCAAGCCAAGCCATGCTCAATCAGTTTAAAAATGATCTTGATATTTTCAGCACATTTTCTCACAATAATTCTTCACTGAAGCAGAAGCAGTCTGTGACTTTAGCAGTGTTTATGAATTACATGAGTTCTGGGACGTATTATAGAAGTAAGAATTATATTTATTGGATTGACCGCATTGTTCAAATTCAAATTCTAAAGGAACCATTTATCTTAAATGTGACCGCTCATAAAGTAAAGGTGGAAAGTCGACAGAAAGAAGTAATTTTCCACATCAAAGTACCTTTTGAATAGTTGTTCAAGGTAAAGTCAGTGTCACAATATTTGAGCCCCTTTCTTTCATTATTACCTGCTTATATTAAAGCTGTAATCTTAATAACCCCAAGTCTTTTCCATTTATTAGACTAATGAGTTTTAATCCCTAAATCTGATTAACTGAGCAAAGGGTCATCGCGGTACAGCTAAATGCAAATTAAATGCAATGACATTCCTTGAAAACACTCCAGTAAATCAGACTGGGGTTGTGAACACGTCTAAGGGCTTTCCTGTCATTGTAGTGCGTGAGTGTGCGTGATTAAATATGGCCGACATTTTAATTAGAAAGCATAATTAAAGTGTCCCAACCGTCCCAGGTAAGGAGCAGGGCTCATCCAGAGACGAGACCGCCGACATGTCCAACAAGTGCCTGCCGTGCCGCCAGGGCTGCCCCTTCTGCCAGGACGACACGCCCTGCCTGGTGCAGGAGGACGGCGCTCTGAGGCTCGCCGTGGCCTCCTTCCAGGGTCTGTGCATGATGCTGGACCTGGCGAGCATGGTGGTGGTGTACCGCTTCAGGAGGAACAAGGTGAGGACGCCTCACTTAAATTCCTGATACTGAGGTCCCAATTAGTATTTTAACCATAAATACAAAGTTAAACATTATGACAACCATTACATTGGCTTGTTTGATGTTTCTTCTGTGAAGTATGGGCCTCTTCATAATGTAAAAAAAAAAAAAATGAGTTTTTTTATTTATGCCTGTTAAGCTAATAATGACATTTAGTAACCTTGAAAATATTGTTGACATCTATTTCCCGTGCTGTTGACAAGCAGCACCAGATAACAATAGCACACAGGAGCAATACAACTTTCACTCAGGAAGGCATATTTATCTCTGACGAGAACACATTGTTACTTTGTGTGAGAGTAGTTTTTAACCACCAGCTCTTGTCACAAGGACCAAAGGAAAGGGAGAGAGGAAGGGCAATGGGGAGGGCGAGAGAATGGAATTGGGATCACTCTAAAGTTACAAGTTGTCCTCTGAACTCTGCCAGAAGTCTGAAGAGAATTCTGGCATCTGTAGTGATGACCTCAGCGACCTCAGTGTTGCGCTGCTCCGGGTTCAGAGGTTCTGACAGTAAGTTTAGAAGGAGTTCGAAAGGGCAGTTTACACTTTTGTCCTGCAAAACTTTTCTCTCTCTGCCTTCAGTCCTTCATCATTGAACTCCTATTCAGTTGCATTAAATTGCTGGATCCAATGTGTTTGAACTTTGACCCATATTGATGACTAAACATCACAAAATCTAAGCCTTTCAAGCATCATCTCTTTTGGTCTCTGAATTCCACTTTGCAGAAGCGCAGCACTAAATCCAGACATGTAAATATCTTTTCATTGAACATAATCGGATATGTCATGGTCTTACTGCAAAATATTTGCTCTTGAAATGGAAGAAGGATGAAAGGTCATGCATTAAACTGTTTTGTTAGATATTGTAAGATGTGCTGTTCCTCATTAACTCTCCTACATTTAGAAAAGATTAAACAGCCATGTGTGAAATTGTGTCCTCAAATTAAGTAACATTGCATCTTCATTCTTTACTGTTTCAAAAACATTTAGTATGTCATTCAGAAGGGGAGCAAGTCTTGTTTAGAAATAAAAATAATTTCATGATAAATGTAGGTATATCTGTTTTACAGCACAGTTAAACTTTACCAACAGGAGCCAAAAAAGGCAGGATAGAGTCATTTTTACTCACCCGATCCATCCTGACACTACCACTGACCACCCATTTATCTGAGCTGCATCAATCGGGTCTTTACAGAATCACAACAAAGTTGTTGAATGTTTTACCCTCTGTCAGTAGAAGTGAATGACATCTCTTAATTCAGCTACAACCAGCCCTCAGGCAAAGCTGAGTTAAAACTTTCCCAGGTTAGCTACATATGGACATTTATGTTACTGATTCAGAATCTCCCAGTTTCCTTCAATCCACAAGAAACGTCCCTGGAGGCTTCCAGATCTTCATAACGCACATAAAGGTGCTTCTTTGGGGTTATGCGGGTAATTAAATGTAGCCCAGAAAAGATCTGTTGTCAAAACATCAAATAAATGTACACAAACTGAACTCCTCTTTGTGGTCATTATCTTTTAGAGCTGTTTTGTATAATTTGCATTTTACTGCAATAAAATGGACGTTAAAAATCATTTTAGCATTTAATCAATGACATCAGATTTGCAGTAACAAAGGGAGTAAAGTATTTTTAACCTAAAGGGCAAAGCTCATGAAAGACAGCAGTAGAACTATTTCCTGCAGTCACACTTTCAGTGTCATTACTGTGTACCACAGCTATTTAAATTCAGTCTTATGAGATTGGAGAGGTTAATTTGATTCACTTTCAATCATCAACTTATTTGTATAGCACCCATTCACAGCAGAAGTAATCTCAAAGCACTTTACACAGACAGCAAACAAGTTCAATGCTGTCTAGTTAAATACAATCCACATTAATTAGTGTAATACCCTATTATTGAGCTAGCACAAAGTGACAGTGGAAACAAAAACTCCCCAATTCCTTGGCTGGATGGGGGTCCTGACATGACAGGAACGAAGGGATTAGTCCAGGGATATCTGCCTATGAGACACAAAAGAGAACAATGTTGAGAGCATTAATAATGACAGATGCAGTTTCATGTCTTGAGCCTGGCCACAAAACTCACCTTGAGGGAGCACTATTAGGATTTTCTGCACCAACTAATTTACGAGCTTTCAGATTGTTTTTAATGGTGTAGACGTGTGCTTCTAAATTGGTGAGCCTCACCTCCAAAGCTGTAGAGAGCATTTAACTAACCAAGCAACTACCAAATGTTTAAGCGCAGGAGACCCAGAGTGAGAGCGAGCAGCTATGCTGGACTTTAGAAATAACATAGAAACAGTCAGAGAAACAATTAAATCAGGTGGTAGGAAAGAAAATATCCAGAATGTTAAACAAGTCCATCATTAATGAATGACTTTTGTGTTTGTCCTTCCTCCTTGATCAGAGCATCCGAACATCTGGACTCATTCTGCTGGAAGCCATCTTGTTTGGGGCATTACTGCTCTACTTCCCAGTAAGTCTTTATTTAGTTTCATTTGACATTATTGTCCTGGACTTCCCATTGATTGCTGTCACTGTCGCTACTTGTGGTCGACTCAACGTGTCCACTCAGCAGGGAACTGTTTGGAGCAGTAGCTTGTGTTTCCCCATCCAGGTGTGCAGGCACTTCTTATGTTTTTCACCGCGTTGCCACATGTCATGAAGAAAGAACACGCTGTGCTGGATGCTGGATATCTATCTATTGTTCAGTCTTAGGCATGTTGCTTTTCTCTTCCTTGATTTCGTTGCCAGGAGTCAGCATGTTGGTTTAGTACCAGATGTTTTGGTCTCAAAAATCAAAGCGTGAACGGCTGAACTGCCTGGGGATGCGAAGTCAAAGCTGCGCTGTGAGTGTAAGGTGAAACCTGAGAGCTCCTCTTTGGTTTATTGTTGCTTTAACAGCTTCTGAGCCCGAAACAACCCACCAGTCAGCCAGAATTTAAGAAGGCTTTCAGATGAGAGGTGAAGCATTTACAAGAAGCAGGAACAGCAGTCCACTCGTCTCCCACGCAAGTGTTTTAGGATTACTATGATCTGTATGATTCGCCTGTCATGACCATGAAACATGTAAATGAAAAGTTGTCTTATAGGCAGTTTGTACTAATGGGGACTATGTTATCCAAATTTATAGACTAAAAATGCAAGAAAAAAAAAAAAAGAAAGAAAGAAAAAAGAAAATGTGGTCGTCATGGCTACGGAGGAGACATAGTGTTGCTTATACTCTGAGGAGCATGAGTGATGGGTCCGACTGTATGTTTGTTACAGTGAGGAAAGACCCAGATGATATCAAACCTGAGCTTTGGCTTTTTACATGAAATAATGAAGATGCATTTTTAAAAAAAAATGTAAAAAGAAAGTCAATTTCCTTAATGCTTTTTATTTTTATGGATGACTGTTTCATTTCTTTGTTCATAATAAACCACATTATTGTATATTCATTAGGATATAAAGCTGCCATTCTCAGTTGTACTTTTGAATTATGCAATGTTGTATTTTTGATCATCATCTGAACAATAAGAAAGAGGAAAACAAAGCAGTTGGTGTGGAAGTATGGGAGCTTTGTTTTTTTTGTTTTTGTCTTTTATAATTCGTGCATGCCTTTGCTGGGCTCTGTGTTGTCCAAACGTGTGGGCGCTATTGTGCGCTGTAAATGTGTGCATTTATACAGTGCTTGTGCACACAGCCCACAGTGCACCTGGACTGCCGAATCAGAAGCCCATTTATAGAAGGGAAGCAGATGGAGGAAACCGTGTAACGGGGAGATCTGACGAAGCCAGGGAATTCACTCCCTTCAAACACTCGCTCCGAGTGTCATCAGTGAGCCACAGCGCTCCTCAAATACAGAGCTTGAAGGCCGGATTATAGCCATTCCTAGACAGACAGAAGCACACAAAAATCTGTTGAGAAGAAGCTCATCTGACTCTCCAGATAAAGCTTTTGTTCTCGTTAGAAAGTTACAGTGAGTATTTCCATGAGCAGCATGTTGGTTTGCTGCTGCAGGTGAAAGGCTGCGGATATTTACGGTCTATCTTCATGTGATCAAACCAGGGTTTTCTATCCATCCACTCTTCCTTTCCCTAGTTTACCCCAAGGTAAACTCCCCAAAATAGCTCTGCAAAAATATCCTGTCGCCATCATGCTATCAGACTGAAGCATCTCCCTCTCCTCTTGCAAGGCTGTCTGCCCATCTTTTCTCTGCATGTCACAGCGCCTTCCCTGCTCGTCTGTATCCTTTCCCTGCTCCCCGGTTTCTTTACGTCTCCCTTTCACGACCTCATTTGCGTGTCCTCTTTCTGTCTCACCTTTGCAACTTCTATCATCTCTCCTTCGTTTTCTTCGTTTTCCTTTTCTTTTTCACTGCTACCACAAGCCTCCGTTGCTGCAGCTGTGGCACTCTAGTACTCAATGCATTTTTAAACAGTCCATCAAGTTCCAGCACCACTTGTTTTAAAAATACCTCTGCTAATTAATTGATGGAGGAGGCGTTGGAAGTTCGATGCAAATCCAAGATGGCCACCTTCCCTTCGAGACAATGTACACTCTGAGATGGTGTAGCGCCACAGAGAGGGTACAGCACATGGTGGAGTTAGTGACTGGTCGTATCAGCGTTTCCGTTTGTGAGTGTAGGCTGAACGGAGCATAATTCATGAATGTGTTTAGGTGGTTTCACATTTTCCCGTGTTCATCTACATTTTTGCATTGATTTGTGGATTTGCATTTGTGGGTTTATGCAGAATGTGGGTGTCAGAAACTGTGTGGCAGACTTTTTGCTTCATATTTGCAGTGGTGGTTAGTAAACCAGAAAGTTCCAGGATAAGGTTGTTCGCTCAGGAAGCAACATGAAGACAGACATTGACGTAGAGGCAAGTTTATTTGTATAGCACATTTCATGTACAAAACAATTCAAAGTGCTTTGCGTGCTTAGAGGAGAAAAAGAAATTGTGCGGTAAATAATAATAGGGTCTGTTAAGATTTGGTCTGTTTTCTTTTTTTGTGTTTTCTGTCAGTATCTGTTTGTTTTAGTACTTTTCAGGGTGTTTGTACCTAGAGCTACGGGGTTCTGGCTTTTTTTTGTTGTATATATAAACTGCTACAAGCAATAACAAAGTACCGGTATCATGATTTATTGCATATGAGAGCCACATACGCAGAAACAGATTCAATGCATGAAGTAAAAGTCTTTATTTAAAGGGACGCATAAAAAAAAGTTTTTGAAGCGACTACTAAATAAATAAAAAAGTCTGACATAACACAACCCTGTCACATTGTTTTTGGCTGCTCCAAGTGTGAAATCTGTTATTCAGAGAGTCATTCCAGTCTTCAGGGTAGTTCCCAGACCCACATCAGGGTAGAATTATTCTGGTTCCTCATCTTTATCTCAGCCATCTTCTCACTGTGCTGCATTTGCTGGATCTTTAAAGTGGATAGTGCAAAGCTGATTTTAAAAACAGACGTGCTACGCAGAAGAGGTGGGTGGAGTTAAACTGAGTATTTGACTTCATCTCCTGAAATCAGATACTATGAGTGAAGCTGTGAAGGAATGGCTAACAGCGGTGCTTTTGTACTGTATGTCTGTCTGTGATATTTTGACCAAAACACGTCACAGACAGTTGAGGTTATTGTTTTTGAACAGGTTGGAAAGAAATGCACACACAGGGATGAATAATTTCTCTAAAATTGTCTGCGGACAAAATGGAGCCAGAAGAATATCTGATACGTTCTCTGGGTAAAACACGGGCCGAGGAGCAGGTATGTATGATGGAGGGAGTAAAAGACACACAAGATACATGAGTATTGCAGAGTCAAACAACAAGGTTGAACAGATTAACATGGATACATGCCAAGTATTCAGTTATAGACACAAAGCCTCCATTTAAAACTAAATCAATGCAATAAAATATAAATATAAATTAATAAATATATGTTATGAAGTTCGGTTATGCACATGCTACCGCTGGTGGAGGAGGGTTTAACTTGTGATGACTTCATTTGCTGCTCATTAGCTTATGCTTTTAGAGCAGAGCTTTCGGGCTACCTTTAGGGGAAAAATAAAAACACTGTCATCATAATAGGAGAACAAATGTGTGATTTTAATTTAGGAATTAAGTCAGTTTTACAAGTCACAAGTCTGATAGTAGATTATGAGAGAAAGAAATAATAAGGGATGTGGAGCACCTTTGGTAAGTTCCACTTCAGTTTAGAAGAAATAAGGAAATAAGGAAAAAAAAGAGAAAATGATTCATCATCTAAAGCATCACCATCACATGACTGTAAGTAACGAGATGTCAAAGAAGCACGCAGACACTACGTTTGTTAAAAGTATATGCTGAAAGATGTCTTCTTTGTGGTACAATGTTTGGCTCATAAATTACAGTTTTATTCTTATACATATGTGTTGTATTCTTGTATTATTATTCTCACCTAATGGCAATGCTATTTACATAGTTTAAATTTTATTTTTCCCTGAAGGTAACCCTAATACTTGACCCTTAGGGGCTGACTTTTGTTTTGTTTTGTTTTTTTGTTTTTTTTTTTAGTTTTTTTTTTTTTTCTATTATTAAGAATTGATTATTTTTAAGGATTTAATTACTATTAAGAGTAATTCTCAATAACACTATAGCAGAATACTTCACCAGAATCTTTTAAAAACATTGTAACAAAGCAGCTTGTTATTAAAATTATTATAAAGTTGTGAGTCATATAGTATTATGCATGAAAGCCTGAGACTTATTCTATTTATTTATTTTTTATTACAAAAATATGTTACTTCTATGCGGTGCATGTCTGTCTGGCAGTCAGCAGGGATTTATTAGAATCTGCAGCAGCTCTGACTCTGTGTCACACTGAAAAATGTCTGTATATCAGACGTGCACTGACACTGGGCACACTGAGGGCTAAAAACAGGGATGTTGTGACGATTTATCTGCACACTGAACAGGCGCTCTGGAAGATTGTCTAAAATACATTTTGCCGGTTCCTAAAATGATAAGATGGAGTAAATGAGCAGTAGATTAGTTTACTGCTGCTGTCCCTGTGACATTTGCTCTGACTCATCCTGAGAATGTTTTTCTTCTAAATGTCCTCAATAGCTGCATAATATCTTGTTAGATTTTTATTTTTTATTTTTTTTTTGATCTTTTCAAAATGTTGTCATTGTACGACTGTCTTTCATGCTGCGTTCCTGTAACATAGTGCCTGCGGTGACCGATGCTTCCAGTCTCTTATTAGTTTCCTCTCACCTCCCCTGATATTACTGCATGTTGACTTCATCACAGATGTTCTGCTTCCTCACAGAGGCAAACATTTTCTTCATACAAACAAAAAGAGACAGAAACCAGATAAGAAACCTGTAGGTGGATTGACCTTTGGTGTGAAGCCGTGCTCATGCAAACCCACTCATTTATATTTAACCAGGTTTGTACAGGTACGGAGAAGCTGCCAGTAGAGGTTACTGATTTTATAGATACTATGCATTATGCATGTATATGCATGGATATGACATGCAGCACGTTTATCTGACTTGATTAGGAACGTAACTGATAGATCAGTGGTTAATCTCAACAAACACAGGCTGATGTCAGATGGCTGGACAGCTTCCTCCCAGTGTAGAGGCTGCTGTGACGATGATGGACCAGTTTATGCTCCTCGCTGCCATGGGACCAAACCGACATTTGAGTCCATCTGATTGGTACCAATCTTCACACACACATCATGTGAATAAGAAACTACAATCTCTTTCAACTGAGGTGCGTGTTAGCACAGCAGAAAGGGTCAAAGACATCAGCAATGATATTAGAGAAGCAACTTTTGTTACTCACTAAATTGGTAAGAGTTATTATGACCATTTACAAGCTATCCTTCTACAGTAAGACTCTAAAAACTGTATCTCAGTTACACCAATTCATTGCAAACACAATTAGAAGAGGACTGAGCGAGTATGGCTTGTTGGAGGGATTATTGAACACCATGTTTGGCAAAAGCCAAACACAGCAAACCAGCATGAACACCTGTCAAGCACAGAGGTGGAAGAGTGATGAGCTGTTCTTGTTTTACAGCTACAGGACCTGGAAACCTTGTTGTTACCGTTGTTACTGTTTGACAGCTTAAGGTTTGCTGAAATTGATCCATTTAAGAGGCAAGCAGACAAATCTGCAACAAAGTGCCTGAAAAAAAGAGAATATTCAAATATTGCATAGATTAAAGTTTGTTAACCTCAATGAACTGAAGGAACAGCTGTGAAGGAAGGATTGGCCATAATTACTCCTTAAAGATGTGAAAGACTGAAAACTTCATAGAAAAAAATTAATACAAATTATTGTTGCTAAGCTGGTTGGTTTAGATTTCATTAAATGAACAATGAACCAATGAAAAATGCTTATCTGAGGTTGTGTTCACCCAATATATTACAAACTTATCTTATTTACCTGATCTCAAAGACCAGATTGTTTATGTTATGTTCTGATTTATAAAACTGAAATTAAAGAAGGTGTTTTTTGTTTTGTTTTTTTATTTCATATGAGTCTCCAGAATGGTTGCCTTCCTTGTAACCCTATGAAGAAGGGAAACGGTGACTTTAGGGCAGCAAAACAATGAGCTCCAGTCCTGCTGGAACAGCACGCAAAGTCTAAAAAAAGATATTTTTTATCTGTGTGTCCTTGTAGATCTTCTCAGTTAGAGATGAATAAATAAATGACAAATCTCTACATGCAGCCACCTCCCTCAAAAGTTCAGATTCATGTGCTCAGAATTTAAACTCAACCAACTACAACTTTCTGGATCACGTACGTTCTGCAAGCTTGTTTCCAGGGACACGGTTTCTGAGATCCTTTAGGGCACAGAAAACAGGAGTCTTCTACGAAGGCCTTCATCACAGGTTGTGCATGAACCTCTGTGTGAACGTCCACTCACCTACCAGTTTCCTCCTATTCATAATCCACATATGCAGAACACCCTTTTACATAGATGACAGTTGAAATGTAACTAGCGTTTCAACAAAAAATAAAAGCACAACTACAAACCTGTGTTCATTTTTCTTTGCATAATCCGTCCCTGTTTTAAAGTCAGTCTTTTTGTGACAGAGGAACATGAAAGCAGAATTGCAGTTTTGGTGGCCAACAGCCTCACAGGCGTAGGGAGCCTGCCGCAGGTTTGTCTGTGAAATAATAATAAAACATAGAAAATAATAGAGAACAAACAAGAGGCAACCATTCCCAACATCCAACACTATATAGATGACTGCAGAAGGGAGGATGCTTTAGGACAATACGTGTTCTCACTTATTGAGCTTACAAAGTGCAATCCCATGAATTTGTCTGAATATGATTACCTTTTTATTATGAGCCAGTTTTCAGTAAATGCAATGGATCAAATAGTTATCAAACTGGCTGGATCTGTCAAGCAGTCATCACTTTGCCCAGTATTATGAGCAAACCACCACGACCAATGCTGTGTTCACAATTTAAGTTGAACTCAACAGCTGTCATGGTCTTAATGTTAATGTTGGGTCTTCATTTAGTCTTGTTTTGTTTTAGTCTCAGTTCTCGTGTGTGTTGTGCTTTTCTTTTACTCCTGTTTCTTGTCCAATGCAGTGTGAGCTTCATATAGGTTTACAGAGTTCATCATAAATATATAGTATACCGCCATAAACGTGTGATTATGCTTTTTTTAAATTCATGTCCGGCTTCAGCTTTTGGTAAGGGTGGGTGCCAGCCACGTGAACCACTGTGACAGGTCCTTGGCAGCAGAGGCGCATTGCATTATGGGATAAAGATATGCAAGGCAGACTAGCCACTCTCAAACTGGACTTTTTTTTTATTGAAAGTAGCGCACCATCCAGGTATTTTAATACTGCAGATTGTGGGATTGTTTGCATGCTGCATACTACATTGTGGGATCATCTTGTCTCTCCTTCCTTCCCTGCTTGTGATGTTCCTGTTTCCCTGCCCTACGTTTCCCTTGCTGTGGTTTCCCCAGTCAGTGTTTTTGCTTTCATACATCTAGTTAGCAGTTTTGACTTCCCTGCCTTAGCAGCTTTTTTCTTTGCTCTTTTTTGAATTTGTTAAGAATTCATCTGGCTGCTTCTCATCTCCTGCATTTGGATGCTCTTTGAACACAGCACTCTTGACAACAGCCACATATCTCCATCTCGGCTTTGCCTTCGGGGAGGAAAAGGCTTTGTGTAAATTTATTCAGACCACAAGATTAGGTTCCCCCAGGAAGGGGTCATGCTTTAGCAAATGTAAGGATATGTATAAATTTAGATGCTGATATAAGCCTTTCTGAGCTTCAGTGGATATGAGCATAGAGTCACTGCACTGGATATTAATGGTGGAAAACTGGACTTGGGTCATTTAAGATGGGACATGTGGTGTCCGGCTGAGCTGCATACTAATGAAATGAAAAGCAGCTGTAATAGAAGTGCAAATCTATGCTTATACCTTTACAGCTCTGAATGTCTCTTCTCAGCCTCTGTCACAGTATGTAAGTGTGAAAAAATGACTGAGCGTAAAGCAGAAAGTGTTGATATATGATTTTTTTTTTTAAGCCATACAAAGAGACAAACCAAGACACCCTGGACTCTGCAAGTAAACACTCCTATACTGAAAATAAGAGTAACAGCTTGCATATGAATAACATGCCACAGTACAGTCAGAAGGAGCTGTGGAGGCGTGACATTTCTGCAAGGAAAAAATTGGCCTCCTGCTATGTTTCTTTCATATTAGACCTCATTCCTTTCTTGTGAAAGTAAGAGTAATGTCATATGTGTGATTTTCTGCTTGTGAGAAAACAAAGACCACATCATCACACAAGCAGCAAGCCTTGGTTTCTAACATCCATCCTGCCGTACCTCTCTGCAGGTGATGATCCTGTACTTCAATCCCAGTGTGTTCAGATGCATCCTCCTGAGGTGGGTTCGCCTCCTGGGTTTCGCCATCATGTACGGCACGGTCACCCTCAAGCTGTACAGGTACTTTTAAAAATAAATAAATAAACTCTACAAAGACGTGGCATTTTATGTTCCTCTGAATTATTCCAGTTATTTTGGTTTTCCTTCCTCTTGTATGCTGTTCCTCTTATCTCCTCCTTTATTCCCCTCTAACTTCTCTCTCTTCCTCCTGACTTGACCTCAATAATTAATAATCATATGCAGTCTTTCCTACAAGCACATCTGAATTTGTCATCAGGTCTGAGCTTTCCTTTGCTGCGTGCTCAAGTATCCGTTCAGACACACGCACATACGCGCGCATGTCATCAAGCTTCCTGCGGCTCTGACCAAGTGCTTCTGAGACGGGAGAAGGAGGTCAAAGGCCGGCCAGAGTGTTCCCTTGGCAAAATTACCAATTTGATTTCTTATTTTTCTGAGCTCCACGGATTGGAAGTGAGCCTCGGGCACAAGCGCTCATAGCTTGGTCCCCGCTGAATATCAGTGACGAGGTAGATTTGTCACAGTCCAGGCAGACGCCATATGATGAGCTCGTAAACATTGAATAGACTTTGTTCCTATGTTTCTTAATGGTGATATAAATGTAATTGTTTTTATTTTATTATTATATTAGTCCTCATATGTCTGCACAGCAGATCTACTTCATTCTGCTCATCTCCTCTTTGGTCAGTTTTTTAATCAGTCTTTTTTTGCACACATTCTAACATACTGGTGGTTTTCTATCATAACAGGCATCCAGCAAAAAAATAAAAATAATGCCCCCCCCAAAACACACACTCACAATACACACAATAAGCCTTGAAGCTGTCACATAGACACACACACACAGACACACTCACATCTCTATCTAATCAGATATAATCAGATAATCATCAGCTAGGCTGAGGGCTAACACTCACACCAAACTGAGAAAAAAAGAATCCCTCAGTGAAAATTTTATTCTCAAATACTTTCATTTTTCTTTAACAGCAGTTCAGTGATGGACAGTTGGTTACGGATCTCTCCTGTTGGAAGTCTTGCGTTGTTACTGATCCAAGCTGGCAAAATTTCACATGACGGATGGGACTGTTGAAGTAACATGTAACAAAATCATGGATTCATTCTCCTGTAGCTCCATTCCTTTGCGCTTTCTTTGACCTTTCATCGTTGTGCAGAGCTGTTGCTTATTTTAGTGCTGTTTCACTAATGTTTACAAGTTGTTTTTTTTGCTTCCTGTAAGTAATGGCAAAGACGGCGTCGCATCAAAAATGTATTTACTGGGAACTCAGAAACTCCACCGTCCACCTGGAAAGAGACAAATTGCCAACAAGTCGGATTCACTGGTCGGAATATAAAACATTACACAGCGCCGGTAGAGAATTGTGAACTGATTTCTTTGTAAGTGACTTGAATTACAAAACTGCTGATGATAATTTCCTGTTAGTAGCAACGCAAAAAAAAAAAAAAGAAAGCAACTGTTTCCTCATCTGAGGTTCGGTCAATGCAGAATGTCCTGGAGTTGTGGGTTAAAGGCCATTAGGGTGAATAAAGATGTGGAAACTGGATGATTCTGTGGGTCTGTGATGTGACGGGACTCTGCAGAACGGAACCATTCCCTCATTTGCATATTTTTTAACTGCACCATTAAAAAGTGACAGGCTTGTCACCTACATCCACGAAGTCACAAGGCAGAATAAATTAACTTTGCTCTGTTGCATCCTTAAATTCTTCCTGAACTCAATTTCTTTGAAACTACACGACCATTTTCCTCATGATCTTTCAAAAACAAGTGAGCATATCAGTAAGAGCAATAACAATGAGAACCGCGGGTCACAGTGAGCTACAGTTACACACCTGCGCTGCTGCTTATGACTCCATCCAGCAGTGTCAGTATTCAGGCCACTTCTGTCCCCCTCCCAGGGTGTTAAAGGTGTTCCTGTCCCGCACGGCCCAGAGGACACCTTACATGACGAGCTGGCGGGTCCTGCGGCTGCTGGCAGTGATTCTGTTGGTGGTGCTGTGGTTCCTGGTGGCCTGGACCTCAGCTGTGTGCCAGAACCCAGAGCTGAGTCGGGCTCTTATTGCCGCAGGCCTCACCCCAGAAGGACTGCAGTTCAGCATGTGTTTGCTGGATCGATGGGACTACATGGTGGCAGTTGGTGAGTGTGCGTGTTTTCTGCATTTCTGTGTTTGCATGGACCCGACGAAGGGAAGCTAAGGTTGGAAAAGTATAATGTCTCCTGCAAATCCTCATCAGAACTCTGGCTGCAGCGTTTTAGACCAGCTGGAGGCAGTTCAGAGTAGCTGCAGGGCATCCTACTAACAAGGAATAAAATAACTGTGCATGTTTGGAATTTTCATTATTTTTTACAATATTATGAGAGTGAGAGAAAGCAGCTCCTGAAACATGTTTCTGGTCAGGAATAACCCCAAGTTTCCTCACAGTAACTGTGTGTTAGTATTTAAGCATGAAAGTGTGCTAAGACGTTGGTTGTGTTGTACCATGTATCAGCTCATTTAAGATTTAGTTTATATTTACGTCAAAATTAGGGCTGGGCAAGTTAACGCGTTACTATCGCGTTAACGCATTCATTTATTAACGCCGACAATTATTTTATCGCGCGTTAACGCGCTCATATGCTTTTGTTTTGAAAGGTCGGTTACTGGCCGGAACCGGAAAACAATTGGCAGGTAAACATGCGAAAAAACCTAGAACAGACATGAAAAACCATAAAATTCTGTATACTTAACAGTTCGGGCACCAACTCAGGTAGCAATATTAACAATTCTGTCTGAAAAAGAAAATTCTGGACTGCAACAAAACTTTCGCGTCGTTCCTCCATGTTACATCAGATCTCTTCATGTGGTCACTGTCGTGCTATTCTCTTACTGGTTACTTCAGTGCGGCTCCATCTAGTGGCACAGATGTGTAATGACAACAGAAAGTCCAGTTATTGATTATAAAACAAATTCAGTCCTGTGGACCATTTTTTTCATTTCGTATTTTTGATCCAAATCTAAAATTGAAATATTAAAAAAAAAACCAGGCATTTTTTCCTTTTTTTTTTCTTATAAAATTAAAAAATGAAAAACACATTTAAATGTCACTTTTTAATTTTTTTAACTTTTGATTGACAATTGGAAATAGAAAGAATGAATGATACACGAATTGGTAAAGTTATATGATGGACATGTAACATGGACATTTTCATTTTTAAATTCTCCCAGACGGAGGATTCGACAGAAACAAGGTTATTTGTAACAACTGCTAAGTTGAACTCCCCGTTAAAAGTTTCTGCTGTTACCTCAGAAATTACCTGTTTTAATATTCTGATTGTGCTGAGACACAATCATTTTGTTTGTAGACTTTTTTTAAATTTTTTATAAAAACAGGATGACATTAATGCCCCGGCAGTAGCAATAAGCTTTATTTTATTTTACATTTTTTAAGATGAGATTTACACTAAATATGTGTTACTGACAAGTGCTGATGTTAAAAGTGTTTGAACCACAAATGTTATAGCACTTTAGTTCATATGGCAGCAGAGCATTTAAATAAAAGGGGATTTTACACTACTTTTGAATTCATTATTTGATTTTGAGTATACAATGCGATTAATCGCGATTAATCAGGGAAATAATGCGATTAATCGCGATTAAAAAATTTGATCGTTGCCCAGCCCTTGTCAAAATACAAAGTGAATATAGGAGATGATTTTTTTTTTGTTGTTGTTTACAGGGCAGATACAAATTTTTTTATTGGACAGATATAATTTTCATTCATGTTTTATGAGGCACCTCTCTCTTTTTTTATTAACAGTTAAGTGTTGCACCATGGGGAGTCTGCAGATTTTTTTAATGGTTGCATATAATGACTGTAAAGCTCTATTATATGAGGAAAAACCTCAGTGTTTTGATGTTCTACTGGCTGGAGAGAAATTGAGCTTCTTCTTACACCCCAAAACGTACCACTTGCTTATCAAAAAAAAAGGAATCATTCTGTGTCGGTTGATTCATTTAAAACCTTTCTTCATTAAAAAAAACAAACAAACAAACAAAAAATTCAAAAAACTTTATTCTGTGAACTTCTGATGATTCTGAAGATGAGTGTTAATAGTTTTATCCTTCTTTTTCCACAAAAGAAGTTTAATGAATCCAAATTAACAATGGAATAAACAAGACTGAGCTCTGCTTTTGGTTCCATAACTTGCACTAATGTAAGATTTGCAGCATGTATTCAGGCACATACGGATGTAACTATTCTGATAGTCATGGCACCTTAATGGGAAATCTTGTAAGAAAAATATGAAAGGAAATATAATCTAATGTCAAGGTAAAGCCCATTTTCTGACCCTACTTTTACTATGACGAGTGTCTTAATGACATGAATGCATTTTCTTTCTCATAATAACAAACGGAAACGACTGGACTGCTAAGTTACCGCTGCTTGAGCTTCCCTGAGGGCCCAGATGGCCTTGGATTCATATTACAGCATGACTGCTTAAAGGACAAGATTTTCAAGGAGGCAGAGTTGTGCACCTCGCTGCAGCCAGTCTGACAGCAAAGGAGACTAATCCTGTTAGGAAAGAAGGAAAGGAAGGATCTTCAAGAGAGGCTTGGTCAGTGTCTAAAGACTGATGGATAAGGAAAGGAGGAAAAAGAGAAGAAAAGAAGCCTGTGAAGCGTGACGCTTGTGGGGACGTGACCAACAATGAGAGTTTTCTACCATCAGAACTTGAGAGGGAGAGAAGATGAGGGGGAGCCGTAGAAGGGAGGACAGCCAAGGGCACTCTGGAGATGGAGGAACAGCATCTTCTGAGAAAGTGTCTACATGTCCGTGTGAAGCAGTGGCAACTTCCAACAAACGCTGCATTTTAAGCGGAACTAAACATGCTTTTGCATGTGTGTGAACGTGATAGGGAACGATAAGGGCGCCCTGCTGTTAGCTCTGACAGCCCGCGAGAACGTTCACACGGTCGTGCTGCTGAGGCTGCACTGAAGGACAGGAAGAACCCCTCCAAGCTGCTTCTGAGGAGTTTAATAACGCTGCATGTCGTGCTTATGAACGTTAGTTGTGCTTGTTCAGTTATAATGACAAGTCATGTGTTTGTCTAAAAATGCCTAATAATTATTCTAACTGTTATAGCAAAGCATTACTGATAATGATGCGATACAATAACTGGTTAATATGCATCTGCATGAAATTAGAATCATTATCCATCCCTTCTTGGATATGCATCTCAGTTTAGTGGCAAAATATAATTGACTTAGTGATTTATACACACTCATAAATATTAATGGTCTGTGTTAACTGTGACGACCTCATATCTGTGGCATAGTTATTGCTGCTGTTTTCTGTCAACAAGCGAAACTCAAACGGTTGTAACTGACTGTATCATTGGAGGACTTTATGAACCTCATTTGGAAGCTTCATAAACAACGCATGAAAAACTGGAATGATTTGTTTTATTCAGAGGTAAATGGGGTTACTCCTATCTGTAAAGGATACATAATGTTTTGCTCTACTCCAGAGAAAAGCAAAAGCAGAAGCCAGAAATAACATTTCATACTCCTATACTGCAGAAACCCTGAGGGAATCCTTGTTCACATCTAAAAATCATTTCTATAGATTTTAGTGACTGATGTTCTTTAAGATTTCATTACCCTGACAATTTAGGTGATAATGATCCCTCGGTGTACGTATACGCTCCACTGTCAAGTCTGAAATATCTCAGTTGCCATGGACACAGACAGCCTTTTTTTTTGTAATAACTGTACATCTTCAAGGAAAAATTGCTGTCAGGTAACTTTAGGTGTGATTCAATGATAGCAGTGGGGTTGGGAGTGGGGTAGCACTGCATCTATGGAGAAGCTTTGCATTAAAAAACAAAAAATAATTACAAAATGCTGATAAACAAACTTGATTCTTGGGAAACTAGTGTCAGTGTATTTTTCAAAATGGTGGATATACACACACAGAAGGTATGTGCGTGTCTGGTACTTCAGTCAGAAACAAATGTAAGAACAAAATGAATGTGCTTTCTAAATGTTGAATGAAAATGTGCTTGAACAGAAAGATCACCAGTATATTAAAGAGATTAAGGACTTGAGGAGCTTTAAATTTGTATCTCTCTGTGTTTCAGCTGAGTTCCTGTTCCTGCTGTGGGGCGTATACTTGTGCTATGCTGTCCGCACCATACCTTCAGCTTTCCATGAGCCCCGTTACATCGCTGTGGCCATCTACAACGAGCTCCTCATATCAGCCATCTTCCACATCATCAGGTGGGTGGAGAAACAAAGATGGAACAGGCATGGCTGCGCCTGCATGGTGGGTGTGAGTGACAGAAATGGTTTATGACTCATTTCTTCCCGTATAATGATGAGAGGGATAGGAAAGGAGGGACGGTGACAGGAAGATGACAGAAGAGACACATAAAAGCTGCCAGAAAATTAGATCAATCAAGTATCTGCAGTTGTGTAGAAAAGGAAATACTCTTTTTTTCAATTCAAAGGTTTTAAATTCCCTACTTACCTTGGTCCTTACTGACTCTTTAAAGTTAGTATATACATATACATATTGTCTGACTTTTTATCAAGTACATTTAATTGGTTAATGAAGGACTAAAGATGAAAAATTATAAATTGTTGATAATTGTTGATTTTTTTTGGATGCATCATTTAAATTTTTAATACTGCGTACCACCTGAGAAACTATTCAGCTCTCCGAGTACCACCATAATGACCAACTTTAAAATATAACCGTATATGCCTTCTCAATTAGCTTTACACACAAGAGAAATGTTTATTCCTTATTGGGGTTATTTATTGTTACCTGAAATTCATTTGAAACGTTGTATTTATAACGCATCGTATGTTTCTGATTAAAAAAAAAAGAAAAAGAGTGAAAATGTTACTGTATGTGTATCATGCACTTCCCATCAGTCGTCCCTTTGACGGAACAGTGTAATGCAAAATAATGACAATTAACACATTTAAAGCAGTGATTATTTTAGTAAATAATCCTTCACACAAATGTATGTTTATACAAGTATTCACACAAGCAGGGTTAGACTGCTGGAGTTCAGAAACCAGGTAGTTTTTATGTTCTAATGTCAGATCTGGGGGTTTCAAAGGTGTGAGTTGACTTCTAACATACAGATTTTTTTTTCTTTCCCAGTTCTATCGCTTTCTGAATAACACTGGTGGGATGATTTTTATAAAGTGTCTGCAGAAGCCTCCGGTGACAAAAAAAAAAAAAAAAAAATTCCATTTATCATACATACTTTGATAAAACTGCTCCTGACAGAGTATTCTTTCATTTATGTGACGATCTATTGTAGTACAAGGAAAAGAAAAGATCACATCTTTCTAATCTTTTGAGAAATTGAAAAGCACTAGTTACATATTCAGTTGGGAGACTGTTATAAATCTTTTTCCTTTGCTAAGAAATATAGTAACGCAATGTGAGCTGTGAATATTTTGGTGGGTTAAGAGATAAAGGTGAATTTGTTCAAGTTAGTTTGTGTGTTCTTGTTTTTGTTACCTTATCAGTGGTATAGTAACTGGCCTCATCAGGACCAGTAGTTCTGTTGTTGAGTCCTAAAGAGGCAGAACATCATTTCTGAGCACCATGTTCCATCTAGACTGCATTTTCAACTCCATCCTGAGCTCAACCTCAGATCTCACCGTGAGTATTTCAGAGGCAGAGTACTTTGTGAGCGCTGCTTGTTCAGCTGGAATCGTGAGACCGAATTAGCCTGAAAGCACTGAGATTATGCAGGAATCATGGCATGCATTAATCCGCACATTTAAAGAGCACACGAATCAGTTAAGAAGCATATTTGACTGCCTGGTCCATGGTCTGAACTACTTTCTGCTCAATATGTAACACTGATGTGCAAATGCAGTTCTCAGTGGTGTAACCTCTGGATCCCACCAGGTGTGAAGGCAAGGTGTTCTGGTGGCGTGTCGCATCTCCGTTGTGAACTGCAGCCACTGTACTCAGTAACAGCGGTCCCAGGAGACATGTAGCAGTGCTTTTAAAAATTTTTCTTAGCCGATTCTCCATCCTGCTCCAATGAGCTGAGCAGAAGGTAGCTTTGCACATTACAGTGAACCCTTATTTTTCACGGTTAATGGGGACTGGCGCCCCCCCGCGAAAATCAATATCCGCGACCTGGAGCCCTCTGAGCCTAGATAATGTGTTTAAAATATGTTTAAAATCCACAAAAAAAGTAACAAGGTACTGCAGCGAAACAAGACAAAGGCTCAACTGTGGTCTTTCTGTTACCTTCACAGCCTCTGGTCTCTGAACCGTAGTAAAGAAACCGCTATTATTGTGCTATTTTTGGCTCGTAATTAGCGGCTAACATGCTAACAACAACAAAAGAAAAAGTCCAGTTTTCTCTGCATGGAACAGGAACTTAATTCTGGCACTGCAGGAACTTGTAACATCACACAGGTTGTATTGTTCGGTTCCTGTCGGTTAACAGAGAATGTAAATCTATACACGCTGGGCTGCTGTTTATGCTAACTCCACTTTTCATCTAACCCTGTTTTCATTCTGCCATCCCACGATACACACACACCATTATCCATAAGGCCACATCATTACCCATAAGGCTACCTTCTTAGAGGGGCCAGGCTGGCTCACAACATTTCTTCACTGTGAGAGAATGCACACAACTTCCTGTGATGTTTCTGTGATTTTTTCTTGATTTTTTTTATTATATTATATATTTCTGAAAAATCCGCAAGTAACTAAAACCGCGGAACTTAAAGTGCGAATTGGCAAGGGATCACTGTAATGGTATATAACATCAATATCAACAAGAACCAACACAACGAAACCAGCCAGATAATAACTTTAAGTATTAAAATGATAATAAACTAGAAACAGAACAGTTCTTCCATATAGCGATTTGCAGATTGCAATAAAATCTGCGTTCTGGATCAGATCCAGGATCAGCCTTTGAAATTTGATAGAGGTTCCCATTGTCAATCCCTGAGTCAAATTTCATGAGTTTTGGGCAATAATTAACGGAGACATTGAGAAACAAAATTTTGGGCCCCATTGACTGCAATGTTATTGAAAATTTGAAAGTGATCCAGAATGCAGGCTTTCTTCTGGATCACAGCCAAAATTAAAATCAGTTCTTTCTTTTCACATTTCTGACAACTCCTGAAAATTTAATCAAAATCCATCCATAACTTTTTGAGTTATCTTGAACACAGACAGACAGACAGACGCCAGCAAAAACATTACCTCCTTGGCGGAAGTAATGAAGCATTTAAATAGGCAGCTTACTTACCCAGGCCAGGAGCAAAACAATTTTAAAACAGCAAGAATTTCAAACCATCGGATGGTCAAATCGACTTCTTCATTGATTGTTTTTCTGCTTCTGAAACGCTCCCGGAGGAACCTGAGGTCACGTTGAGGATAGAGGTGAGAATCAAAAAAACTGTCCCAACTCAGAAAATGGACAAAGCAAATCAACAAAGAGACACAAGCTAGAATATATATATTTTTTTTTACAGGCATTAACAGCTTGACAGACAGTTGTGCATAATTACATTGTTCTTGTAGTTGAAGTGGAGATACTGCTGTAACCTTCCACAGGTGTTAAGTTACTGACCTGTTGACAGTTTTCTTTTTGGAGTTTGAGACAGTGATGGAGTTGTGTTTAGTTTAAAAAGCTGTGGAGGCGTACTGCATCCTCAATGAATCCTCTATAATAAAGGAATCAATAAAGAAGTGGCTCGATAAGCAGAACTGGTAAAGGCGCCTGTATTGACAGAGTTTTATCATTTCCCATCCCTAGTTATGGACCGAGCATACATGATGCACTCAGAACACTGCACTTCCACATCAGTAGTAGCTACCCAGAGGTAAGCTGTGGAACCAGGCGACCCATGTGGAGCCAGTTCAGGCCATTGACTGAAAAAGAAGAACAGGACAAACCCTCTTTGATGTTATCCATCAGTTTTCTGAAGAGTGCTTCTGAAGCCTCTTTTTCCTTTTACTGCACGGTGCCATGTTGAAAACTGGCGAAACAAGCAGGCCTACAAGCTGGCTGCAACGCACCACCTCATTTCAGTTACTGCATGTTAGCTATTTTAACTTGGCTTAGCTAGTCCTAATGCTACTTCACATTCATTCTGATCAAATCTGTCCACCCATCCTTATTTCTGATGTTCCAACTGAAACAATATTTTAAATGAATGTCTGATTGAGCAGGACCCCTGAACAAACCAACACTAAATGATGAGCAGCCTCACGGTTGGTTTCAGGGCCCTTAAACCAAGTCACAGCAGAGGAGCTGTGGAGCTCCTAGCAGAAGTTCACAGTGGGAGCCCCCGTTTCAAATGTCACTCAGGTGGCAACATTGGAAATTATCCAGCCAGCTTCTTAACAGCAAAATTAGTTAATCTAAAAGGATAGTCCACCTGGAGGGTGGCTAGACTGGTGGATTTGGAACCCAGCTATGAGAAAATCCCCGGGGATTGCAAGGCTACCATTATTTAGCCAACCCTGCTGCTTAGCTAAGCTTCATCCTCAGACCCTCCCAGGCCAGCCCGCAGCCAGTTATGTCTCAGTCTGTTTACCGCACAACAAAATGTATTCTCTTTGTAATATTAATAATTATGCACTATTAGGTCTTTATTCACTGCTCCAGAGTCAAGATAGTTGTGTTATGTAGCTAAAGTGATGACAAGTTGCCATCAGCAATGCTAGCTGTTAGTGAAAAGGCCACGCTTCTAATTATGCATAAATTTGTTTCTTTATATAGTTTCACCTGCTGTGGTACAAAAACAAATTCTTCCCCTGTACAGCTGTCAGAAAGGTCAAATCTAGCTACAGAGACTAAAAGCATTTTTAAAATCCAGTCTCGAAATATGTTTATTTTTGCTGCAAAGTTGGATATTTTAATATGGGAGTCAAAGACATTTACCTCCGTTTGGAGTTAACCCTTAATGGTCAGCTGAGGAACTGCAGTTAATTTCCCCCTTCTGATTTATATCAGACAAGTAAAGAAGATGTAGCCCCTCGGTTCAGGCAGAAATCTCGAGCAGTGTTTTATGCTCACTTTCACTAACAAGGTCACTGCTGTTCTTCTTCTCATTAAAATCTGATTCTATGAATTGGGGGTGAAGTTATGCTAATTCCCCCTAAATAGTAATATTGAAGTTGGATTGGTTAGATTGGAGCCTTGACACCAAAACACATTTTATTGTCAAGGATGCATTTGAAGAGTTGACCGACTGACATGGGGGAAGGTTAAGGATGAAAACATACTGGTCTTTTGGATTAGTAAATACACTGTAATGTAAATTCTACGATAGAGTAAATAACTGAGAGAGATGCCAAAAGAGACACGTCTTTAAAAAAGAAAAAAAAAAAACACTCTCCAAACACAAGTCATTAAGTACAGACACTAAGGAATATTTCTCATTACACTTTATACAGCTAAATGCTGCCCAAGGAATTGGATTGATTTACCTGTAGGGTCTGACTTTATTACTTCTGGAGGATTTGTGCCAAGCTGCTGTTGCAAAAGCTCCTTGTTGGGTTTAAGTGTAGTTTTCTGTTGATAAAAGTGCTGTGTTTACCACTATTTGTCTCTATGACTGCTCGGTTGACTGAAATGATGGTGTGAATTGCTGCTGTGTACTTTGACACAGATCTGCAAATGTCTGTCACTGGTGACAGAAATGGGACGCAGTTTCTTAATGACTTTAATATTTTGGTTTGTTTGCTTTGGTTGATGTCTACATAAAAAAGAACAAAAAAAAACATTGTTTTTTGTCTCTTTAAGGACAGCAGCAAACAGTTTTTAGAAAATACATTAATGAGCACAGAAAACATGAATTTAAATTTGCTAGAATGGTATTTGTTTGTTTGCCTCTTTCCTCAAGGGAGCTGTAAAGCTTTATTGCATAAAAAAAAAAAAAAAAAATCACATCATGCAACACATTTACCTAATGCCTTTGTAAACAGAGTTTCTCAACCTGGGCTCTGTTTTCACTTGTCTTTCAGTTTACATTAACACCAAAAAAAAAATGTAAAAAAAAAAAAAAAAACTGTTCTACCCATATTCCTATGCTGAAATGTTACAGTGTCTGTATTTGTAAGTGACAGAAACGTGCTGTTAGTCTAAGCATTTTACAAAATACCAACAGAGATAAAGCTCTTGGCTAATTGTACAGTTGGTTAGCGTGTAGCTGAATTAGCTGCACTGAAACGTGATCTTTTGGTTTAACAAAAAGGGCATGAATATAATTACTAGGCTGCAGTTGACGTTGACATAATGTGCCATAAATGTGTGTTTTTTTTAAGGTTTTAAAATTAAAACATAAATATAAACAGAATGCAATGATTTTCAAAAACTTATGTGTACTCTTCAGCATTGATGGAGCCTTTCCAGATGTTCCAGCTGTCCCAAGCCATAGACACTAACGCAACACCAAACTGTCAGAGACGCGGGCTGAGTCCATGCAGTAGAGAATCATGGCTGTTTTTAATGTAGTGCTACCTGAGGCTTCAAAGATTATGTGCATCCAGTTTTGACCTTTCCCACTTGTGCGCAGACACTCCTGATTCTCTGAGTCGTTTGATGATATTATGTACGTAGATGGTGGGATATTCAGAGTCTTTGCAATGTTATGCTGACGAACATTTTTCTAAGACTGTTCCACAATTTTTTTAGCAGCCTGTTGTCACAGATTGCTGGACCTCTACCTTTATATCCGAGAGGCTCTACCTCCCTGAAATGCTCTTTTTATATCCCGTCACGTTACTGACCTTTTATCCAGTTAACCTAATTAGTTTTCAAATGCTACTCCGTTTGTTTTTGATTTGCACCAATTACCTTTCCAGCCTTTTGTTGCCACGTTCCAACATTTTTGAGATGTGTTGCCACCATCAAAGGCAAACGAGCTAATATCCATCCATCCATTATCCAGGCCTGTTTTTAATCCCATTCAGGGTCACGGGGGTCTGCTGAAGGGGTACACCCTGGACCATGAATTGGTGAAATTTCTCAGTCTCAACATCTGATATGTTCTTTGTGTTCTTTTGAAAATAAAATATGTGTTTATGAGATTTGAGAATTATTGCATTGTGTTATTATTTATGTTAGGAAAATTCAGATTATGAGGCAGGCTTTTATTCTCATTGCAAGGGAGCAGTTTATATGTCAGTGCCAATAATGAAAATGCTCAAAGTTGGTCTGGGAGTCACCATTCTTTTATCTTTCTCTCTCTCTCTCTTGGGTCACCAACAGTTTAATGAGGGTAGCCTGCACAGAGTTGAACCATCGTGCTTTACAACAGGACAGTAGACATACCAGTCACAAAAAGTTCAAAAAGGTCAATACACATATTAAATATATATTGAGTCACAGAAGATTGAATAATAGCATTTGTAAAAGGATAACAGCTTAAAATAGTCTTTTTCTTCTAACAATTTACTTTTCACACACCATCCCATCTTTTTTTGAATTGGCGTTGTGTATTCGATGATCGTCCTGACTCAACTGTAGGTACACAGAAGCAGAGCGCGTTGAGCAGATAAGAGAGAGAATTAAACAGCTCGAGAAAAGTGACCTTTAGCAATAAAATCAGCTTCACTCAGCCTACAGCGGGAGTGTCTGTTCTTTGAATTGTGTTTTATTCACAAAAAAGCGCTCTAAGGTAGAATTTCTCCTCCTGTTGAACAGAAAGTAACCATCACGGTCAAACTGTTTGCTCTGCACTCAAGCTGACATATAAAAAACAAAAAAAAATCTTCTCTGGTTTGTCCTGCAGGTTCTCCCTGGTCCCAGGACTGCACCCAGACTGGATGCTCATGTTGTTTTTTGCTCACACTCACCTGACTGTGACTGTAACTCTGGGCCTGCTGCTCATCCCCAAGGTAATGCTCTGCTTTCAACTGGGAACCTTCCAGTTCCAAAACTGAAATTAAACCAAAAATTCATTGAGGTGCTGTTTTAAACGCTACATTTGTCATTGTCCAAATACTTCTGAACCTAACTGTACAAATTAAAGGGCACATGTTATGAAAAAAAAAAAAAAAAACGGAAAAAAACAAAACACACTTTTTGTTTTGTTTGTTTGTATGTTTTAGATAGGAGCTTTGGAAAGAAAAAGTCTGACATCAAATCAAGAACTCAGACATGTCACTGTGTTTGAGGGCCACCAGGATTTGAAAATGTGCCATTGTTCAGACTTGCAGGGCACTGTGACATCACAGACCCGATCAGAGTATACTTACTCTATCATGCAGCATTTGCTGGAGGAGTAATTGAAATTTATGACATAGATTTAAAAAAAGGCACATCCCAAACAAGATGGTGGTCGGAGTAAAGTGGACTGGCTGACCCCACCCCCTTTTTGTCCTCTGTATTTCTACAATTACAAGTTACACTCCTCCAAAAAAAAAAAAAATCTTCCCAGTCAAAATGAGTCATTACTTGCACATAACTCTATTACTTGTTAAAAAAAACAAACAAACAAAAAAACACTCTTTTGTTAATGAAGATCCCGCTACATTCAAAGAGATTTCTATAATGGCTACTATTGAACTCCAGCTTCAATGAACAAAGGTTTATTAATCACATTAGGTACATTCGACATCAGCAGACTCATTTACCATCATTACCGTCAACTCATTCAGAGTGTGTAAGTGGTTATTGTTATTCGTCTACGTACTCCCGTGGGCGTCTTTGAGCCTGATGGAAAACATTTAATTCTCATGCTGTGTGAGAAATGTAATGCACCATCAGTGCTCTCTGTTCTTTCCTTCATTCTTAATTATGAACCTCGGAAGTCATCTGAGCACGCTGGAATAATTAAGCACAATGGGGAGGACCTTAATTTCATACAGCATCTGTTTCTGAAATGAGGAGAAATATATCCCTGGACGTGTTTAAAGATAAATCAAGTGAAGACCAGCTGCAAATTCTCCCTGATGTATTTCTGTAAAAAAACAACCTGATATCACCTTTGGTTTCTGTATTTAGAAACTCAAAAAAGGAGGCACTAAACTGCATAATTTAGAATTTGTTATACACAGTAAGCAAAGTTGCATGGAGTAAAATATTAATCAATAGCAGGAGATATTTGAACCACACCAGTGTGGAGCTGCACTGCAGCACCAGCAGCCTCTGTTGTGGTGTCAGTTAGAGAGTTATTTTTCACATGTTATCTCAGTCTGGCTTGTTGTTATTGAATAATTTTCCTGCAGCTCTCCAACAGACAGACATAAAGAAATAAAGGACCCTTCAAGATAAAATGAAAATAGAGCACGACCAAGTAGTCAATATTGAATCCAACTATCAATTAAATATCAAAGTAATAATATAAAATGTTAGACAGTGAACATTTTCATTCCGTAGTTGCAGTTCATATATTTTGGTCGAAAATGTAATCTACTTCATCTTATCTGCAGAGAAATCTTGTTCAACTCATACGAGGTCCTGGAAATGAAAATAAAAATCCAGCGGTACAGTGTGTTTTTCATCTCCTTCCCATCAAGTTATCCTTTAACCTTCCTCTCCGTTCGTTTCAGTTCTTGTATAAAGGCACTCAGGCCAGGGATGATATTGCCACTGAGGCTTATGAGGAGGAGCTGGACATGGGAAGATCTGGCTCTTACCTCAACAACAGCATCACCTCAGCCTGGAGCGAGCACAGCTTGGACCCAGAGGACATACGGGTGAAGCAGCACTGCCACTAAATAAAGTCTGATTTCCACTGTTTTAGTCCAGATGTCAATATTTTCTCCTGCAGTGACATCATAGTGTCAGTAAAAAGAGTGACAGGTTTTCTATGCTGCATTATTAACTTGTGATTGTTTTAGAAAAGCAAGAAAGAATCTGGCTTCTCAAACAGACAATATGATTCTGGGATAATAGATGTTTTTCTTATCTACTTTATTTATAAATATACATCGATTTTTCTATTGAGAGAAGAAAAATGCATGAAATATCTAGGGTTCATACTGTCTGCAAAGAAATAAAAGTCAAATTAAATTTAAGAATTATTGTGCTGATTAATAGGCTGATTTCTCATCTAGATTGGTCCTTTCCTTCCTTCTTTTTTTTTTTTTTTTAAATAAAAGTGTGCTTTAGCATTAATATTTTCCTCACACAGGATGAGTTGAAGAAGCTGTATGCCCAACTGGAAGTCTACAAACGAAAGAAAATGCTCGCCAACAACCCTCACCTCCAGAAGAAGCGAAACTCGAAGAAAGGCTTGGGCCGCACCTTGATGAAACGGATAACCGAGATCCCGGAGAGCATGCACCTCCACCGCCAGTGCAGCCGCGATGACGGCAGCGAACATGGCAGCAACCGCAGCACCTTGAGGAGAAATCTGTTTGAGCCAAGTCATCACGGTAGGACCAGACCTGTCTGTTCTGATCGAGGTGATTCTGTAGGAGCAGCGTGTAGAAGAAAGAGTTGAATTGAACAACCGCTTTGACGGGAAACTAATGCTGAGGCGAGCGGTTTTATTTTTGACTGAAATTGTATCTCCAGTTATTTTCACATTGCTGTGGTTACCAGGAAGAATAGTGTAGAAAGTCCCATAAGTGACCAATCAGTTTGCTGCTTCTCTGTACTTGATTTCACACATAGAAATGGTGTGAGCCATGTTTGTCATCGTGTGAAGCATCTGAACAATTATAACATAATTTCTCTAGTCTTTTTTTTTCATTCATCCAACCGTCTGTCCATTAACTTCCCTTTATCCATAATCGGGTCGCAGGGGCAGCAGCTTAAACAGTGAGGCCCAGACCTCCCTCTCTCCAGCTGCCTCTTCCAGCTCCTCCAAGAGAACACCGAGGCGCTTCCAGGGCACCCGAGAGATATAATCTCTCCAGCGTGTCCTGGGTCTGCCTCCTGGTCTTCTCCCAGTTGGTCATGCCCGAAACACCTCTTCAAGGAGGCTTCCGGTGGGCATCCTAACCAGATGCTCAAACCACCTCAACTGGCTCCTCTCGATGTGGAAGAGCAGCAGCTCTACCTTGAGTCTCTCCCGGATGACTAAACTTCTCACCTTATCTCTAAAGGAGAGTCCAGCCACCCTGCGGAGAAAACTCATTTCAGCCGCATGTATCCGCGATTTCATTCTTTCGATCACTACCCACAGTTGGTGACCATAGGTGAGGGTTGGAACAAAGATCAACCGGTAAACAGAGCCTTGCCTGTTGGCTCAGCTCTCTCTTCACCACAACAGACCGGTCCTCTTATGCTCCATTCTTCCATCACCTGTGAACAAGATCCCGAGGTACTTAAACTCCTCCACTTGAGGCAGAACCTCACTCCCAACTTGGAGAAGTTCTACCCTTTTCCGACTGAGAACCATGGCCTCAGATTTGGAGGTGCTGATTCTCATCCTTGCTGCTTCGCACTCAGCTGCTAACCACTTCAGTGAAAGCTGAAGATCTCTACGGCTGAATTCCAATTCCTCCCTTAACCCTCAATTTTTGGCCCTCAATCTAAACCCTCGAAAGTAAGTGTCAGGGCTATCTTGTGACTTAGAAATGGGACACCCCTTGAGTGCAGTTACGTCTTCTGAAATGTATCAGAGCCCGTGTTGTCTCTGTATTCCCTGAAATTACACAGGGATAACATTGAAAAGAGCGCCGTATATTCTCTAAATAATATTAGCAAATAACACAATAGAGGATACATTATTCAGTCCTGACGCTACACAAGAAGGTATACAAGTAACGTGAAGCCGACCGGGACCCGCTGGCCACCAGCGACCAGGACCCGCCGGCCGCCGGGACCCGCAATAAATGTTACGCAACAACGATGTTAATCCATGAAAAAGTCTCAAACAAAGACATTAAGATGGTTTCGTAACATTTATATCTTTAAGAACTACGAAGATACTTACATTTGTAGCTAGCTTTTTTTGTCACCATCCTTTTCGAAGATGTCTTGGCTAAATTACCCAGTGCCTTCTGGATAGCCCTTACTACCAAGGGTGGTGTCGGAAAATCTCAATTTTGAGGGCGATACAGCCCTCAAACTCGTCCCTCAACTTCACTTTCTAAGAATCGGGACAGCACTTGCCCTTAGCGGGAGTGTGCATTTTTGAGATTGAGGGTTGAGATTGAGGGTTAAGGGAGGAATTGGAATTCACCCTACCTGATGGTGCCAACAGGACCACATCATCTGCAAAAAGCAGAGATGAAATCCTGAGATCACCAAACTAGAATCCCTCCGGTCTTTGGCTGCATCTAGAAATTCTGTCCATAAACATGAACAGAATCGGTGACAAATGGCAGCCCTGGCAGAGTCCAACTCTCACAGAGAACGAGTTCGACTTACAACCAGCAATGTGGACAAAACTCTCACTCTGTCTGTACAGGGACTGGACAGCCCATAACAATGGGGCAACTACCCCATGCTCCCCACATGACACCCCACGGGACACAGTCAAATGCCTTCTCCAAATCCACAAAACACATGTGGACTGGTTGGGCAAATTCCCATGGTCCCACTAGGATCCTAGTGAGGGTATAGAGCTGGTCCAGTGTTCCATGGCTAAGATGGAACACACATGTTCCTCCTGGATCCGAGATTCAACAGTCGATTGGACTCTCTTCTCCCGCACCCCTACATAAACCCTTACCAGGGAGGCTGAGGAGTGTGATTCCTCTGTAATTGGAACACACTCTCCGGTCCCCCTTCTTAAAAAGGGAAACCACCACCCCAGTCTGCCAATCCAGAGGTACTGCCCCCAATTTCCATGCGATGCTGCACAGACATGTCAACCAGGGCAGTCCTACAGTTGTAGGATGCAGTTGTAGCTCTGTCAGAGCTGCGAGTTGAAGATCTTTCTGCCAGGTTCCTCTGCCAGACGTTCCAAGCAAACCATCGCTACACATTTGGGCTTACCAGGTCTGACCATCATCCTTCCCTGCCATCTGATCCAACTCATCACCAGTTAGTGATCTATTGACAGCTCAGGTCTTCTCTTCACCTGAGTGTCTAGAACATACAGCCATAGATCTGATGATACAACTATAAAGTCAATCATTGACCTATAGCCAAGAGTGTCCTGATGTCAAGTGCATTTATGGACACTATTATGTTTGAACATGAGGTTTGTTATGGACAAGCTGTGACGAGCACAAAAGTCCAACAACAAAACACCACTCAAGTTCAGATCAGTGAGGCTGTTCCTCTCAATCACACTCCACTGTCATTGCCCACTTCAGCATTTAAGTCCCTCAGCAGAATGAAGGAGTCCCCATTAGGGGCACTTACCACCACCCTCGCCAAGTACTCCAAGAAGGCTGGGTAATCTAAACTGTTATCCGGCGCATAAATGCATATGACAGCAGAGTCCATTCCCTGAGTCAAAGGCACAGGGAAGCTACCCTCTCATCTACTGGGGAAAAACCCAACCTACAGGCTCCAAGCTAGGATCCTATAAGTAAGCCCACTGCAGCCCATCACCTCTCACCCTGGGCAACACCAGAGTGGAATAAGGTCCAGCCTCTCTCTCTATCTCTCTCTCTCTCTCTCTCTCTTGAGAAGACTGGTTCCAGAGCCCACACTGTGCGTCGAGGTGAGTCCAACTATGTCTAGTTGGTACCTGTCAACTTCACGCACAAGCTCGGGCTCCTTCCCCACCATAGAGGTAACGTTCCATGTCCCAGCAGCCAGTTTAGTCAGTCAGGGTTTAGCATGCCAAGACCCACGCTTTTGGCTGTTGCCCAAGCTGCAAAGCACCTGACACTTGTGGGCCTTCCTGCAAACCCATGTAGAACCCTGAGCCCAGCCAGATGCCATGGGTAAAGGCCCAGACGCTCCCCGACAAGCCCCTCCTCTAGACCTGGCTCCAGGGTTGTGACCCTAATTGGGGCAAGGGACACCGAGCTCTTGATGTAGTTTTTCTCCATATAAATCGATTTAATCGCACTTTGTCTTTTTTTTTATTATTATCATGAAAAATATTTTTAAATGAAAAGAATGCCTGTCCTATTTTCACATTATTGTTTTTGATAAATCTTTCCCCAGGGAAACCTCGAGATGACTCCCTGAAAAACAACATTGTGGGTTTACCGAAGTCACTGAGCTATGACAACGTTTGTGACCAGGATGCAGAAACCGGAAGCCAAACTGGCTCAATTCCTGGAGACAAAATGACTCCTGTTGGAAACGGCACGGAGGTGTCTCTCTTGGGCTCTCTGATTGGCCGCAGACATACCAAGAAGTTAATGGAGTCAGCTGGAGCCCCACCCAGGCTGGAGCCGGCTGAGTCTACTGAGTCCGTTCCTCTCTTCTGGAAATCAGCCAGCGCCCACAACCTCACCCATGAGAAGAAGCCCGTGCACCTGAGGACCTCCATTATGCAGAAGTCTCTCAGTGTGATTGCAAGCGCCAAGGAGAAGATGCCTGGACTGACGAACAAGACTCAAAGCGTGGAGGATGCCAGTAAGAAGGGTCAGAAGGGGCAGGAGGAGAGAATGCTGTCAGAGGTGGACGAAACCCCTGAACATTTCCCCAAGATGATCATCAGCCAGTCAGTTGAGTACTCCAAGACTCCAATGAAGATGGGCATAATGAAACAGCAGGTACCTATGTGCATAATTACAGAATGTAATCAAAAGATGACAAAAATCGTAGTTTTCTGCAGAGTGGAATAGAAAAAAAATGATCAAAAATCACATGGAAATGCAGCAGACATAAGTTACTGTAACCTCAGCTTACTGTTTCTCAATTATTTTCTGCTGTGCCCCCCCAACCCCCCCCCCCCCACACACACACAAACACACACCGTGACTATGAATAGTATCATTTGTCTATAAAATCGTTATGAGTACACCTCTGCATAACACTGTATCCTTATTAGCGTTAAGGGAAATAGAAAAGAAACTTATAATGTACACATATATACTTATACAACTTATAACAAATAATAATTTTATTAAAATTGTTTTTTTGTCTGTGAAGATTTAAAGTGCATCAATCCCCCCACAGTCACAGTGAAGCCAAGCGCTACATCAGCATCATCATATTTCCTCGTCTTAGCTTTCTGGTGACTTTCGTTTGTCTCATTATCTCCGTCTCTCTCCTCCTTTCTTTTCATCCCTGTTAAATATTTTTCCGTGGTGTCGCTCGAGGGTTTCTTCACTTCATATCTGCTGCTCTGTGCTGTGTGTGCACATGTCCGTGCAAAAAAACACAATATAGCTAATACTTCCTGCGCACACTGTGACAATGAGAGCGCCACTGCCCCCTACTGTAGTGTATGTGCAATTACACTTTATTCCAGTATGGCAAAAAAATAAATAAATAGAAAATTATGTTTCCCGGGTCACACACGCCCCCCTGGCAGTCCAGTATTTCCTAGTAGTAGAATAGAATTGGTCAATGGATCTAGATTCATCATGTTAAAGTGTCCCAGGGCAGCACGTTGAACTTCTCATTGCCCTCATTGTGCTGGTTTTCCAAGCCTGGATCAAAGGAGAGGGTTGCGTCAGAAACTGTATCCAACATAAATCCTATGCCAGATCAATATGTGGAGCACGATGCTCTGCTGCTTGCAACCCCTATAAAGTGGAAGAGCCAAAAGAAATGGCTTATATTTACTCTGACTCCTGAAGAAGAAAGATAATATACCTTTATGGCTGCTTAATGGTCTCTTTCCATGTTCATCAGCTCATCGTATACATTATGCTTCAGTGCTTTTTTCAGAGCATCTTGGCTGAAGCAACACTAAGCAGAGTGAAACCGTGAAGCTTACACTGCGAAACCCAAACAATTTACTCAAAGAATCTGAGCTGTGATGATTGTTTTTTTTTTTTTCCCCCTTTTAACTCATATTTCAGACCACCTCTTCTTTTGATGTCATAAGTTGACTTGTTACAATTATGAGACCTCATGAGGTTTGAAGAGAATCAAATTGTTAGTGCAAAGCAAAACAATCATCAGCTGTTATATGCAAGATATAATTTTGTAGATTTTAGGGACTCCTAAATGTCAAAAATCACTAAATCCTTTGTATGTTTTCAAAAATCTAGGCACCCAATAGAGTTATTTAGATCAAAGCTTTGCTGAGATGCTCACTCTCTTCCTGTTTGGCTGTTTTGAAATTTCAATCATGCTTTTGAAAGGCATTAATTCTGTATCATAGTCGTTCAATGTCAAATATGTTCAAGATTCCCAACGACAAAAACTTAGTCCTTGATCCGCAGAGTTTAGTGGAAGTTTATTTGTGAAAACAAGGCATTCGTTTAAGCACTTACGTGCATAAGGACCTGTGATAGACTGCACCCTGCCTCTAGCCCGTTCACAGCTGGGAAAGACTGAGGTGGGTCTACAGTACATAATGGGTGGACAGATGCAAAAGAAATGTTCCCATAAGTGAGACTAACAGTTATTCTTTGCACAAAAAGATCAACATTTATTTGGTCGTTCTTTTATCCATGCCCCCACCTTTTCACTAAATACATTTGCTCTGTTGGACATTCCAGTCAAGTACTGGAATGTCAGTGTGAATGTCAATACTGGAATACAGAAATGTATAATGATCTCACTCTCTAATGAAGTAACTGATGTGGTATTTGCGTTCCAGGTGAGCGGCAGCCAGCCGTCCATCTGCTCTGAGACTGGGAGGAACCTTTACGATGTGTCTGAGGTTTGTCCCTGGGAGCTGGAAGAAGCTCAGACTCCCTCTGAAGCAAAGACTCAGAAGCACGTGTCCATTGCTCCTGGAGAGACCACAGCGGGCCGCAGAGGCAGCAGCAGCAGCTCGGGACCCGCCAAAGGCCAGTCGGTCCCAACAGAGGCAGAAAGCCGGGCAGTCTCCTTCCAACAAGCGGCGATCCAAGGAGAAAGGAGGAGAAAGGGAGGACGGGAGGAAATCTCGGCCATCCAGGTCGCCTCTGCCTCTCAAGCCGGACGTGAGTGCCTGGGAATTTGACGAGCAGCCCATGGTTGGAGGAGAGTCCGATTCCATCTCTCCTGACAGAATCAGGAGGAAAAAAAGCGTCACGCCCACTGATGGGAAACCCAAAGGGCTCCACTCGGACCATTCCAAGTCCACAGGAAGCCTTTTACAGCCTCCGTCTCTGATGGTGGAAATCTGCCCCTGGGATTACAGCGGCCCACCCTCACCTAAGCAGGAGAAGACCTGCAACAGTCCCACCATACACAAGAAGAAACGGAAAGGCTCCTCCTCATCCAACCACAAATCTGAGAAGGAGAAAGGGAGGGAGAAGAGCAGAGAGAGGCGGAGCTCGTCCAGCAAGCCCCCGTCAGAGAGGAGACGGGTGAGCCAGTCGTCGGAGTGCAGCGGGCCGGTTTCAGAGCGGCGGAGGAGCTCAACGAGAGACACAGAGGTGACGGAGGTCAGGAGGTCGGAAGTCTCCTCCTGTGAGACGGAGCACCCACGCTGCAACTTGGCTCAGACTAAAAAATCACCAGAGAAGAAGAAAGAGAGCGCTTTGCATACAAGTCACAAACCTGTGGCCCTGAGCAGTCCAAAAATGGTCGATGTTTGTCCCTGGGACTTTCAAGAGCAAGAATCAGGGGAGAGGGCGTGATGAATGGAGATATGATTTCATCTTTTTGTAATTACAGAGTGTTTGCACACAGATCAAAGCAAAGGAACCACAAAAATCTGACATTGTGTTTCATAAGAAGGTTTTTCTCTTGGTCACTTTTGTAAAAACTACATTGTGAAGAAAGGACCATTAGTTCCTCTGTTTGTTAAACAGCAGACATCTAAATGTTACATGAACAGAGGATGCAACTTCAAGGTCACTTTATGAGACTTTTTTTTCTTTTTTGGATGCACTTTTAGTTGCACATTTGTCAGAGATTCATAATTTGTATGTTTTATCACATTTAGTACCTGGAGGAGATTTGTACAAGATTCATACGTATGTTTACCAGCAGAGCAGACAATCATTCATTCACTGAAAAAGCTCCGTGAGCTCTTAACCTAAGCTCACTGAATATTCAACAAACTTCCTGTCACACTGCTGATTCTATGTCAACCCGTTCAGACTTGACCGAAGGAAAAAAGGGGATGTGAGCTTTCAAACGTGGGACCAAAGCCACAGACGCAGCTGTGATGCCTTACCGTCTGGCGAAATGCATAATTCATGGCATGATAATGACCTATTAGAGAAATGTTGGAATAACAAAGGACCGTACCACAAACAGGGAAGACTTTCGGTTTTAATAAAAGTTTCTATACCAATGTGTGTTTTTCTAAAAGCCATCGCATGTGGCAAATTACCAAGCATCGAATCACTAAATGTTTATTGGTCAACTTGTAGTCAGATATGAGAATGGAAATGTGATGTTGTTGCTTACAGTATTCGTCTACTTATGTAACACATGATGCTTTTAAGATGATGTGCACTGCTGTCAAAAAATGTACACGCGCATTTCAAATGCCGTTTCAGTTGAGCAGTTCTGAATTATCTGTGAGGTTGATATTTGTTTACTGTTTACTCTGTACAAATGGCCCGGATGGCCCATCTTTTTAAAAACAAGACGCTCTTTCATCACTGGCTGGAGTATCTATAAATGCATTGAATGTGCAGTCAAGTACTTCAAGGACCATAACCGAGTCTGCCTATGGTGGATGATGTGAATAATGCATTTTGTTCCACACTTGCCCATTGTATCTGCCTGAATGTACCTTCCCTCAAACCACTAAGCATACTCAACAGTAAAAAAGAATAAGAAAAAAGAAGAAAAAAAATGCATTTGCATGACCAAGGCTTTTTTTTTTTTTTTGCTCTCATTTTCCTCTTGCAGAGTATGAGTAATTTATCACTTCAACATCATGTCCAAAAACAACAACAACAGTGGGTCTGTCTGTCTTGTGATCAGCCACCCACCACAGACAACTCACGCAACACTGCTTCACATACTGTAGTCAGTTCATCTTCATCATGGCTGTCTGTGCATGACAGTGAGAATATGGGAACCACTTAAATTCACCTTCAAGCATAAAATAATCATTGCATATTTAATGAAATACTTAGAGGAGGCTTTTAGCATGTGAGATTTTTCAAATCTCAATGTATTTGTCATGCACTGGATGGGTAACATGTAAAGGCTTGAGAAATGAACATTACCCACAACCAATGTTCACACATTTTTCTATGACATGGCTTGAGTGCTGTTTACAAATGTCATGATCGGCCCACAACATGTATTTTATGCTTGTTATAAAGTGTGATGTCGCTTCAAAATGTTACAAACTGCTGTAGCATTCACATGGGATTATTTATACCGTACGTTCATGTTGTGTTGCATGTACATATGGTAAATAATGTTCTCAGTTCTGAATTAAATATTTCTATATAGCCCAACTCTTGCTGATTCCTGTTTCATTTTAGAGCTTGAATGTTCATGCTGTCTTCATTATTGTTTCTTTTAAGTTTCTGTGATTTGCAGAAATGAGCCCCATGTGCAGTTCTGCTCCAGCACACCAGAATATAATCAAATAATTGCGTCAATAAGACATACTCCTGCACAGCATTGATCTGGACTCATCAGTGGGTAACAATGTGCATGTTTCCAAACCCAGACGCAAATCCTGTATCTTATTTAACCCTTCTTGTGTCTGTCTCGCTTTCCAGATTATGTTGGAAAATAATTAGCACACCACTGCCCCCGCGTGTGGCGAAAGACGGATGTTACTTTGTGTTTAATACCTCCACGTTTACTTGATAAACCTGGAGGTAAAATCAAATGTTGGAATGTAATAAAAGGCATTTGATCAGAGAAACCACAGCAGCTTGGACACATTTTAACTTCCTTAAATTCCCTTTAAAGTTAAGTTAAATTCAATTCTTTTATTTCTCCCAGAGGTTGACAGATGTCAGTGATATGTCTGTTACATGTAATGGTCAAAATGCTGCAGAGAAACAGTATCATGTCTCCACACTTCTCTTGATGGCATCTGGTCCAAGGAGCTGAAGTCCCCCACCCTTTAATACGTAGAGCAAGTTCAGCATGATTTGAGGTTTGGTGCAGATAAAGACCGGGAAGCTGAATAATTTTCCTCTGATTTAGGCCTGCAACGTCAAAGTACCTCACAAATCTGAACCAATCACTGAATTATACATTTTCAAACTTAGCTGGCCAGAACAAAGTGAAAAGACTTAACACAACAAAAGGCTCTCAATCAAAAAGAAAAAAAAAACATTTTTATTATTCACAATATGTTCCCTTCAAATGTTAAATGTTACGAAAAATGATCACCTCTTAATGACTGGAATTTTTGTAAGTTGGTTTTACAGAAAAACTGTTGAAATTAGAGGCCATGAAGAAGAAATTCACTGCAACGAAAGTACACTTGTGATCACTGACATGCTCTTAGAAATCCTGTTATCTCTAAAACAAGTAAATGCCAAAACCTTCTCCGTTTTTGGATCAATGGGCTGTATCTGTCATCAAGTCTGCACCATGGCTCCTCGTGGAAAAAAGGAATAGCTGAACAATTTTATTCCAACGATGAACAAAGGATACAGGAAAGCAGCAAGTCTCTGGGAATCTCTGGAGACAAGGCTGCATCAGTAGCATCATGAAGAAACAGATTGCGGCATTGATCAGTGTCACAATAGCTGTCCTAAAGTGACAGGGTTTCTGTGTCAGCTCAGACAGTGTGAAGGACAATGTGTATGACGTCAACCTTCATGGATGCCATCCCAGAAGAAACAAATCCTCTGCAGTACATCAATGCTAGATTAAACTAAAGAACATGACAACAGTTCCTACTGTGGGGTCCTGGATATTCAAACCAACTCACTAAGCTTAAAGTTCTTCATTTTTAATTCGAGAAAATATCATACCACACAATTACTGAGTTACTTAAATTTGTGATCATTTGAGATTGGAGTGACATGGCTTGGTGTACATGCTCCTGTGCTGTATGTGAACATGATCCAGAAACACTGACATTCCATCTCTGGGCCAAACTTCATTTAAAATAAACTGAGGAAAAGTGGAAAACTCTCCTGCTGTCAGACAAAGCAACATTTTAAATTATTTTTTGAACCCACAGACGCCATCTCCTCCAGACTAAAAAGACGAAACAGTCCAGTCCATCCAGCTTGTTATCAACGCTCCCCCTTAAAAACCTACATTTCTGGCATAGCCGTGAACCAGTGTCTAGGAATGATCAGTTTACACACCTGAAAAGGAAATACAGACGCTGGATCAATAAACAGGTTTTAGAGCAATGGTTGCTCCCATCCAGACAATGAATTTTTCAAGGAAGGCATCTTTCAGGAAGACTGGTTCCATTATGAAAGCATTGATTCCCAGGACTGTTGAGCAGCTTGAATCCTTTATCAAATTAGAATGGGATGGCAGTCCTCTACCCAAACCTCCTCCAACAGTAGATGGACTGCTGCTTAAAGAAGCACAGATGCTACAGTATAGAAACATTGCTGCCATCAAATTCAAAATCACTGTATTTTTCTGCCTTCTATTCTGAAGAACATATGGGCTTATGAGATCTGAAAATCATTGCATCTGTTTTTATTTACATTTTACAGTCTCCCAACTATTCTTTTTAATTAAATAAAACAAATATATAGTAAGAAATAATAATAATAATGATAAAATACACAGAGTTAGTGATACAGTAATGTTCAAGAATACACACAAAAAAGGACATGAGGGGATAATGTAAAACTTCAGGTTGTCAGGTGTTGTGAAATTTCTTCCTACTCGTATCGTCCTACTCGAGTTGAGTGCGCATGCGTATAGCAGCAACTTCAGAGAAGCCATAATATTCCTGACCGGTGACGTCATCAGCGCTGCAGCAGCAGCAGCACCAGCCCATCCTGACAGGCGTCACGTGAACCACTGCACAGTCCGCACAGCAACAGCGTCAAGACAGCACACAGCTGTAATTTCATCAGTGGGAGAAAGAAAAACAAACAAACAAACAAACAGACATGGGCAACGTCCAGGTAAGGAGACGTCTGTATCTAACTGTATCTAAGTCAGTACGTAACAGGAACTGCCTTATTTTTAGGCTAAAAAGTTTTTAGTGATCCAACAGGGCAGTCGTTAACCTTGAAAGTCACGGAAATCAGTTTTTAAAAAATGTTTCCTCGTGACAGAAAAAGAAGACTTTCTGTCCTAGTTGCCTTTCATAAACGGTGTCTTTCAAAAATGACGCAGTTGTAAAAGGCTGCCAGAGCGAGTGACCGGATAAAACGAGGAATTTGTCGGCAGTCCGATCAATAAGGCCGCATTGTATGAAGCTGAGGGCGGGCGAGGATGCTGCTGCGGCCCCATGACTCAGCGACCACAGGCGGCTCCCTGCTCCTGCGGGAGGACGTCAATTACGTAAACTGACGTCCTCCCAGAGGCGAGGGACGTAATACCAAAACAAGTCCACAGAACCTCGCCCTGCCGCCTCAGTTGGGACTGATAAAGTGGAGCCTTTTAACTGTTACGTTGCTTTTACTTCTGCTGCACACTTTATCAGTGTATTTACTCTTTCTACTTTTCTTTGATCCCCATAGCCCACAATAGTCCCATTTGAGGAATTTGATGTCACAGCTGATATAAAAGCTATTCGAAAAGCATGTAAAGGTTTAGGTAAGTATGTGAGCTTTCTACCTATAACTTTGCACCCTATGTTCCATTTCTTCATCCATTCCTGCCATGAAGGAATGGCAGGAATGGCTCTCATAGCTCTATTTGCTGGTCGTTGAAACCAAATGACCAAAGACTCCCTGAAGTTAATGGAATTAATACATTTGGGTACAATATGTCAAATAAAACTGGTTTTCTAGTGTGGTAACTGGAAAATGCCAGTGGTCAGATGCGTTCAAAATCCTCCCTAAAAACTGTTATAGTACAGCACATTATATGTTACAGGGATTTCTAAAGTGTTTAGATTTTCACCATATAAATACAAAGAGATATTCAGTCTAAAAGTGTAATATTTTTAGTTTGTTTTTAAAAATAATAAATAATAATAAAAGACAATCAACACATGATGTCCTTATTGCTTCGTGTCTTCAGGAACAGATGAAGAGGCTATAATCCAGATCTTGGGCAATCGCTCTGCAGCTCAGCGTGTGGAAATCAAACAGGCTTACTTTGAAAAGTATGATGATGTGAGTACCCACCCACCTCACCTGCCCCCCCTCTGTGTTTTTCAGACACAGACACATCCAGTAATCCTTTAAGTCAGGGGTCTCAAACTGATCCATGAAAGGGCTGATGTGGCTGCAGGTTTTTGTTCCAACCATGCAGAAACACAGCTGACTCGTTTCATTCAGTTAACTGAACTGGTTCAGACCTTCAGTGAAGACAACTAGTTGATTGACTAAAACAAGTCAGCTGTGCTGCTGCATGGTTGGAACAAAAACCTGCAGCCACACCGGCCCTTTCATGGATCAGTTTGAGACCCCTGCTTTAAGTACTGTGATTTTATAGGAGCTGGAAGAAGTGCTGAAGAAGGAGCTGACAGGAAGCTTTGAGAAGGCCATCATGGCCATGCTGGACCCTCCCCGTGTTTTCTTCGCCAAGGAGCTCAGGAAGGCCATGAAGGGGGCGGGTACGGATGAAGCTGTGCTGGTAGAGATCTTGTGCACCGCCACAAACGAGGTATGCTGGGAAGTGTAGGCGCCACTAATTAACTGTGCTACACTGTGTTTGGTGCTGACCTGCAAAGCAAAATACAACTTTAGGTCCTTCTGAGTCTCTGTAAACTCTGGACAGTCAGAATTTCAACCTATGACAATTTAATAAACAAATGGTTTTATAGAGCTTCATTCATTATGCAGTTCAGGCTCTAAATATGTAAAGATGAGAAAATGTAGACTAGATGAGAGTAAAACAAAGCTAATGACATGAGGGAGAAGTTCACAAGCGCCAGCGAGGACAGTGGAGAATGACGTGTCTGTCATCATCATCTTAGCTCTGTTGCAACATAATTAAGAGAAGGTTCGGCATCACTTGAGCCAAAACCTATCTAAGCTGTATGAAAAAAATATATATATATTTTTTTTTAAATGTTATGTTAACCCAATGTTGAAAGTAGGGTCTCTGCTGCCTGAACCAAACTCTGAGCTCGAACTCCACACATACACATTCATATTCAGGTTTAATAGATAATTATAGCCGAGTGTCATCTGAACAGCAATGAAAAAAAACATCACTGTTTTAGTGATTCATAGCATTACCAAAAGGTTAAATTATTGACTCAAGAACGGAGCCCTGTGGAACTCCAATGCTAACCCTTCTGAGTGGAAGATTCATCAAAGTTTATCTGCTGAATAAAACAATGACCAGATCAGAACATTTTTTTTAAACATGTTTAAGCCTTTGTAATAAAATTGTAATGTAAATGTATAGTAAATAAAATGACAAAGGGAAAACCATGAGTGGTTGAGATGGTTATAGATGCTCCAGTTTTAAGGAATGAGGTTTCAGAATTAAGTTTAAAAAGAACTTTTAAAAGACGATGGAAAAAAACAAATTGACAGCATGACAACAGGTGATGTGATGCTTCACAGATACAACTCTTATTTGGAACTTTACTGACCCTCATCTTCATTTTTCCCACAGGATATCTTGAGCTACAAGGAAGCATTATGTACACGGTAGGTTTTCCTCTGAGTTCATTTCCTTCTGGAAAATGTGGCTTGTTAACCAGCAACACTAAGAGGTGGAACTATTCTATCATCATGGTTTGATGACTCATTTGTTCTTCTCTGTCTGAAACTTGAGGTCAAATTTCATTCTTTACTAAATCTGTCATTTCACAGCTTCCACACAGATATGGTGCATGTGCTTATGAGTTTGTGAGTAGACTGTCACCAGACTGAATGAGTTGTGGTTCTTATCCTTCAGTGCACGAGCGTGACCTGGAGGTAGATATTGAGGATGACACCAGTGGAGATGTGAGGAACCTGTTGATCTCCCTGCTGCAGGTAGAAAACAGTGATGCTACTTTAATCTTGAGGGAGCTTTTAAAGACAAGTAGAAATGTAGTGAAATATGCCCCCCTTTCAAAATGGCCTGTACAATTGTTCTCCATGCTTTGGCTCGCCCACTCACACATTCATCACATTGTTTGGCATGATGCGGCCTCTATGGAATCTCCACTTATTTCACTGCTGCCACCCTTTCTGCTTCCCCTGTTTCCTTCCCCAAACAGTGATTCATGCTCGGCTGTACATGGATGCCATTCCAACTAGTTTCAGTGGTTATATATTCCCCTTTAATGTGGAGCAGATGACTGTTATTCCATTAGGCTCCTTTGAGTTAATTTTTTAACCTTCTTTGACTCAGCTCAGTTAACTTTTTTTCCTCACCTGTTTTACTTCATTAAACTTGCTCCCCTGCTTTTCTTTCAGGCAGGCAGAGACGAAGGCTACGAGGTGGATGAGGGCTTAGCAGAACAAGATGCCGTGTCTTTGTTCGAGGTGCGTTCTCAGATGATGGCTGTGTTGCATAATTCCTTAAATTTAAGGAGCATGTCAAAGTTTGCCTTTAAAGGGGGACATTTGAGATCAGAAATGAGCGATTCTGAGGTGACTACCAAATCAAAATCTCAGGTATAACACAACCCTGTCACTTTGAATAAGGCAGCTAAATATGATAATGAGTCATTAAGAGAGTCGTAGAGGGTCACAGACCCAGATTAGAGTGGAATTTTCCATCCTTCATATATCGCTGCGTTGACTTGATCTCAGGAGTGGGTGGTGTAAAGCTACAGGACAGATCACAAAAAAAACCGAGTTGAAGACCCCACGACTACTTGTTAGGAGCAGAACTGTAAACCACATGTTTGAAAGTGAGTTGTAATGGACTGTTTTACTGCATATCCAAAAAGTTTTGACCAGAAAAATGTATCTAACATGCTTCACATTTTGAAAACTTGCCAATGGTATATCTGCTAAGTCGTGCTAGAGGTTAGCATATAGCTAAAATGGAAAAGTGTCTGTACCTCAGTAAACACTCAGAGCTGCTGATATATAATTACAATTCCTGGTCAAAGTTTTAAAAAGAGATTGAGAAGTCATTCTTGAACGTCAACATTTAGTATCCAAAAGTAGATGGGACACGTATGATGGTTTGGGATGCGGCTAACCAATCTAAATTTACCAATTTAATCTGGCAGTGTTAAAATATGCTAATGAACTAATGTTAGTGCACTGCCAGGCTGAAACTTTAGCAAAGCATCACAAAAAAAAAAACAAGAAACCTTTCTTAAGCATCTACTTTAATTATCTTTCTCACATCCCTTCCATCATCTTTGCTCTTCAGTAGAGGCTACCCGATTACCGCAACCATGATGTCCTCTAGGTGGCGTCACTGGTCTAAATCAGTCATTACCAACGCATTTAGATCTTTTGGAAGATATGAAAACTTTCAGTTTTGAAAAAAAAAAAAAAAAAAAAAAACAAACACAATGAATCTCGCATTGATTCGGAAGGCAGTGATTTAGCGCGAGAGTAACGACAAAATGAGAAATAATGTTGATGTGCTGAACCTCATGAGAAATTCAAGGCCATGTTCCCGTCATTTCAGCACAGACGCCAAATCAGTGCCTATCCGTCTTCCGTCAGAGAGACATCTTTACCTTACCCACATCCTAGCCATGAAAGTATGGATGTGTAGCTTCTTTACTTTGGATCTATGTGATGTACACTCCCCAGTAGTACACCATGGTTGTTTGAAGGTAGAAAATAATTTTAAAAATGATTGATCTTTGTGGTTTGTTTTGGCTTTGTTGCTCTTTTTGCCAGAATTGGTTGTGTCCGCAAAAAGCCACAAATGTGACAAGTTACTGCCATCTAGCGGATAAAATGGCACAATTCCTCAGTAATCGTTAGCCTCTATAAAAACTGTGAAAATATATTATTAATTTCACTCAGTTCTCTAGAATCAAAGGTCCAGCTGGTTAAAGGATGGAAAGGTTATACAGTATACCTGCAATTAAAATAAGTGCTCAGAAATGTGGGTGTCACATTAGCACAAAAAGTCTGCTACAAGATTAAATTGCATATACACATTAGATGGTTTTGCTAGATTATGGCACTAACCATGCAGACAAAAAAAAAGAAAAATAAATGTTTGTGTTCACCTCAGGCAGGAGAGGGAAGGTTTGGCACAGACGAGTCAACTTTCACCTACATCCTGACACACAGGAACTACCTGCAGCTTCAGGCTACCTTTAAAGCCTACGAGTCGGTATGTTCTCAGCTCTGTGCTTCAAGAAAATACCTCCTTTTGCGTGGTTTTTCCAGTTGTTGAATTTTATGGTGTTTTTGTCATTTCCAACGCCTGATTGTAATTAATGTTGCACACCCCCTGTGTGACTGGTTGTTTTTCTGCAGCTTTCAGGAACAGACATTTTGGATACCATTGACTCCGAGGCCACAGGAACTCTGAAGGAGTGCTACATCACTCTTGGTAAGTGGAAACTTGACAATTCATAAGCCACTTACACTTCTGATCTGTTTTCACTTGTTTTATAAGGACATGTTTGTGATTTGTAGTGAGGTGTGCTAAGAACCCGCAGCTGTATTTTGCACGGCGCCTTAATGCTGCAATGAAGGGACTGGGCACAGATGAAGAAACGCTCATTCGGGTCATCGTGGGCCGTTCTGAGGTAAGTGTGTGTGTGACCTGGAAGTGATTATACTCTTTTTAGAAGGTATTACTCGTATATCTTGCAAATTGCAATAACTAACTGCAGATGTGTAGTACCTAGTACATACCCTTCATTTAGAATTTTATCATTGTAGCGTTATTGATGGAAAATATGAATACCATGAAACAAACTCTTCTCAGTAATATTCTAGATAACTCAGTGTTTTCCTATCATGAGAAAATTCATTTATTCTGTAGTCTATGGCAAAATTCAATATACTCCTTTTTCTTTTTATTATAAGTTATCCTCAGTATGTGCTACAAAAAAGTAACTAAAATATTAAAATGCTTAAAATGCTGGCTGAAGGCAATCGTTTAATTTCTGTATCAATTAGAGCATGTGCAGCACTGTCCATTATATTTTGCAAATTATGCAACATCCCTTTTTACACAATAAACTGCGCAACGTCAACCTTGACAGTGCAATGGCATGCAAAACAGTTGGGCATTCTCCCAAATGGAACCTTGTCACCATTGATACACTTTTCCAGTTTTTTTCAATGGGATGATTTCATGCCAGCCCTGAGCAAGATGTCAGGGCTGTGTTTAAAGATGCCCACCCTTTCAGTCTCTGACTTTTATTTCTCTGCACACCAATGTTGCATGTCTTTCTTTTGAGCTACAACAATGGGGCTATTATAACTATAAAAAGTAAAAAAAAAAAAAAAATTATTATGCATTTATTTGTTTTTATGTCGATGTAGAGAGAAAGAGAAAGATCTATACCGTCTATGTGATATGTAACTCTGATTAGTGGATGCATAATTGTGATGCATCACTGCATTTAAATAGTTTCTGAATTGCATCAGTATAGTCTCCCTCATCACTTTTAATAAAGTCACTCTATCAGTAAATACTAAGCAAATTTGGGGGGCTTATAAGCTGTTTTCAACCCACAGATCGACCTGGACACAGTGAAGGACATGTACCTGGAGAAGTATGACGTAACCCTGAAAGACGCCCTGGACTCTGAGTGCGGCGGAGACTTTAAGCGCCTCCTCATTGAGATCCTGCACTGAAACATTTCACTCCCTCCTCCTACAAGCCTTAATTAACCATGACGCAACACGACTCTTTCCTCTGTGCTCGTCCATCCCTTTGCCAGTGTCACTCATTCACTTCACCATTTCTCACTCTTTGAGACAGTCAGTCGTCTTTACAGCACGGACCAAAAACTACCGCAACAGTCTTCAGTTCAGTGTTGACATCTAATAAACTTGAAATCCAGTTGTTGCAGTCCAATAGCTGAGGTGAGTTGGATGCATCAGTGTTATGGAACCGTTTTGGACCTTGTGCATCATAGCTTCATGTTCACATACTTATCCACAAAGCTATTAGTCAGGCCATTTTAGTTTACATTTTTTAGCTCTAGTGCACTGTTTCAAGCTTTATCCCTCGCAGCAAACATTAAAGATTGTTACTCCATATAGTATGCCTGTTGTCCACTAATTTTAGTAATTGCCTCGACGATGTCTTGTAAGATTATAGTGATGCAACTGCCTTTTTTGCTGCAGCACTAAGTGCCCAGTCATCATTCTTGATCGTTTATATTTAAATGCATTAAACGGTTCATACTTTAATATCTTCACATATAATCATCTTTTTTTATCAAAGGCTAACATTTTAAGGATTTACTAGTGGCTTTTTATGGTCACATCCCTACATGCTCAATGGGATTTTTAAATAATTAATTTCCAATCACACCTCACAAGCTGCCTTGTTCTCACATTTATACACACTATCAGGTAATTTCCTGTGTTTCTGTTGTCAGTCAGTGATATTTACTGCAGAAAGGGATGTAGCTGATTCTGACAAGCTTTATTCAGTAATTCCTAAACTGCTCACTGAAAAAGTCATCTTTTGTGTAATTGGATATGTCACTAATTTTAATATGTAATTTAATATAATGTGTTGTCACCTAGCATATAGTGCGTTTTAAAGTAGGTTGTTTATGTGACATTGTAATGACATTTACTGTGTGGAAAAAACAGTTACCTGTTAATAAATTTTAACCACACCAGAACGATTCTCCTTCATTTCCTGTAGAGGGCAGTGTTGCAGCTTTTTTTTTATCCCTACAGGAATAAAAAAGAGCTGTGTACAGAGAGCTATTTCACTAACATTTATAAACCAGAACATTACAATGTTGTTTACCAGGCTGAATTATCGTGATTTCCTTTCACAATTGCTCACTCAAATGTTCTATTTAAAGACTTTCAGCATTTGTTACTGTTTTATATTGTTTGTGCCAGTGGCGCCTGAGCCAAAGTTGCAGACGTTGTTTTCTGCAGCTTTTACCCCGAAATGTTTTGATTCACTCCAGAGCACAGAAACTGTGGTATGCTTCTTGCAAAGTTAAAAGCTGATAGCGCAGAAGACGAGTTCAAAACAAGTGCGAACTGCTTCCAGATGGACTTCCAGGCAGCCTTGGTGTAGCTTATTTCTCAAAACGTCTTATGGCTTCTTCAGTGATTGCTGTTTCTTTCAGTACCAAGGACAAGATTTAGAGACCACCTGCTCTCCTTCAAACTCTTGCTACCTGTATATCCACAGTCTGGGCGCCATATGTAGCCCAGTTCACCCTTCATACCACACTCAAAGTCTGACAACCCATTTGTCTGGAGACGTGTGTTCACCACACATGTCCACTCTTAAACGCAGAGGTTCAGCCTCCATCCACACAAACTAGGTTTGTGCTGTTTTTCACTTTTGGAGGTACGGTCACCCATCTTACATTTATCTATACATATGTGGGTCTGTCAGATGGTTTCTTGTGCTGGAAAAGGGAATTAACATTCATTAGAAACTGAAAACCCTTTCTAATATAATATCTCGATGTAAACACATGCACTTCCCAATGAAATGTTCACATCTACTCTGAACACGTGCATATTTTGTCCATCTGTGCTCTGTTATCCACAGAGACGATGTACTTGGCCAAAAGGTCATACCAGACGCAGACCCAGAATCTATACTATGCAGCTCTGACTTTTTTTCTTTAAATGTTTATCTTTGTCAGTCAACTGTAACTCATAGAGCCAATTAACCTTCCCTCTGGAGGCATTTTCAGTTTTCATGCTTCTTCTGTTATTAAACTCACGCCTACTGTGGACCTATCCATATATGTTTTGACAGGATGCAGTTGCTTTGTACAGTAGAGAGTAATCCATTTAGATGTGCAGCAAATTGTTAATTTATAACAACAGTCTGGTCAAGAAACCCCGAACAAGAGAGCATAGTGGTCCTTGAGGCCCCCAATATGCTTGTAAATATTTATACCCTGCAGGCTGTGATTTATTGACTAACTTAAAGCACACTTTGACCTGGAAGTTATGACTTCAAAGACTAAAAAAAAAAAAAAAAAAACATCAAGTGGTCTTCTGATTTTTTACAGAACATGTGCCCAGAATCATAGCGGGCTTTTTGATCTCGAGCCAAAGCAGCGCAGTCCTCTGGGACTGACTTGTAGTAATGAGCAGGAAGGCCGTTAGCAGGTTAACTTTCCAGTTAATATAGATTCAAATGTTCAAATTAACAATAAAGGATCTGCTCTTTGATGACTAATAAGGAACACCTGGTGGCAAGTGGAACCAGGGACAAAGAATTAGGATTTAGTCTCCACGTCTCTGTTTGACCCGCCAGCAAAAAAACTGATATGAGTAGAAAACATGTAAATAATCAGTTTCTTATCGTCATATTTAGGAGCTTTGGGATAAAATCGATTCCACTCAAAAAAAAAAGCATTTGTGATTTTGAGTGGGAAATAATGCAAAGATTTTCTGTTTCTGTAAGAAAGATTCTTTTAAAACTGTAAATACAACAGTTGCTTTTAGTTTCAAGCATTAGTCTCTTTTCATTTACAGGCCTCTATACTAAGTTCTTACACAGAGGTAGACTACAGCAGAAGATCTGGTAAAACATATCTTTTTATTGCATATACAGAATAAAACATCAAATATACATTTCATTGCATTTTCATCTTAACTTGACAATATATTGTAAAGTTTTAATTAAATAAGTTTATTCTGGGGCCTTACTGTCCCATTCAGTCTATATGTGCAAGGTGCTTATTAAACAAGGCATGCAGAAGATATTCACAACAGAAAAATCTTTTGATTTGATTATGTTCTTAAATAGCAATAATAGCTGGAAAAAGCTGCAGTCACGAAGGAATGACCTGAAGGTCCTCTGGCGTCAACAGAATAACTGAATTACATAGATATAAGACAGATGAATGAGCAACATGGAAATATTGAAAAACAAAAACAGAAAGATCAAGCTTGAGAAATTATTTCCATATGAATGCAGCTAAATATAAATGTTTAGAGGAATTATTATAATCCTGCTTGTGCTAAAATAATGAATAAGTACTAGTATTGCATTTACTAAAAATTAGTGACGCCTGTTTTTTTGTTGTTTTTTTCTTTTTTTTTCTTTTTAAATAGCCCATATTTTAAATGTTTTCAAAGGTGCAGTTAGAAATAGGTTTACAACCACAAAATCAGCAAGCTGATGGTGACAGTTCAGAGTTTGGGACGATGTTTGGAGCTCAGAGTTCACTAGACTACTGGACTACTGCAACATTATTGTAGCATTAAATGACAGGAAGGAAATTGCTGACTTTTATACCCTCTTATGCGATTGACATGGATGTTAGTTTCACTGATCTTTACTGCATAACACTGTTCAAAGGAGTGTATAGAATGGTACCATAACCATAACTGAGAAGAGAAGTTAAGTTTAAGTGATATATAGGCTCACTGCATACTTCAAACTGAACAAGAGCCAGTCTGAAGATCTGTTCAGATAATAGTTAGAGTACAAGCCTCACAACTGCAGCTTGAGATCAGTCATCTGTTTAACAAACAAAAAGGGCTTAAGGGGTGCACTTACGGTGCCATTTTAACAGAAGCTGAACTCATTTAAAAGAACAAAGACAACCAAGCAGCAGAAAAATCTCCAACAATGATTGTATTAAAAAATGTTTCACTCATCATCAAGTTGCAGTCTGGAGGCATAGCTTAGACACCGGAGGCAGAAGGAGAACAGATGTACAGAGCCAACAAACAGGATATGTTGTAGTTGGGGAAGCTTAGGGAAAGAGCCCTCCCATTACCACGAACAGGATGGAGCGAGTAAAGAAAATGGTTGGAATCCTAAAGGTTTTGATGGATGTATTTGGTTTCTTATTGACACTCAGGTTAGCTGCTTCTTCCATTATCCAGATTAAAACGATTAATATGAGAGGGGTGTCAAAAAATTCAATAAGGCTGGGAATCCATAAACTACAGCAAAATTCTGTCATCATATGAATAGCTTAAAAATTGCTTTCTGAACTTAAAACAGTACGTTTATGAGCTACAATATTAAAACCACCTGCCTAACATGGTTATGGTCCCAGAACAGCTCTGACCCTTTTTGGTAACAGGATATCTGGGGTTGTCCTGCAGTGTCCAATGCCAAAACTGTGTCATCACGTCCTTTGGGTCTTGGAGCCCTATGAAAGGGCTTATAAAGCCATACCAAGAAGATTGTAAAGCAGATTGTATTAGGACACGGTGAGACTAGAGGTCAGTCCAAAATGGTGGGCTCTTTGTTGTGTTTCTGAGGTTTTCCTGAACTTTTGTGCACGTTTGTGTGTGAACAGCATATTGTCCTTCAGGAGAGGATTCTCTGGTTAATGAGTGCCTTTCCCATGGGAAGTATAAATCATCAGCAAAAATAGGTAGGTAGGTGACGACCACGTGGTTGTTGGGGCTCATGGCTTCCCAGCAGAACACAGTAATGTGATTAGATGATCGCCGTTATCGGTTTTAATGTTGTGAGAAACGTTGTTTCATCATGCAGCCACCCAGAGGACCGACACCCCGCTTCCTGTTTGGTGGCTGATCTGGTTGACTCGTCCACGTACGCAGTCCAGTATGAAAAAAACAGCGGTACCATTCTGAACATGAAAGGATGCCCGAAGACTCACGCTGGCCCACTGGCTGCCTTCAGGCATCTGGCCGGCCACCTGCTGGGACAACGGGAAGGGACTGGACCCCTCTAGCTCACGGCCGCCTCCCGATACCTCAGAATCACTTCGCCTGAGCAGAGTCACCTTGACCAAGTTGCAGGAGTGGATGAGTTTGAGGTCCAGGGCCACACTGGCTGTGCCGCTTTCCCTAAAAACAAGATCCCGCCTTTGGTCGGTGAATCCCTTCCCCATGAGCCCCATCTGGGAAACCTGGGGGCTGGTCTGGTGAAAGAACAGAGGCTTGTTTCGAACTGCTCCGGAGGGAAGGCCGGTGCTTGCCACTGAGGCAGAAGAGAGGAGGAAATGGCGGCAGGGACCCAAAACAAACTTAGAAGACTGATGCCGGTCTCGTCACCAAAGAAACGTACGTTGCACTGGGCGGGAGAGAGAATCTCAAAGGCGATCGAGTCACCGGGACTGACTGCAGCGGCGCCAGACAGAGATATGGACGTGTCCCGGTAGTGGACGCCTGACTTGAAGGCACGGAACAGCTCCATGGCGGTCCCGTTGTTGTTGAGATACGACACGAGCTGGAAGCCGTCGCTCACACACGCCTGACCCATGGAGTACAACGCCTGCTGGAACACAAAACGCACCGTTCCCCTCTCCGCGAAACGGATCCCGCGGCCGTCGTGAGTCAGCCCCACCACGTAGGGGTCAGAGGTGGAGGTGATGCGGAAGACGGGACGATAGTTGGTGTGGTAATGTGCGGAAACCACTGCCTGTGCTGTCATGGCAACAGAGCCGGTGTCATGAGAGATCCAGAGGAGGCTGAGCGGCTCCGCAGACGGGTCGTAGAGCTGCAGGCCTTCGCTGCTTTGGTTACAATGGTGGGTGGCGCTCCGGAGGAAGAGGGATATGATGTGACCTGGGGCGACCTCTACCACGCCACTGATGCTGACGCTTTGGAGAGACCTCCTCTCTCGCTGCTCGACCCGGACGCCGCTCAGTTCGCGGCCCTCCGTGCCGTCTGTGTTGTTCACGAGCAGGCACACCTGGATGAAGCTGCGGCAGCCGTGGCTAACCGCCAAACTCCCGTCGAGCCAGACCAGACCGTGCTGCCTCAGTACCAGATGCCCATCCTCGGCCGAAACCAGACCTGCATCCCCTCGTCCCTGGATGTGCAGCTGCACGCTGGGGGAGGCGTGAGACAGGAAGCGGCTTTCTTTCGTTCCCTTCAGACTTAGATCTCCAGCCCAAGAGAGAGAGAGGGCGCCGTTGCCAGCGGCAGGACCGGAGCAGATGGTATCTGCCACAAACGTACAGGGAGAAACCATGGACTCCCCTTCACAGTCGTTGCAGGACTGACACTCGTCCATGTCCGAGTTGAAGAAGTAGCCATGGCCACACATTCCAGAGTTGGCGTCTCTTACGGTCATGCCCTGACACCTGAATCCACCTGTACCAAAGTAGGGGACACACGATGGGAAGACCGGAATCAATCATTTCTATAACTGGTATGAATAGGCAATAACAGGACATTTATGTTAATGCTAGCCAATATAAGCTTGATTACATAATATTTTCATTATCAGACAGTAAATCAAAGTACCTGGAGTGTTTAGACACTTATGTTGATCTCCACACAAACCAGCTACTTCAAGACATTCGTCTCTGTCCTGTAATGACAACAAAACCGTCACTTTCTATCGCCATCTCTTGAAAACAGCCTTACTACTTCCAAGTTCCAAAATTACCATTGTGTTTCTTCTCTACAGAAACTCTTTTGATAGCATTAAGAGGAAAACATAAACTTACTCAGCAACAAAACAAGGCTGGTCCAACTGCCACTCATGAGGAAAAAAAGAAAACTCACAGTGAGAAGATTACAATGCTAACCTGGCAGATCCTGTCGGCGTGGACTGAACACTGGGCCACCAGGAAGAAACCAGGAGGACAAACGGTGCACTTTTCACAGTGAGGACGCCCGGTGCTGTAGCCACAGTACTCCTCAGGTCCACAGCTGCCACAGGCCAGCTGGCGCTGACCCACCTGATGGTATCAAGCACAGTGGCGCTAACAGATTAACTGAACAGCAGCTATTAGCCAGATGTCATATACATAGACAGGAAAGAGTATGTGAAGCCTTGGAAGTGACATTATTACTTGTATTTATTAACCATAAAATGTGACCTGATCTCCATCTAAGAACAAACAAAAACAGTGCTTTAGAGCTGATAATTATACAGAAATTTCCTCTCCCTTTATTGAACATGCCCATTGAACATTAAGTGATTCCTTAGAGTTAATAGCGGGTCAAACTTTGTTGTCAGTAATAACAAGTAAGTGGTTTTAAGAGATGAGACAACTTAGAGGAAGAGTTTTGGACCATTTGTCTTGGCAGAACTGCTGCAGTTTAGACACATTTGGAGGATGTCTAGTGTGAGGGGCTCTCTTGCGGCCATTTCACAGTATCTATACTGTATACTGTAGCTTGTAGCAGCTGTACTGTATACTGTATCAAGGGTTAGTCCCTGACTTGGGGGCTGCAAAAGGTGGATATTCTTTTCCTGAAGCCATTCTGTGCTTTATTTCCTTTTATGTTTAGGGTCATTGTCCTGCTGCATCAAGCATCTCCTACTAAGCTTCAGCTGACAGACAGTCACACTGGACATTTAGGATATTTTCAAAAAATTCTGGAATTAATTTTTCTCTTCATGATGGTACGTGGTCCAGGTCCTAAGAAATTATGCTTAGGCCACCATAATTCACTGTTGGGATACTGATGTTGGTAAAGTGTGCCTTTTTGTGCCAAATAGTCTCTTTTCCAGTAGTGTTACAGATCGCTAAGGTTCTCTTTAGCCAACGCTGAGTGTGCTTCAAGTTTTCACCAGGCTGAACGGCCATGATCACCCTCCTTTTCCAGCGACTCATGTGTGGCAGCCTCGTGAGCAGAGATGTTTTTCACTTCCAGTGATGTCTTTACTCCTTCATCTGTTTCTCATGGTTCGTTCTTTCCCTCATCGTTTTCGGAGTCATCTTGGCTGGAGGCCCACTTCTAAGAGCAGGAACAGGACTACACTGTATCCATTTACAATCTGTCTAAAAGTGGAGTAATTAATGCCTTTGCACATTTTGATAGTTTCTTATCTCTTTCTGGCCTTATGTAGATCAATTTCTCTTGACTGAATATGTTCTAATATTTACTTTTTTTCCAAGGCACATTTCACATCAGCAGATGTTTCTTATAAACACTAAATTCAAAATCCTTGAGTATCTTTTATCAAAATAACAATTTCATGAGCTGGACCTCAGGTGTGCAAACTACTAACTCCCATTAGCTTTTGATGATGTAATTAATCTGTGTAATAATAAAAATTCATTTTGATAAAAAATACTTTTTTTTTACTTATGTTTGCACCTTCATACCAGAGTAGTTCCTAGTTTGTGAACTTGAATTCACTGACAATAAAGCAGTTCTGATTGTGATTCTGTGGGTTCATTGCATCCCCTTTTGTGTTAAATAAGGACACAGGAAATTATAATTCTGTGTTAGATTAAGATCAGATGACATTTTATGGCAAATTAACAATAATAATTTTTAAAAAAAACCCAGCTATTTCCAAGGCGTTTTCATACATTTTCTTGCCACCATTCTGCAGAAATCTCCCTGTGTTGTATGACTGTCATGTTTTTATTGCTTCCTACACTTATTTGGAGCATTGTAGGAGTTTGTTTTTTACTGTTTTAACCTCTTCTCACCTCCATCACGCTGGCCTCCATGTCCACTTTGTGTAAAGAGAGAGCCTGCTGTGTTTGATGGGCTCGAACCTGCCCACTCAAGGTATCCACGGTTTCCATGTGACTGTCAAGCTCATTCTGGAAAGATGTCTGTTTGATACTGTCCATCAGGATTTTGTACTGGGATTTTACCTAGAAGAAGTAAAAATAAAATCACATTAGTTTCAGCATAAGTGAAGTAATACTTAAATAAAGTAATTACTTAAATATTACTTTCAGCAATAATCCAAATAATACTTCTCTTGATTAGGTGTTTTCATTGCCCACTAAACAACAGATATAACCATCTTCCTCCTTACCTGCTCCATCTGTTCATACATCCTCCTCTGCTGCTCCAGTATTTCTCTCTGCTGGCTCACCAGCGTCCCCTGCTGCTCACTGAGGAGCCTCTGCAGCTCCTTGACCTCGCTCTGCTGGCCCTGGAGGGCATCGACTAATCCTCTCCTGGCTCTTGGACAGCTGCAGCTGCAGGACAATAGCATCCTCTGAGGGAACTTCATTAAGCCCTGTGGTAAAGAAAAAAAAAAACTACATCTGCGGTGATTGTTGTTTTCTCAGGAATAAAGGAGAAACTCTCTTTGCTTTTTCAAACCAATCATCCCAGTGGGCTGGTGCTGACCTGGCTTCATGTCACATGTCAGCTGTATCACTGCTCCGCGCTCCGGGCCAAATTCCGGGCGCTCGTCCAGAATTGCGCAGCTCTGTCTGTCACGTGAACAGGTGAGGAGTTCCCTCTCCCGTCTGCCCCTGCGTGCGCGCTGCAACCGTCTCCGACGCATGCCTTCTGCTTCTGGTGCGTCCGTGGTGGTCTGCATTCTGTCCCCTTGCACTCCCGCGTCCCACTGTCATCACTGGGCCGATGGGAGACCGTACTGGAACAGGTCCCACCGGCGCAGCCGGGGTGAAAGACCTCCGCGGTGATGGTCCTCGGGTTCGTCCTCCTGGTGCCGTCGGCTCCTGGATGGTGCGCGTTTCCTCCGTGCGCGGGCTGGATGATGGTGTACGGCGCCAGCGGCGCGCTCTGGGCTTGCTGCTGACTGAAGTGAGCATCCTGCTGGTAACTGGGATGAATGGGACCCGCTCTGGACTGCGCTGAGTTGTGCTGCTGCTGCCGTCGGGACGCGGATGAGACCGCGCGCCCCTGGCAGTGCGCTCCGACGCACGGCCCGCTCCAGTCCTGACTGGGAAAGCAGCGCGGTCCGCGGCATATCTCAGATACGCCCCCCTCGCTGAGTGTGGTGATAACAAAGATACAAAAGAGAGCAGGAATTGTCGCCATGTTGCAATTTTCAAGGACAAAAAAAACAGAAAGGACGGGAGTGAGCGGCGGCACTTTGCCGCGCGTCAATTCCTCGGACTCGTAGATCCAGTTAGATCATCTTTGCGGAGAAGAATTCCGAAATTTTAGCCACCGTGCGCATACCTTGTTTCCATCCCTCTTCTGCCCCCTTGCCCCCTCTGCAGACAGCTTAGTCTAGCCCACATGTGGCGCTCCCTGCTTCTAATTGGCAACAGGTTTTGCTCCTAGTCTTAAATTAACCCCTAGTGTTCCCGGACATACCACTCTGCGGAGTCACCGCATTCCGCCCATAAAGCAGTGCATGTGGTGGATATTTGGACCACTATAAGTTATTTTTATTCTCACTCCTGCGAGGTCACTCAGGAGTCCTTAAGTGAATGGCAACCTCCACGTGGAACAGTGGATTTTTAGAGACTTCCTTCTGCTCTTTTCCTTTTTTGCCTTTTATTTTGAAGACAGTATCACTCCTGTGGGTTTTTTTTTTAACAGGCCCTGGCAAAATTAAAACTGGCATCAAGGCTTTCATCTTGTGCGTACTGGATGACGGTGCTGTGGTCGGACTATTAAAGTACAGCCCTCTTATATTGAAACCCAAACCTCCTGTTCTGTAAAATGTAAACTTTATTACAGTGTATTGCCACTCTTATTTCCCCCTCTCTCACTCCAAATGGCTTTAATAAATGCCTTTCAGTCAGATCTGAAAAGCTTAATCGCCCCCCCTCTCTCTGCTCATTTTCTAGGAAATCCTGCTCAAAGCCACTCACTGGTAAACATCTTTAAGGTAGTTAAAGTGGCGTAATCAGAAATCCTTTCTAAAACAGCTATGATAGATGGACTGAACTGGAAACTGCAGAATCTTATTGTCTGTCACTCAACAACATACAGTCAAGGAAAGAATTACGAGACCACCCTTGTTTTCTTCAGTTTCTTGTTCATTTTAATGCCTGGTACAATTAAAGGTACATTTGTTTGGACAAACATAACGATAACCACAAAGATTGCTCATAAGAGTTTTATTTAAGAACTGATATCTTATCCATTTTCCATGGTTTTCTTGATTGTATAACCTAAATCACTTAAGTTTTTACATCAATAGCTATGGCGTTGTACTGCCAAAAACACTGCTTTTATGCATTCAGTGTTTTCTTTTCTGTCTGTTTTAGTCACATGATGACGTTTAGTGGTACCAGGTATTAAAATGAACAAGAAAGTGAAGAAAAAATGGTGGTCTAATAATTTTTTCCATGATGATCCCATCTGAGAAAACACATCACACATGCCCAGAATATGGAAATATATTATCATATTCAGCATCTTCAGGAAAAGCATATACCTCTTAATTAGCAATCATTGCATATTCCACTCATATATCAAAGCAGTTCTGTTTTCTGTTAGTTTTATATCTTACGCGACCACATTTCATAATACCCAGTATGATTTTGTTGCAGCGTTTGGTCCACCGCTGGCGATGAGTTCCAATCTTTGATAGTATTTTTGTTCTGTTGTTCTCCAGGGAAACGTGATAACATATGGCCGGGGCAGAAAGGAATCAGTAATCTTGTCAAAACCAACTTACATCTGGGAAAACCTGAAACACGTGTACAAGTGTCCCAATGTGAAAACAGAATATTCTATGATAAGCTTGTTTCAGGAATCTTCTTTTGGGAAATTTGATTAATGTAATAATTCACAGGTGTTTTTTTTTTTCTACCGTATCATCTCTAAAGACTATTCTTCTGTGTATTTCTGTTGGAGACCTCCATGTATTGTGTGTAAGATCCCTCTTAGATATTCTCTGCTGTCATTTTTTTGCTTCCTCTGTGTGATACTTTAAGCTTTGTTTATTTCACATGAAACCTGAAAGTCATCATTTAACCACTTCATGCTGCATCACCTCAAGTGACACAGACCTTTTTAAAGCTTTGCACCGCACAAGTGTCTTCATTTATGCTGAGTGACGAAAGCTTATTAACGCAAGGCTCATTTCCTCATGAGAGCGCCTCAGAGTAAACAATGTAAATATTAACATTAAAATGGAATTAAAAGATAATGGAGAGCATAAATGAAGCTAAATGTGTCCCAGATGGTCTGGACAGTTCCGGGCAGGTCCAAGATGTGATGCGGGTCTTCGGTGCAGCTGCAGCTGCCTGGTCAGCCTTTTAGAGGACCCTGCAAGGAGACGGATGTGCTGGAAGCGTGGAGCGTGTAATGTGTTTCTCACAAACACTGTCAGAAGTAGGAGGGGGGGGGATATCAGTCATAAAAGCTCTTCACACAGCGCCCACATGGTTCTGCTGCAGCGGCGGGCTCTGAATCAGCGGGTCGACGACAGTCATGCAACATGATCAGAAAAATACAGTCCCAAATGAGAATTTCTAGCAGTGATCAAAACATTGGTTTTTGCCTACTTTTCTGCTTTTTATTTATTGATACATTTCCATAGTAGTGAAGAACAAAGTTTAAAAGACCTTTATTGGGATATACATTAGCTTTATTCCAAGAGTTAATATTTACAGAGTTTTCCCTTCTTTGAAAACTTTTTTACTTCACTCTGCATGTCAATATCTGGGCTAAATCTGGACTGATGGAGATCCACTCCTGCTGTGTTAGAGCTCTGAGATGATTATAATTTGTAATTTTCTGCTTGTCCATCCTCTTTTTGAGGACTGGCCACAGGTTTTCACAGGGACTCAGATCTGAGGACTTTCCTGGCCACGGATCCAAAATTCCAACATTATGATTTCTGAGTCACTTTTTCACTTTGTCTTTGTGACATGCTGCTCCATCATGCTGGGAAATGCACAAATTATCACCAAATGATTCCTGAATTGTTTGTAAAAGCTGCCCTTAGACTATATGATAGCATTCTTTATTGAGTGCTTTGGGGGTAAAATTATAACTGGACCTGATCCCTTAGAGGGGACTCCAAACATGGATGGTTTCAGAAAGTTGGCATAATGCAGGAGTCAAGATAAGGTTCACATCTTCTTCTGCCGACAATTAATTTTTCAGATTTCCCAAAGAGCTGCAGGGGGCTTCATCTCCGAAAATGTTTGTTATTTCCTGCAGAATTTCAGCATATTCTTCTTTACTGCCCCGCTTGTCACCGGGCTGTTTAAGAGTTCCTTAGAAGAATCCTCTAATGGCCAGAGCACTTGCTGGACACGTTTGAAGCTTTCCTCTCTTTTTGGAGATAAACATCTCTAACACCAAAGGCTTTCTTTACTGGTTTTATTTTTCAACATCCAGTCTGCTTTAACTATTCGATCCTGAGTTTTATCAGCTGACTCACACTCATGAACAGTCTCTCCTCTGCTGATCAGTGGATTGTTCAAATGACTTTAGTTGGTTTTGTTGAGTCAGGGCTCAAGTACAGCTAAAACTGGTTTTTTGATTTTATGTACATTTTCACACCAGCTAAGCTCCTTGCAGTATATTTAATACATCGATTTACTTTTCAACATTATGAGAACTAATGTGAATCAGTCCGAAGTAGCAAGAAATTCTGAGCAGAAAATTTGTGGCCAAAGCATTTGGCCATGACTGCACAGGTCTCTTTCCTTGAACGGAGAAGTTAGATCTGCTTCCTGATTTGTCAGGAAGTCCTGCTGACAGAGGGGCATGTATGTGTGGCTACTTTCTACTTTATGAAGAGTAGTTTTCCTGGTGCTGAAGTCACATCTGAGTGTTTTATCATTCTCACTCTGAGTGATGCTCCCATGTGTCAAAGAGACAAAAGAGGTAAGAACACGCTCTGCAACCCTCAAACTGTTACAACAGGTACAAACTTGAGAAAGTATAGAAAGGTGTTGTTTATTTTGAGCACTTTTTGTCTTCAAAATAGCAACAGTTTTACTGAGAATACTTCAGAGAGCTCACCGCAGTTCTGTTGTGTTTTGTATCTCTTTATGTTATCCATTTATTTGGAGATGCTGTTCTTGTTGCTGGAGGTTGTTCTTTTTGCTTCTAGCCATTTATTTGGGCTCATAGTTACACTACAGGATGCTTTTTGGGCTGATTGTGCCTTCTTGAGTTTAAAGTGATTCTTTAAGAGTTAAATACTTGAGCAGTCACATCAGCTTTGTTTAAGACAAACACATGTTCTCTAACAGCAGCCAGTGGATGGATTGCATCTAATTAGAAAACAGCAATAAGCTTTCAACCACAAGAAGAGGAGAAACATGTTGGTTTGCTGTCACCAAGCAATGCTGTATAATTCCATGCTTATAGCTCTCCCTAAATCAATTTTTCCAGCTTGGGTTTGTTTTTTTCTGCCTGTTTTGCTTTGTTGATGTCTGATACCACGGGGAGGGGGCAACTCTCTGACAAGCCTGATGAGAGCAGAGAATTTACAGTCGTGGTTTTGTGATGAATGATTGTGGTTTTGTGATGAATGATTTAATGAGTGCATACCAAAAGAAGAAAAAAAAAGCACTATGTCTATTGCCTTGATCAATAATGATAATAGTTATCTGAGATGCTGTAAAGAGGCAGAAGTTAGGACTGATTTTCACATGTGCTAAACAGAGGTCCTGCGAGGCCACAAAAGGTATAGTTCACATATTTCACTTTCATATGGAAACAATAGCCCACAAAAATCCTCTCCATTCTTCCTCTTTTACCTCATTACGCTCCGGTGGATGCTGTGTTTAGGTCCAGCAGAGGAAGGACTGTGCGTCCTGGCTCTTATTTGTTTAAATCCGCATTTGGCTGCATTTGTTTGTATCTGTGCAAGAAGGAAAGCAGGAGGTACGGACAGCGAGGAAAACAGGAAAACTCTAAATTTATACGCAGCACACGGGTTTGGTTTAAGAGTGAGGAAAAGCTATCCAGGATTGGTTTAGAGGTGAGTGTCACCAGCCCATTACAGGAACACACAAGCTGACCGTAGACATAGAACTGGACCTCCAATGTGACATGTTGGGAGGAACTGATTTCTCCCAACCTGGTCAGTCCAAAAATGGGCAAACCGGCCCAATCTGGCTGTCCGATGGAACCTTCCCACCTTAACCCAGTTATCACAAGCTATCTATCTGAGCTCAGCTCATGTTAACCTGTGATGCTAACCAACCTTACAATACATTCATTCTGATTAATCTGACCTGATTACTGAAATGACTTCTGAAACAAAACCTGCCAGAGCCAGAAAGAGGTCTCACGGAGCTAAACCAGAGTTAGCATGACCATAGTTTCTAGCCTAGTCGCGGTTCGGTCTTGTTGCTCAGACGCACCAGCAGCTGGACTGAAAGTACAACTTTGGACCTCCCAGGTTGGCCTTGAATGGTCCTGGGGCAAAGCTGGCTCGCTCAGAACAGACAGCTTAAAAGCAGCTGCTGGCTCGGCCCCCGACTGCTGGCTCGACCCCCAGCCAGACGGCCGGCCAGTCGTCATCAGTCATTCCCGGCAGAAGGCCAGTTCGGCTGCCAGGTGAATCCCCAACGGCTGGCTTATTTGAGACCAACACAGAGACGGTCATTCTAAAACACGCTCTCTTGAATCTTAAATCTTAATTCAAGGTTCAGGTGGTAAAGTCACTAAAAAGAAGAACCAAGTACCAAAAGCTGTTAACACCAAAGACTGGAATGTAGCAGTCACTTAAAAAAAAAGATCCCTAATTATGCATAAATTGATGGCTTTTTATAATTTTTCCTGATGAGGAATAAACCAAAATGAAAACAAAAGTCAAGCAATTGACAAAAGTCAAGTCCCTTACTGGAAGACACCAGTTTTACACCTGGTTCCAGCTCAGTGCCATTATAACTGTCAGTGATGATAATAATAATCTGGTGGAAACATATCATAGACCTTTTCCACTCTCCAAAGTAGCAAAAACAAAACTTGATTTAGTTGTAACAAGACACAGCTGACAAATTATTTTCTTTTTTCCTTTGTTTTTTTTTAACCTGATACAGGTCATTTTTAACAGAAGAATATAAAAAGTTTTGTCAACACAAGATGGCATGTCTCTCAACTTTCTAATTATATTAACATTTACCTCCATTTAAGTCGTCTCATGTTAAGTCACAGTCACATACTAACTGACACAACTAAACACATCCACACAAGATTCTAGTTCTTTAACTCCAGTTGAATTGAAAACAATCAACTCAATGCAATGTTGAATTCAAATGTTATAGTACTTGGATAAAATTAAAATGAACTAGAAAATCGGAGAGCCACGTCAAAGAGCGCAGACCTCTGCCAAGTGCAACAATTATCGAAAATTTAAAAGTGATCCAGAATCCAGGATTTCTTCCGGATCACACCCAAAATGAAATCAGTTCTTCCTTTTCACATTTATGACAACTCCTGAAAATTTCATCAAAATCCTTCCATAGGTTTTTGAGTTATCTTGAACACAAACAGACAAACAGATAAACGCGGGCAAAAACATATGTAGGACAGTGTATCTGAGCACAACTATTGCTAAAGCTGCCTCCCTAAACTGGCTCGAACAAGTCACCACATTTGTGTTTAGAAGATAGAAAAAAACAAAAAAAAAAAAAACAATGAAAACAAAGCAGAACCAAATAAACATGAGTACTGGCCTCCAGCGCCTGAGTTCTGCACGCTGTGAGATGAAAGTAGATGGTGACTGGTGTAAAAATGCCTGTCTTCAAAAGAAGTACATCACAAAAATAGAAACAGAATATAGATATAACTTTAACGTGTAATGATCAGGAAGCAGCGAGGTGAACCTGTTCACTGTGTGCTGAGGCCGAGTCACTGTAAAGAATATATAGAAATCTAAGCAGCATCATGGTCAGCGCTGTTTCTGCTTCCTTTGACTGTTACTCTGCATTTTTGTGAGGCCAAGCCAGCAAAAGCAGAACCCTCATTCCTTTGTTTGCTTTTCAAACCAGTCCACATGCAATATTTTTGATCTTTAAGCTGGCACCAGGGTGCTGGCTCCATATGGTAAAACCCCAGATGCTGAGTTTCAAGAAATGAAAGTCTTTGATCTTTTTTCAGGGACGAGTAATTGAGCGCAAATAATGTGACGAACTTTAAGCTGCAGCTTGAGTCGTGTAATTTTTACTCAGCAAATAACACCTTAGTGTCAGTGTGAACCTCAGATTACTGCGGAGGTCTTAAATGATGCCCTGTGTCTCTTAACGCTTTGATCCACAGGTTAGTGGAAATGAAGTTTGCTGGATGGCAGTTAAAAACTACTTCTTTATTCACAAGCTGTGACACATTGGAAACCACTTTAAAGTACCGCTACTGCTCTGTAACTCTGATCAGTCACAGTAGGCATTGCTTGAGACCTTAAATTTGTTTATAATATATATATATATATATATATATATATATATATATATATATATATATATATATATATATATATATATATATATATATATACTATATAAATAAGTGATAGGTTAATCAGAAAACCTGGAAAATGGTAAGATAAGCTCTTAAATAAAACTCTTATGAGCAATCTTTGTGGTTATCGTTATTTTGTCCAAAACAAATGTACTTTTAGTTGTACAGGCATTAAAAGACAAGAAACTGAAGAAAACAAGGGTGGTCTAATATATATACATATACATATATATATGCTGTAATATGTCTGTTTTTGTTTTGTGGGTGAGCTTTGAAAATCATTTTGCTGAGTACATTTAAGTCGTGTGTACATGTTTGTGCTTATACCTACGCAGACTATACCATGAACATCTCTATTGTCAGCACATTTCCCAGTTTTCCAGTAAACAGAACTTAATTATAAGGAGCCTGAAACTGAATTTAATGCAAAGTGAAATTGCAGAAAGTTTTCAGTTCCTGGTGCTGGGTGTTTTGTTGTTTTCGATGAATCTCGTGGATGTTTTTTTGTTTGTTTTTTTCCTGTACCATGACTAAAAAACTGTAAATTTGTTGTGCTACTATTGGCAGATGGATGACATAGATACCATGTTCTGTCACCTGCTTGGAGAGATTGACCATCTCACTGAGGTAAGTTGTTGTGCAGTGGAACGGTTGCCAGCATGCTAACGTGCTGGCAGATGGACGTTTAACACAAACGATGTTGGTCTTTGTTTGCCCTTCAGCATTTTAATTAGGAACAAAATACAAACAGCAGTTGAGGCAAATGCGAATGCCTTCAGTTTTGTAGAGTTTTATGTAAAAGTTTGTGCAGGCATCGTGATACTTTCCAGGCCCGACAGCAAATAAAAGCAGCAGTCCTAAAATCCACTTTTTCTGTGTTGTGAGTAAACAGATAATGGCTAAAACAAAAACTTTAAAAGCTGTGATGAGAAGTAACTGAAACACGAACATGCTCCTTTTGTTTCTACTATTCGGAAACTCAGAAATCATAACTGGTGAATGGTTTTTTTAATGCCACCGTATCTTGCTACCAAGCTGCTGGAAAAATTCAAATCAATGTTGCCACAAGAAATCAGACGTCACTAAATGAAATTAATGACAGTCATCACAGTTCATCCTTTTGCAGCCATCTGTGTCAAATATCTTCCCTAAAAGGGTGAACCAGTGGATTGACTTTGCCTTTCCCTTGACTCACACGAGTTAAATGTCTATAAAATAATGTGGAAAACGTGTCCTGTAATGGTCACCAGTATGGTCACATTCTTTCCCAAAAGCAGACCAGATGAGAGGAGATTCCTGCTCCGTTCATAGAGACTGTTCTCACTGGGACATCTGATGTGGGGGATCTTTACATCAGACAGATCACTTGATGTTTGCCCTGATTAGCCAGACGTGGTCTGATTACACCAGACAACCTTCGTTCTGAAAACTCTGCATCATACAGGAGATTAAATATGAAGTTACTCCACGTGGATTGGATCCTAAAGCACACATAAGCTGCTCATCATATAATGGCAGCTTGCCAAGAAAAACATCACAGACTTTTAACTCAGTTAAAAAAAAAAAAAAGAGAGAGAGAGAGAAAAGAAAAGCTCAGCCTGAAGAATATTTTATCGCTATCTTTTTCCTGTTTCTGTATGGAAGCTGTAAATGAGTCCAGCTTTGAGGATGGGATTAATCTCTGTTCAGTATGAGAATAAACATACTAGAATTTGACACTTTGGAATGTATCCTCTCTGGAAAGTCATCACAGCGACAAAAACCATGCCACAGAGCATAATTAGCAAGAAAAGCATTTTTGATTAAAGCACAAAGTAATGAAAGGATTTAAATGATTCCACTCATGGCCTTGATTGCATCCCTTCCCTCTTTTTTACTGTTTTGGAGCCAGAAGGCAGAAAGGAGTGTTTTGGATATTGTGGTCGGAAGTGGCTTGGAGGTGTCATTTAAGTAGTAGCTTCAGCATGATTACATCAATCAATCAAACAGTCGATCAATAACTGCATTTGTCCCCAAAGGGGCAATTAGTTTCGCGACAGCAGGAGCACACAAAACATAAAACAGCGTGATCTGCATGCTGGCAGGCATCATTCTCAGTGCAGATTTAGGCCCAGATCGTACACCTCCCGCTACCCTCTACCCGCAAATTGCGGGTTTAGGAACCTCCGCTAACCGCTAATGCATTCTTCCGCTTCCCTAAAGCTGCTATCCGCTTTGCCGACTCCCTTACTCACATTGTAGGCGTGGCAATGGGCGTGTCTTTGGCACTTTCCGCAAATTCGGTATCTTGCGATCGCGGGTTTAGGGTAGCGGGTAGCCGGTGGTCAGATCACCCGCTACCCGCGATCGCAAGATACCGAGTTTGCTGAAAGCGCAACCTGCATGTCGGCGCTTAAAAGAGCACGTACAAATAGCATAAATGTGCGTCCACCTGGTCACATGTGGACGTGCGCAAACGGCTCTACCTCCCGATTACGCATCACCGTATTACTTGCATACGTTTTTATTCTCTTGAGGTCAGAGGATGTCTGGTCAGCAGTTGTGGTGGAGGGGGGAATCGTCACGGCCAGACACGTCAGTCTGTACAGCTGTGGCATGATCTCATCCAGATGTTTGCTGTGGAGGAAACCAAGGAGATCTTAGGGACATTTCCCTTCAAAATCTGTCATGGCCTCCATCACAGTCACTTCTGTTTTTAAACAGGTCAGATCATCAAATAGAGCTCTGTGGCTCTGGTGTCAAGATGGAGAAGGAGGAACAGGAACATTAATTGGTCGTGATCGTTACATACACATCCAATGATTCGTTCTGCAGTATTTTAAAAAGCACATCACCTGCGCTAAGATGCACAGCTGTCCCAGACTCCAGCACCCCCTGCTGAGAATATGTTCCTGCCGCTCTGCCTGAGCGTGTTTACCGGGAGCGCACCAACTATCTGGGATTTTCAGGTTGCCGATAGGAATTGTCTGTGTAAAAATATTTATGTATATATCAGTGCAGAGGAGGAGGAGGAAGAGGAGGAAGCTCTACAGCAGAGTCCCAGACGAGCTGCGCATGAGAGCTGCTCCGATCTGGATGAAAAGACGCTCCCATAGCGGTTTGCAGGTAGCGGGTTGCGGGGGTAGCGGGTAGCAGGTAGCAGGTAGCGCAATCTGCTCTTGAAGGCAATGGCTACTGACGCACTGATTGGTTTAACAGGTGGATCGCCCTAACCACTCCTATGCATAATATAGCGGTTAGCGCAGGTAAGATAGCGGGTTTAGGGAGGTGGAAGACTGCGTTCTTTGCGGGGGAACGCCCCTCCCGCTACCCGCTATCCCTTAAAAGCGGCTTTAGGAGGTTTGACGGAAGATCGGGCCCTTAGTCTTTTCTGCTTATAATGGGATCCAGCCTGTGGATACTCACTATGTCATTTCACACGGCACCAGTGGGACTGGTTCTATTCCACCTCAGTTTTATTTGTGAACAACTCTGAGGTGGAACGGTGGGGTCTTTCTGTTGTGCCTCTGTTCTGTTTTAGGAGGTAGTGACAGAAACTAAACAAACCACAGATGAGCTTAATGTCACAGTTGACTCAGAGTGAAATTGTGCATGTGTCTAATGTGGAACACCAGCTTCCTGTTTGACTTTGCATGCTGGCTCGTGCTGACGCTGTCTTTACATCAATCTATATGAGCAGCAAAGGGATCAAATATTGGTGACTATTCGTAATGGCAGTATTGCTACTAATTAAAGGTAGGGTAAGCAATTTGTGGATGATGTCATGTTTATTAGTATCATTGATAAAAAGTATCCTGGATTAGAAAACACATAGAATCACTTACTCTGTCTTTAACAGCTCATGATGCTCGTGTATAAAACTGTGCACAGGATTCTTATGAAAAGTTTCCATGCAGCCAAAAGCTGCTAGATGTGGAGGATCAAATCTGTGACTTTCTATCATTATACTTCTTTGCAGAGTCTCAAAGCTGATGCAGCAGGAGTGGTCGCTGTCTCACAGCCAAGCACCTTATCGTTTGGTTTCACAGACTTGAATGGTAAGATGAGAAAGAAAATCAGCACTTGTTAAAGAGCAAAGAGGCCACGCTGTCCTGACAGTGACTGTCGCACACAAGGATGTGCTAGGGAAAGAGACGTTCGCCAGACTTTCAAAAGATGGGATATCTGCTGAAAGAAGACAAATGTCTGTTTTTTTTTCTTTAGTTTAGTTTTTTTTTTTGTTTTTTGTTTTTTTTGGTTTTTTTGTCAGAAAGTCCAAACAACCTTTCGGATCCGAGTAGAGATTATAAGAGCAGAAAAGAAGGATGTAGAAAGTTGTGTTAGAAACAGAAACACATTCTGACATAAATATAGAAAATGAAAACAAAACGCTGGAATAGAAAATAAAATGAAAGACAAACATGTCTTACATGTCAATAAAATGAAGATTTCACATGTTGATAATAAAGTACAGTGAATTGAAAAGTTGTAAATGAACACTGCTACATATTCAAATAACTACAGAGAAAAACTCCTGTCATAAAGTGGGATTTTATTTAAACCATTATGATTTTGTCAGCTTGGTGCCAGCTCTCTGTATAAGGTTAGGTAAATTTGTCAAAAAGAATGTAATTCTCTATTATAGGAGAATAAATGCATGGTAAACTAGGAGAACATATCTTATTATTGTAAATGAAGTAGCGGAGGAAAGTAACTGTTCCTGTGTCTTCTGTGTCTCTTGCCAGACTGCAGCAGGATGAGCTAACACATTCAAGAAAAAATTGGTATAAACACAAAGAAAATGAAATGACATTAATTCAAAAAGATGATGTCATCAAGTGAGTGCATTGATGATTTGGCACAAAAGAAACACCAGTGAAAGAGGGTCATTTTTCAGTCCAGTATGCCGTATGCTAGTAGCCTTTGGCAAAACATGGACTTTAGTGGCCCATTGTATTATGGGTTAGCGTGTCAGGGAGACTGGTCAGTTTATTTTATTTATTGCTTACTGTAAAAAAAAAAAACCAGAATAAAATACTGAGTTGTACTGAATGCAGGACTCATGGCCAGTGAGGCGCTTCGTGGCCACCGTACACTGCATATATTACTGAACAAACAGTCTGTGATGTCAACCATAGGTTTCTACAGAGTCATTTTGCAACCTCTTTTCCACGTATTGTGTGGCGGCGTGTTGCAGAAGAGAAGGACGAGCAGCTCCCAGAAACCAGCCAGAACACATCCACCTTAGTTCAGTTACAGTTAGCTATTTTAGCTTGGTTGGCTAGGGTATAACCATGACCATAATAAATATCAAATGGCATTCATTTTGATCAAATCTGTCCAAACATCCTAATTTTAAGTGTCTCTAACGTAACGAATGCAGCCAGAGGTGAAACAGGGATTAGTATCCTCATATACATGCGCTGAAGTCGAGCAAGACTGCCACCGTGAGCCTGCCAGTCCCTGCATGGCTGACTGCGAGTACCAGCATACTTTTACTTGGAAGGGTCCAGAAATGATCTTCTTCAGCCAAGCCACGCTAGATGCAGAGCCGCCAGCGCGCATCCACATGGGCCTTTTCATATTCAGATGTTGCATATCTGCATATCTGACACTCAGGTAGCACTAGCTACCTGCTACTTAGCTGAGCTTCATCCTCGGACCCTGGCAGATCAGCCCACAGCTGGTCATGGTGGTCTGGAGGCCATCATGAATTATTTTGTTTTATATAAATTATCTGATGTGGCACATTAAAAAAAAAAAAAAAAAAAATCATCCCATACAGTTGTCAGGAATTTAGAATCTAACTACAGTTACCAAATCCATCTTTTGTACCAGGATGTATATATGTTTATTTTGTTTTTCTGACTCCTGAATTCAGCACTTAGTGGTTTAGTGAGAAGTTCTAATTTTGTTACAGCCTGGACTGCTTCATCACAGAAAAGGGGATGTTGCCATTCGTGGTCATTGTGATAAGCCTGTTTTGCAACGCACATCTTTTTTTAAAACAGGGCAGCAGGCCTGCCACTATCAAATTCATACCTAATATTCAGTTTATTTGGACTTTGTTTTCAACGAGGCAAGAAAAATCCATCTCACAAACAAGCCTTTTCATAAAGCCACTGTGTCATATCAGCACAAAAAAGCCGCCCTCATGAAAATGCAACACGTCCCCTTGGGAAATTTGCTGAACAGAGGCTGCACCAAACACAACGCTGGACATTGTGAGTAAGAGCATAGTTCTCTGCCACGTTAGTCCATCCTTGACATGCAGAGCTTGTCTCCTTTGAGTTTCACCTGTTTCTTCTTTCCAATTTGGAACAGCGGTGCAATGAAAGAGGCCCTCCAGGTCAGCCGACCAAGAAAATAAAATAGATTATAAAAAATAAAAAAAAACCCAAACAAATGCCACTTAAAGTTTTACTATGGTAAAAAAAATGATTTCCTTTATACAGAGGCATCGTCAACTCTTGACTTGGCCTTTTTGACTTTTTAGCGTTGTGAGAAGTAATGGCATTATAGACAGGTAAAGGCATTGCCTACCTGTTATTAAAACAAAAAAATGTTTTGTGGCACTCAAATAAAAGATGGATGTGGACTTAATAAATTAAAGGAAGTTGATTTGAAAAAACAAGAAACGTCTTGGGTTCTTCAAAAGTGATTAAAAACATCAAAATAAATCTACGAATCACTTCTTTTTTTAAATTGCAGATTTGGATTTTCCTTTTCTGATTTGGGAATGTCAGTCAGATGCATTGAGGAGATAAACTGTTGCGTCTGAATCCAAATCGTTTAGTCTAGACACTGATTTCAATCATTGAGGCCACAACTGCTGGCTTTTCTCCCCAAAGAGTCTCTTAATGAACTGGAGGACCATGACCTTGATGCTCTGGTGGCTGACCTGGCTACAAAGCCAACCTTGCAAGAACCTATCATTTATGATGGAGACTGGCAGCCTCAGAGATGATCAAACCACACACAGTGGTTGCCATGACGCAGCAGCCTGAGACAGCAGTCGCCCGTCCGACACCGGCTGCAGAGTCACCCAGGATTATGAAAACAGTAAGACTCCAAACATTGACACTGTTTGTACTAATGAACTTGTAATTTCTTAAAAAATAATGTCCTTTTTTTAATATATTTGCTCCCAGAAGCAACCCCAAACAAAGGCAGACAAAATTAAACTGGCTTTAGAGAAGCTGAAAGAAGCTAAAGTCAAGAAGGTAAACTTAGAAATAGATCAATTTATCTGAAATCACTTTGCGACAACAGTTTAAATGACCTGTCGCCCCTATTAGCTAATTGTAAAGGTACTGATGAGCGACGACAGCTCCAAGGTTCTGATGGTGGATGAGAGGCAGACGGTCAGAGATGTTTTAGACAAGCTATTAGAGAAGACCTACTGTGACTGGAGCATCGACTGGAGCCTGTGTGAGATGAATCCAGAGCTGCAGAGCGGTAAGATGACTCCGACACACACAAACGGTAATTCAAAGTATGCTAGTACTCATCAAGCATCATTTCAGAAAGAGGCCTGGAGGATCATGAATATTTAGTGGAAGCCCTGTCTGTTTGGACTCGCCACAGTGAAAACAAACTCTATTTTATCTCAAGGCCACAAAAGTATTCAATGTTCACAGACCCTCAAGTGAGTACAAGGGAGTAGTTTTCTTCATGGTTATACGGTGTAAATGCTTAGTCACTGAACTGAAACACATTTCTCTCCCCATGAAGGTGTTTTACATATGGAAAAAGAAGAAAGAAAGTTTGAGTGGGAATGAGCGACCAGAACAAAGAGCTCCTGATCAAGGTTGGTCAAAGCAGTGGAGCAACATTATTCATCCATCCATCCATCCATCCATCCATCCATCCATCCATTCCTGTTTATCCTATCTAGGGGCACAGGGATCTGCTGGAGTCTATCCCAGCTCTCTTTGGGTGAAAGGCAGGGATCCACCCTGGACAGGTCGCCAGTCCATCGCAGCGACATTATTCAATTCAATTCAATTCAGTTCAATTCAATTCAATTCAATTCAATTCAATTCAATTCAATTCAATTCAATTCAATTCAATTCAATTCAGTTCAATTCAGTTCAATTCAATTCAATTCAATTCAATTCAATTCGGTTCAATTCAATTCAATTCAATTCAATTCAATTCGGTTCAATTCAATTCAATTCAGTTTTGTTCAATTCAATTCAATTAAATAAAATTCAATTCAATTCAATTCAATTCAATTCAATTCAATTCATCCATCCATTGTTTTGTTGCAGTCCCTCGCTACCTTTTTGTGGTTTTTAAACATATTTTAAACATATTTTAAACACATTATTCTCCCATTCGCGGATTTTGATTTTCGCGGGGGTGGGGGGGTTGGGGGGGGGGGGGGGGGGTCCCCCTTAACCACGAAAAATAAGGGATCACTGTATAGCGTCTATGACAATACAAATTGACTCTATTTTTATCTCTTTTTAAAGAGCCAACAAGCAAATATTATGATAATCCTAAGTAAAAAAAATAATGACAAGTAAAAAAAAAAAACTCCCCTAGTGGCAGAAAAACCTATTTAGCCAAACGGTAGCAAGGAAAACCTCCCCTTTAAGAGGGAAGACACCTTGAGCAGGACCTGGATCATATGGGGTGATCTTCCTGCCAAAGGCCATCTGGGTGAAGGAAGAAATGAGGAGGGAGACAGGACAGAGAGAGGAGAGGCACAGATATATTAGCAATATTATAGGAGAAAAATGTATTAATAGTTATTATCCATGAGCTGGAGAACTAATAATTCCAATCTTACTTCTATTATGACGGGTACAATTGTGAGTACATGAACTACAGAGATGACTATATAAACAGATGTAGGCAGCAACACTGAGGTGGTCAGAGGGTCAGACATGTTAGTTGAAATCCCAGAGATATCTATATAGACAGGTGGAGGTAAACGCTTGGGATGGTCAGAGGATGGAACTGCAGGCCAGTATGTAGCTCTGGAAACTCTGGCCTGCAAACATATACCGAAAGAAAAAAAAAGAAAAGGCAGGGAGGTACATAACACCACAAAAAAAGCTACAGGAACAATGAAGCACAGTTACATTTATGAGGCTTTCCTAATTAACAACATGTCAGTGCTTTTTCATGCTCGGCCCTGTTTAATTCTGTTTGATCTTCTCATCCTTAACTTCTGATGCTGCAGGAGCATTTTGGAGGTAGTACTGTGATTGTTCCTGACCTCGAGGGTACGCTGCACCTGAAAGAAGATGGGAGGAAGGTCTGGAAGACTCGCTACTTCATACTTAGAGCCTCAGGCATCTATTATGTACCCAAAGGAAAAACAAAGGTGCGTCTAATCAAAAACTAGTCAGAATGCGTACCCTTACACCAGTGTGACGTAACTCTGAAAACAGCAGTTTGGTCTTTCATTTTATGTTTGGCTTCTTCTAAAGACACTAAAAGTGAGTTCTCAGTTATGTACCTTGGAGTGATTTTTGCTTTGAGCTGACTATAAAAGGAAGCAACAACCCGTATCATGGCTATCTCACTAACAAATGTGGACAACTTTAATTTCAAAAAGGCATATACCAATGAAATGGATGAAATTGAGATAGATGAAACAAAATCTGTAACGTATGTATATTTGGGTATGTGTAGTGATGAACAAATCTAAAACTGTCACTTTGTTTGGGCCCTTGAGGACGTCTTCACACTGTTGCAATCTGATTACCCACCTGCTCCCCAAACCATGTTCTTCAACAAAACTTATCCAGGAAATGAGACTTAACAATGCCAGGTCACGAGGTTGATCATTTGGAAGTGGACCAAGGGAAGAAATGAGTGGTACAAGCTGTTTGCTCAGTTATCTGTCGTGTAATATCTTTTGTAATGAAAGAGTAGCTACTTGTATTGTGGTTTGGTGCGTTGTGTCCTCTTTCCTTCGAGGGATTCCCTTCAGGATTCTCTTCCTCATGATGACTCCAACCCAAAGCCTTCTTCTCTCGTTGACTCTGGCTCGAATGAGGCTCCTGACAGCTTCAGATATTTTTAATGCTAAATATCCATTAGGGAGCCTGCAGTGGCTCTTTGATTCATGCACACATGACATTGTGTGACATAGTGCGTTATTATCCCATTAACTCATTAATTTATTAACGGCCAACGTTTATTTTAAAGCGCGTTAACGGATGTTGCTCACGTGCTTTTGTTTTGAAAAGTCTGTTACTGGCTGCTACGGAATTGGAAAAGAATTGGCAGGAAAAACGTGCGGGGTAAAGCTAAAACAGACATGGAGAACGGTAAAAATCAGTGTACTTTACAGTTCAGGTAGCAATATTAACAATTCAGTCTGAAAAAAAACTTTCAAACCCTTTGTTCAAGACGATCGCGTCATTCCTCCATTTATCATCAGATCTGCTCCATCTCTTCACTGTCCTGCTGTTCTCTTACTGGTTACTTCAGTGCAGCTCCATCTAGTGGCACAGATGTGTAATGACAACAGAAAGTCCAGTCCTCGATTATAAAACTACCCCCATTTTTGAGAATAGGACTTCTAGATTAAAATATCTAGAAAAAATATCGAATCAAAGCCATTTCTGGGTCACGTAAACCAGACAATTAAATATTAAAAACAAATTCAGTCTCGTGGCCCGTTTTCTAAAATTGAAATATAAAATAACAGGCATTTTTTTTTTTGGGGGGGGGGGGGGGGGGGGGGGGGGTGTTAGATTAAAAAATGAAAAACAAAATAAAAAGTCACTTTTTAATTTTTCAAATTTTTGATTGACAATTGAAAATGGAAAAAAAACAAATGATACACAGAAAATTACGGATTGATAAAGTTACTGAACTTTAACATGGACATTTTTATTTTAAAGTTCTGCCAGACGGAGGATTAGACAGAAACAAGGTTATTTGTAATCACTGAGAAGTTGAACTCCCCGTTAAAAGTTTCTGCTCAGAAATGACCAGTTTTAATGTTATGATCGATGCCTCTAGATTGTTAGGATTTTGTTGGTAGACTTTTTAAAATTTTTTTATAAAAACAGGATGACATTAATGTCCTGGCAGTGGCAATAAGCTTTATTTTATTTGACATTTTTAAGATGAGATTTACACTAAATATGTGTTACTGACAAGAGCTGATGTTAAAAGTGTCTGAACAACAAATGTTATGGCACTTTAGTTCATATGGCAGCAGAGCATTTAAATTAAAGTGACCTTTACACTACTTTTGAATTCATTATTTGATTTTTGCGCATACAATGCGATTAATCGTGATTAATCAGGGAAATCATGTGATTAATCGCGATTAAAATTTTAGTCGTTGCCCAGCCCTAATTAAAACATCAGGAAATTATGTCAATTTATGGCAGAAGTCTATGCTTTAAGATTTGTCTCTGTATGCATGGTGGCTCACATCTGAGCAGCAAAGCGTAGAAAAAGCAAGAGACAGAAGAAGAGCTGAAAAAATGAAGATGGGGAAAGTGATAAGAGTCCTAAATCAGTTTTAAAGAAAAACACGTCCTGCCACTGAAACAGAGCTAGAAACCACTGCCCATGCAGGCTAACTTCAAAAACGAAATATTTCCCAGAAAGGGAAACGGATGCAGGAAAAACTGTGTGTAGCAGATGTGTAAATCAAAGGAATTATCTGAAGCCAAAGATGCATAGATGAAACAGCCAGAAACAAAAGATTAATTTGGACTGTGAAGGGCGAAAAACAAAACACGCAGACTTGGAAAGAAGATGCTCAAAATGGAAGAAGTTTGAAAACCGGATGTGGAAGACATTTCAAAGAATGGAGGAAAAAAAAAAGAGAAGTCAGAAGAAAATTTGTGTCCTGCAAGTCATTTCAACTTCTAAGAAGTTTGCAGCTTCATCATTGTCACTGAGGTCAAACTTCTAAGCATGATGTTGAAAAAATGAATCTTGTATGCCAAATAGAGCCTGACTGCGATCATATCTAATAAAAACAACGATCATGCATCAACGGTTTTCTTCAAAGTGTCCTCAGTTTTTTTTAAACGAGACTAAGAAAGTCCAACATTATGTGAGTCTTATGCAAAGAAGAACACTTTCCTGGACTTTCAAACATTTTGAAAACAAGCTTGAAAACAGATTTCTGCTTAAACAGTAACATATACATGTTCAGCATTTTCTCTCAGAGCAATACAGAACTCCTTTCCTCTCTTCCAGTCTTCCACAGATCCTCACGTGCTTTGTCCAGTTTGAAAAGGTCAGCGTATACACCTGCAACGACTACAAACACAAGTACAGAGCTCCCACCAGCTTCTGCTTCATGCTGAAGGTCAGTCCTACTTTCAGGAGCTGAAGGCGTCTTTTTTCCTCTTTCATGTAGCCTAATCTGACAACAAATCCCTGTATAACTGGACACAGTGCTCATATTTTAAGGAGGGATGACTAATATGAATAACTGTTGATGAACACAAGCTCGTGATCACAACTTGAGAGATTTCAGTTAAATTGTGTAAATCTACCGTATTTTAATAACACCTAAGACTTATTAAGCAGGGACAGAAAATAATAAGACACTATTGAGCAACACAACATGAGGAAAAGAGGTCGTTAAAGCAACAGCCTACAGCTGGGTGAACACTAAAATTTATTAACCATTTTTAATTCCTGCCGGCTGAGAAGCCTGGAGATACAAGGAGAGTGTGGGATGATGGTGGTGCTGGATTAAGATGTGGACTCATCTCAGGATTCTTTGTTAGTGGTCTTGAACACATGATCCACAAAAGTAGTTGTATGTTAGACTGAATCAACAAAAACCAGTTGCAATGAATGTTAATTAACAAAAATATTCTCACTGTATGGTACTAGGTACTCAAGAGTAGACAGGGAGAACAGATGCAGAAAGTGAGGTCCCTTAAGAATTTCATTAAGAAAGTAAACACACAAAACAATAATAGTTAATCTAGTGAGACACACTTGCTAATTTTCCAGTTTTATGATTCTTATAATTTTATTACTCGTATGGCGTTTATGCTTCCAGGTCCAGCGTGTGTTTACAGCTTAACGCTGACCCCTGCTGGCTATTCTTTGTACTACAAGTGTAGAAATTCAGCTTCAGTCCTTCTTTTTAAAACCATGAGCACGTATATCTGTCTTGGTAGAAATAAGATTATGTTTGTGGCTATCTGAACTAAACACCTGGAAGATTTGACAGCTGAAAACGCATTACAGGAAGTATAGGGACAGCGTTTTTAAAGGCTCAGTTCCCACTAGGGACTAAAGGTGGGGATACATCCACATCTGCCATGTTTGTTTGGACCACTCTCTTTTTTTTGGTGTCCATGCATCTGCGTGTGTGTGTGTTTTTTTTTTTTTAAGTTTATTTCTCTGTTGCCTCTCCACTCCCTTACGTGCAATATAAAACTGACCCCTTCAGTTTTATATTATATATCTCTGTCTCCTCTATTCCCTCAGCATCCCTGCATCCAGAAGGAGTCTCCCTACATTAAATTTCCTGTGCTGTGATGATGAACATACACTGCTGCTGTGGGTTAACTCCATCAGAATAGCCAAGGTGAGATTCAGCACTATGTCAGCTCCTGTATCAGGTGCATTTCGCTCTTTGTAATGTGCTAAGATGGAAAGTGTATTGTGTGTATGTGTGTTTTAGTACGGCAACTGTTCTCTATAAGAACTATCAGGCTGCGGTGAAGAGGATGCAAGCTGCCCAGTCTGTTGAACACAAAGGTAGGTCTATATATACACCAAAAAAGTGGGGCAATAAAGCTCACATTACGTTACTAAGGCTACCCAATGATTAAGATTTTGAGTTTTTATTTTGTCCAGTTCTTCCTGTAAACCAGTGATTCCCAAAGTGTGGGCCGCGGCCCTCCTGGTGGGCCGTTGTGGTACTGCAGGTGGGCCACGAGAGGCCATTAAAATTAAACAAATATGTTTTAAATCCTCGATCTCTTTTAAATATTTTTTAATTACTGTAAAATATCATTACATAATTTTTTTTAAAATCATTAAGAAGTAATAAAACAAACCGGTTAAGCGTTATTCTTCTGTCATCTTAACTTAATATGAACAAGTGTCACCTTATTTGTTGACCCCTTACATTAATATTGGAACATAAGCTTCTAGTCCTGTATGTTTCGATTAAAGGTCTGGGTGGGCCACTTGGAGATTTTTCACATTTCAAATTAGGCCTTGATATTCTGAAGTTTGGGAATGGCTGCTGTAAACCATATGCGTCAAACTCAAGGCCTGTCCTCATTCTATCTGGCCCTTGAGAACATGCAAATTATGCAATTAAATACAGTTCTATTCAGTTTTAGAGACACACGCTGACATAGACATTCCCACAAAACATCTTGATTTCATTACCTGATAACAGCAATCTCGCATGAATCCGTTTCCTCCAACAGTTTTCTGATTACATCCTAGAACTGAAACAAAACCGTCCAGAAAAAGAAAAAGATGTGAAGAGAGAATGGCAGGAAAAAAAACAAAACAGACAAAAAAACCACATGTTCTTGCCTAGTATTCTTTCAGTCACCTGAGGACTAATTTGTCAGTCAAGGGTCTCTGTTACATCTACAATAGTAATGAATTTATATCTATCTTTAATAATTAAATGCAAAGGCAATCATGCAGTATAAAAAAACTGATGCATTTAAATAGTCTTGCAGTTGCTCTACAGGCAGCCCTGTGATACTGATGTGGCCCACGATAAAACACCTTTGCTAGGAAACACACCTGACATTTTTCTCCACACGTGCTGTTGGGGACCAGCCAGCCCAGTATGTGAGCCCTCCTCTTCCCCAGTCACACCACTGAGATGTATGAAATGACATGGGTGTCCAGAAGACATTGACTTAAAAGCAGCATACAGTGTGTCACTCTAAAACCTCAGTGCACCTTTCTCCATCACATGAAACGGAAATGAGCTCTGCCAGGGGAACTTTAACAATTATTTCTATGCTCGTAGTCGCAACCTATTTCTGTTTTTCTGGTGAATTTAATTTGATCTTTTTTAATATGGGACCATTTTTGCATATCAGTTCAGCAACTTTCCATAAAAGTTGAGACAGTAAAGCTCACAACATATTTAATAATATTTGAACTATAAAACGAGCATCATGGAATTAACACTCTTCATTGTCTTCAGCCAGCTCTGCTGGTCACAACCTTCAGGCCGACCCACATCCAGGTCCACCTCCACCCAAACCCAGAGATGTTGAAGAGCACCCACATGAGGAACCGCCAGACTTCATCCCCCCTCCTCCTCCTGGACACGCACACGCTTAACACAACCTTCAACCTTCATCACAGAGGAGTTGAGCAGTACATCTCAGATGCAGAACATCTGCCCATACGGTCCCTATAACAAGTCTTCACCGCCTTGGATGTGTTCAACCTTTTATTGCTTTTATAAATGAAATCATGGTCAGTATAATTTGGCTTTTTTGACAAGAATTTTCAAGAAAAAATTTTTTTTTCAAACTACTGTCAATTAATTAAATTTATATAAAGGTAAAATAAATGATGGCATAAGTATTCACCCCCTTTAAAGTGGCATAACTAATTCAACAGAGGCCCAGCCAGCTTGAAGCCGGCAGTGACATGGAGATCATGGAGATGTGTGTCAAGTGTCTCTGGTTCATCAATATTTCTGCTACAGTTGCAACATGAAGACAAAAGATCATTAAAAAGTATAAAACCAGAGATGGCTACATGATGATTTCCAACTTACTGGGCATCCCATCATTAAGAAATGGGAAGGAGTATGGAACTAGTCTAGAGCTGGCCGTCCTCACAAACTGAGTGATGGACAAGAAGAGGACAGGTGAAGGAGACCACTGGGACACCTACGACCTCTCTGAGCGGAGTCAAGCGCTTCAGTGGCCCAGATGGGAGAGACTGAACATGCAGCTGTTTCCCGGGTTCTTCATCAGCTGTAGGGGAGAGTGGCAAAAGAGGAAGCCACTGCTGAAGAAAGCTCACATGAAATCTTGCCTGGAATTTTCCCAAAGGCATGTGGGAGACTCCCAGAGGTCGACTGAAAAAAAGCTTCTTTGGTCTGATGAGACACAAATTAAGCTTTTTGGCCACCAGACTGTTTCGCAAACACGAAAACACCACACGTAACTACAGGGAGCTGCAAGGGAACAACAGCTTGGGAGAATGTATTTACCAGCAAGAGAACGAGCCCAATCATGCAGCAAAAGATAAGCAGAAATGCTTCAATGGCAACAAGGTGACTGTTCTGGAGTGGCCAAGTTAAAGCCCGGATTTCAATCCTATTGAGAATCTGTGGCTGTTCACACTTGATCCCATGAGCAACCTGACAGAGCTGGAGCTGTGAGGAAGAATGGAGAAAAATCTGCTGCGTCCAGATGTGGCAGTCTGATTGAGACGCAGCTGCAGACTCAGTGCTGTTACTGCAGCCACTGAAGGGGCTGAACACTTAAGCAGCCAATTCATTTACCTTATGTAGTTTTAATTAACTGGCATTATGTTGTAAAAATCAGTTTTCTTTTTTGGCAAATTCTTGTCCAAAGTCCCAAATCATATTGACCAAAAGGCAATAAAAGGTTGAAACATCCAACACTTTTTATAACTGATTTGTATTTTGTTCTAAGGAAAAAAAAAAAAAAAAGTTCTATAATTTGTTTGAATGAGCTTTTTATTACAAAAAGACTGTACATAAATTTCAATGAGCACATCCTATGTACAAACTGAGAGAAGGACAAACATCAGATTCTGTTCTCATGAACATTTAAGTTACAGATCTTTTTTTTTTTTTAATTCCACATTTGATCATAAGAAAACACACCAAAGAAAGGCGCCTCATCCTGCGATGCCCTGAAATGCTTGACGTTGAGTGGTAAACATTACAAATTTTCTACACATTAGTGGTCATCCTGTGATTTATGAAAAAAGTATAAATAAATCCTTCACATACAAACTGCTAGCGAGCCTTCCTTCGCAGTCTCCGATATTTAAAAAAAAAAAGTAAAATGCAAAGTTAGAAATACATTTGGTAAGAAAAGCTGTTTTCTCACTAAAATTTACATCACAATGGAAAAAAAAAACACTATCAAGAATGGGATGTAGTGGCTAATCATTCTCTGTACTGACGCTTGCATACTTTCATGCACAGAAGCTGAATGAATACTGTTCAGTAAATGTCACCCCTTCAAAATAAAAGCTCATGTTAAATGCCTGTCATTAAAGATGTGCAAGATGTGTTACAAACGCATATACGGACAGGCATTCACTTCAAATATATGTAACAGCAAGTTTTACTTACACCAACCGAACATTTTGATAGGACAGGCGTCTTATTTTGTTGTAGAAACTCTCCTCAGCAGTTCTTTAGAGACCTCAACTCATTTCATTCATTAACTCATTTCATGCGTGTAATTAAAAAAAACATGAACGGCAGACCAGTTCTGTCTGAAGTACATTACTGCTGAGTCGCCTACATTCAATACACGTGTGATTGAAGAAGTTTACAATCAAATGATCAATGCTCGTCTCTTCAATTCAAATAAGGAACATGTTTGTCACATTTCTGCGTGGAGCAGTGTTGTACTTGAGGTTGTTTTGGGTTGGTGATTATGGTCACAGAGCACCAGTGTAAAGCACCACACCAGCAACCGTTTAAGCAGACCAGTTCTTAAAGTTGGCTCACGCTTCTCAGACAGCAACTCCGGTGTTGCAAACAAGAAGATGATGAAATTCGGCGTCATCACAGTCATTGATAACTATCAGTGCAACTACATGACAATGGAGAACGACATGAAGACAAACTAGTGAGTCCTTCCTCTGCTACACATCCTGAAGCGACGCGTCTCTGAGCTTTGCTACAGTAGCTGGACAGCATTACTAAATACAGTGACAATGATCAAATGATGTGACTCGAGATAGAAAAATAAATGCTTATACACAATCACTTTGCCGAGATAAAGTTAAAATGGCACTGTGACTGATTAATAAAATTAACATTCAAGTAAAAATAAACAGAGCATCAAAAAAAAACCCTCCCATCTTGGCACCGCCTCCACTGACGCCGATGGAAACACTGGTGAAATACACTGACAAATGTACTTTACTGGCAGCTTGTCACATTACAGTTTATATACATGTTAGAGAGCAGAAAGAAAGTCCACCAGAGAGAGAAAACGGCTTCTTTTGTTGTTGTTTTTTTTTTGTAATGTATTCTGTACAATCAACTTTTTAAATAAAATTCCCATCCACACAGAGATGCCTCCAGGTTGCTGTTTTTCTTAAACATCCTATGATTTGGACAAAGACTGCATGGGACATTCAGTTGTGTCCCAACACACTTTTTGATGTATTTTGTTCTTTTCATGTCTTTATGAGAGTAAGGTGGATGTTTTAGAGGAGAATTGGTCTGCAGCTAAATGGGCAGCGTTTCACGACTGCGCTACAACTGCCTCATCCGTTTCTTCTGACTGATTCTACTGCATACTGTAAAAAAAAGTTGAATTATAGGTGCACACACAAATTTACACCACATATAGATTCACTTTGTACTCTGAAACGTCTGATTGAGCGCGCGTTCTTGCGAGATCTACCTCCTTCCTTTTTGTCTCCAGTGTAAACTAGCACAGGTTCAGCTCCCTCCCTCTTTGTGCAACTTGTTTTAAAGCAAGCCAAATTTGACGCACGCACAAGCCTCCTTAAATTAAAAAAGAAACATTTAGAACTTCACCATGGCACTTTATTTAAAACAGGAGCTGTACGAGCTGCTAACACTGCACTGCATACAACTGTTCATGTTTTCCTCTAGTCAAAACCGAGCGCCGTAATCCGAGGGGCTTTCACTAAATCTTATTTTTTTAGTCAGCATAGTGCATGATTGACTCAACGTAGTTTCCCGGGGAAGAGTCCAGTGACGCCGTTGCAGACCCCTTCGAACCAGCCGTCATCGTTCTTCTTGATTATGTAGATGATGGCTCCTTCCATGAAGGACAGCTCATCTTCTTTGTCCTTTGAGTAGTCGTAGATGGCCACAACTGGGACAAATCCAATGAGAGAAAATGAGCTTTCAAAAGGCTCAAACCAAAATATATCTTGTTTTTCCTGTTAATTAGAAGTACAGTACTACCAGTGGGCACTGACCTTTTTCTAAGTAAGCTTTAGGGGCCCAGTGGGGGTCTCCATCAGCATAGGGATCACTGTAGTGAACCACAGCAGCTTCCTCTTCCTCATAGTCCACAGGTGGAGGAGGTGGAGGCGGAGCAGGCTCTTCAAACACACCCATGTCCTCTGGGGGGGGTGGAGGAGGTGGGGCAGGGCTGTCTGTTACTGGATGAGAAGAAATGCTTGTTTGACTGTGTCAGTGACAGACATGACAGAGTGATCTGATATAATAAAGCTGCTATAGGGAAAGAGTTTAGAGAAACATATATATTGTTACATTTATTGTAACAGAGGTCAGACACACTAAAGCAAATGCCATAATAATGTTTAGATATTTCAGGAGGGCACTTTAGGATCCTTTAGTCATACAGTCGTTACATAAATGCACCAAGACGCAGACGTGAACAAGAACTGAATCACAAATTCTGAAGATCAGTTCTGATCATTAGTTGATAACTTAATGTTGATGGAGTGTAAAGGCCAGCAGTCAAAAAAAAAGCAGCAGTGAAGCGCCTGGATAGTGTACGGCGTGATAAAGATACAAAACGGCTGAGTGAGAAATCCAATCTGTATTAGATAAAAGCAGTGTATGGACATCCTCTGGTTTCTATGACGATAAAAGGAAAAAGGTCCTGGTCAAACTAGATTAGTAAACAGAAAAATGCATTAGAAAACTTATTCCATTATACCAGTTATCACCAGAGGACCGTCGAGCAACGTTGAAACTCCCGAAGGCAGAAAGGATGAAGGGAGTTTTATTACCAAGGATTTGTGTTTGTGTTCAGTCACTGGGTACCAGGCCTTTTACGACACGTTGTGCACTTTGGAGCTGGAGTACAACGTGAGGATATTTCACTGACAGGGCTGTCCCCACGGCAACCAAACCAAAGTGGTCGTCATGTGATCAGTGGAGCAGAGCTTCCACCAGCTGACATGTGGACATCCACCTTATATGAGAGGTTTCTGATGTCTGCATGTACAGTTAGTTTTGTCTGATGGATTATAATTCTGATTGCAGAGAAAAGAGTAACGTTTGTTTTTTATGTTAGTGATGGAAAACGTGTTGATGTGTGTATTTTGTTTCTGTATGGTGTTTATTTATACTTTCTACATTAGTTTCCCCCAATACCATGCTGCCTTAAAACCTTTTCTCTAACACTAATTAAGCAGTATATCTGTATTTACTACCCTTATGCAGTTGATGAAAAATGTGAAGTTCAAAATACTGGGATAAAATAAACTTTTGGATGTAGCTTTAACGTTTCCTAACAACTTGTAACAACTTTATACATCTGTCCTCTGATTCCTAAAACCAGCTCCACGGTCCACAGGTGTCGGTGAGATCCTTTATTGGATCTAACACCTGTACCTGTATTATTCAGTTTATCTGTCACTCCACGGAAACTCAAAGGAAGCCTGAGTAAGATCCAGGAATTTTAAATTATGATGTGACTGCTCCAATTCACAGGACCTCAAAGTTATTTTAAGCAACCCTATCTTACTCTCTGACAAAATGGTTTCCACTTCTGCAATCTTTGTGTGAAACATTACAGGATCAGCGCCATCGAGCACATAATCTTTGTGAAAATGAGGTGATAAAATGGGTGGATGGGTGTGATTTTAAGCTTGACCGTGCACTGACACTCACATGTTAAACTGTATGTGTTCCTACATGTGCTGCCACTGAGTCTCACATTCAGCCACTGAAGGAAAGACTGCACATCTTACTGGATTTAATTTAATCTGTGAAGTGAAATTAATGCAGCTGTTCAAATTACATAATTACATACTTACATAACTTTTTTCACGGGTCTAACAGCTGACTAAAGCCTCAATATAAAAGAATAACTGATACTGGTTCGCCAAGCATCTTGATTATATCCTTGTGTGAACATAGCATTTAGTCCAAGTTTAAGTATATTGATGTCAAATGTTTCATATTAAAACTAGGGGTGAGTCACAATACGATATTGTATCATGTTACTTGGGTCACGATACGATATTATCTTGATATATTGCGATATTCTACCCAGTTAATATCAAAATTAAAAGTAGAGATGAAAAATCAAGTTGCTGTATATGTTCATCAGATGGTGTTGATCCTTCAGAGGACAAATTGAGTCAAAACTATTTGCTTCAAAACAACCTATTTATTGTTTATCATTAGTGTTTTTGCACATTTAATATATAAATAAAATAAAATTAATAGAATAAAATTTTCCTAAAAAAAAAATCAATATTAGGAGCTGAAAAATCAATATTATATTGGGCGGCCAAAAATCGCGATATATTGCCAAATCGATTTTTTTTACACCTCTAATTAAAATGCAGTTTCAGCAGGAGGACACAACAGATCATAACAATTTAAAACTCTGGTACCCAGCTAAGCGCTACGTTTAGATGAGCTCTTTTGTTTGTGTTTTCAGAATCCAGTTCACCACATAGCTGCATCTTTGCAGATGGGCTTCTGGTGAACCAGGACAAGCCATCAGGTCACATTTTCTCTCCTCAGTGGACAGAAAGCAAAGGATGGAGGCTTTCAGTGATCCATCACCATGACAACACACAGACATCTGAGGGTGCTCCCCTCCCAGCTCTGCACACAGTGCAAGAAAAGGTATTCTGAGTGCAGCTGAGTGAAACAAGCCACAGAGAAGAGTGTGAGGCAGTGCATGGACCCTGATTTGATTTCAGACACGCAGTCATATGTATTCACATACATGGCTGTATGTATATTTTGAAGTTTAACAAAATATGCAAGTGCAGTGCGTCCCCGTCTGTATAAAGGAGCTTGACATTTTACTTACTGCTCTCCTGCATTCTTGCCACAAAGCCGGTCAGAGGGATCTGTGGGGTCAGCTGAACCACAGGAGGAGGAGGTGGAGGAGCCACAGACACTGGAGCGGCAACGCCCACGCAAGAGAAAGGAAGCAGAAGAGACAAGAAGCGAAGGTAGACGGGGAAATTCAGAGGAAATTCACATTGAAAAGGACGGTCAGCATGTCAAAATAACACGAAGGACAGCTAAAAGCCTTTGAGCATGCAAAATTGTGCAGAAGGAATTGCTGAGGAACCTGTTTGTACATTCCAATCAGTTGTCTTTTATGCAGCATTTTTCATCCAAGTTATTCATCTAGTCTCAGTCTGAGGATCTACCTCATCAGCTTCTGTTTTAGATCCAAAGCAAAGGCTGCAGCTAGCACAAAGCTACAGAGAGAGTAAAAGAAAAGCATAGCACCACACACACCCAAAAATAAGACAATTGCTGGGATTAAAAAGCTGCAGCATCTCTATGTGGTCCTGCTTATTCAATCAGATGCTCACTAGTGCAGTCACACCTTTTTCCATTTTATGCTTGTACAAAGTGAGGCTCTTAGTTACGGTGTCTTAAAACAAGAGATAAATGAACAGGCAAACCCAAACACAGCTGTCCTGTCTCAAAGACATGAAGTCACACACAGGCAGGTCTGAGTCATAAATCGCGTGTAATGGAAGGGCGTCAGCAGTCTCACCGGGCTGTAATGCCTTATTACTCCGGCAGGCTGTCACCACTGAGGCCCATCAATCCACAGCTCTAGCCTCTGAGATCAATGAGCTCCATCATGTAACAAGGGCTTCCATTACAGCCGTCGCAAATCCAAAAGTTGCTTTTAGTCCAATAAAGCTGCACCGGCAACGGAGAACGCGCCACAGAGGTTGTGTGATGTCCCAGTTAAAGCACACTGTTGATTACCTCTCTCCTCTCAGATGAGTAAGACAGCCTCTTCCTTCTGTGTTTTATGCCAAGAAAGATGGTTGTCCTTTAAGATGAGAGCCGTGAGAGGACAATGACTCTAGAGTCACGTCTGCCAACATAAATTCTACTCTTCTGACAGATATTATGCAAATGTCCTGGATTTCCCCTTGTAAAGAATCTGTTTGTGTTTTCCACCCTGAAATGCCTTCTGCCATGCTGCCGAGCAGAAAGCTTCATCTAGGTGACTGAAAGGATAATGTGATAACTCATTCAGAGTAATTAATGAGAGCTAATGAAACACTGTAGCAGTGCTGAGGTTGTAAAAATCCAACGACTCTAACTTCCATTATTATAGTTCATAATTCCCTTTCTCTAGCTTTTAGAAATGCTAACCCATAATATCTCTAAGACCCTGAGGAGAAGAGGAGGACAAATTCAAATACTGACGCACAATTTGATGCACCAGAATACATTTGATACGATAAAACAAAACAGTCAGGTTCCCTCAGCTGCTATTGACGGTAGCTGCTTATTGCGTTCAGTAAAACCAAATAATCATACGATCTCTTACCTGAGGTCTGCTGGAATGCTGGGCCTCCGTTGATGTGAGGCTGCTGGGAGGAGACGGAGGGCGCACGGCGGTAGGTGCCTGTGGCTGACACCATGGAGGCCGAGGAGGTTGTGGAGGAGTTGTGGCGGGAAATCTGGCGGGAGATGGTGCCGAACTGGGACATGGGGATAGGACCCAAGCCAGGCCCCTGTGGCACGGCGGCCGAGGATGTCACCACTGTTACGAGAGGAGGAGGGGAGAAAATAACCCTTTGCAATAACAGCTTGAAACTGATGAGCCATTTTTAGTTTCTATAAATTATTTTACATTGTCTTCAACAAAAGGCTGAATGTTCATTTTTCATAAAAAGGCACCGCAAGTGTTACGCCACCTGGAAGCCTTTAAAAAATGAATGTTGCCTAACAGAAAGGACAGAGAGTCTGACACCTTCTGAGTGGCAGCGAGTAAAGAGCACCTGTGCAGTGCAACTGGGACTCACCTTGCCCCATACTGGGAGGAGACGGAGTGGGAACTGCAAGAGGGACACCAGCTCCACTGCCTCCACTGTTCTCCCTGCCACCACTACCACCACTGCTGCCGCTGCACACACAACAGAACAGGTTTGAGGCGACCATCAGCTGATGTGTGGGACAAGTTTGACATCCTATCATTACTTTCTCATGTGTCGTTGTGTCCTAACTATTTTCCTGTCACACCTGTGAACTGTGAACCATGTCAAAACATATTACACTGTTATACTTTCAGCTATGCACTGTATGAAACCAAATCAAAAAGTTGGAATGAAAAAAAAAAAAGAAAATATATATTTCAGTTTCACATCATATAGTAATATAAATCCATTTTTACAAATTCCATGATAAATTGGGAGAGCAAAGCACAGACATGTCTGGAAATGTCTGCAAAAGCATATGCAACTATAAAATCTCAACGTTCTTTCTGCATTAATGCTGCCATCACGGGCTGTAGCTCAGCAGTTTAAGCAGGTTGCTGGCCCACGTGACCCTTTTCTGCGTGTCCGCCCCGCTTTCCTGTCTCTTTCACTATAAATAAATGACACTCAAGCAAAAAAAAAATATTTTAAAAACAAAAATGCTGCCATCACATAAATGTAAATGACCTTTGTTAGGAGCACTGATACATATCATCACAGATCCTGGCTGTGACCCAGAAGGTCCTTTTTGTCTCTGGTCCAGAGACAAAGGTGCACATTTCTTTCAAAAAGTTGTGAGATACTGATTTCTCTGAGCACAGAACATGTTTATACTGTGTGATGGTCCATCCTAGATGCCTCTGATCCCAAGGATGTCATCCTACATCAGGCTTGATTTCAATAAGGTTTTAAGAGGCATTTGTGAATTTAACACCTTATTGTGGTGCTTGACAAGCGTAATTCTTTGTGGCTATGTCAGCTATCAATGAAATGACATTTACTCAGTGCTTCTCAATTGTTTTCTGCTGTGTTCCCCCTGGGAAGAAGAAAATATTTTGCACCGGTTGACTTTGATGCTTTTGTACCAAATCATCATTACAATTACAACGTATGAAATTAAATCAACTTTTTTTGAAAGGCACAAATCACATTTTTTTTTTCCTTTCAACAAAAATAAATTAAACATGAAGTTGATGAGAAGAAAAATAAAAAATCATCTTGGTATCACAGTAAACTCAGACTGTTTGTATGACTGTGTCTTATAATACATATTTCCACATCATTCCAGTTTGTTATGACTGATCAGAAGGAACTCTAATGAGGATGCACAGGAGTTTGTGATCCTGCACTCATGCTGAGTAGGAGAGGAAACAGATTCAAACATAGTTCAAACATGTTCATTTTGGGCATTAAACTAAAGGATCTTTTCCACCTGTGTGTTCTGGGCCTCTGGTTGAGTGATGCTGTGCGTGCAGGGCTGTGCTGGCTGCCCAGCCGGGCCGGGCTCGTCATGTAGTCATTCGGCACCACTGGAGGCTTCACGGGCTCCAGCGTCTTGTAAGGAGTGTTACGCCTGGGTCAACAAATACATGGAAACAAAGAAAACACAATTCATATTGAATAATATTACAGGGGAAATTACAGAAAGAATTATCCAAACTACGGATTTAAATGGAAAAAGCACACTTTTAAATGGAACTAAGTTCAATTAGTTAGTTTGAAAACGGGTTATATAAACCTTTTAAAGAAGGCTGAGTGAGCTGGAAGAAGGCTTTTTTAATCTGGTTTTACCTTCAAGGCAGAGCCATAAGAGCCAATAAAATAATTAAAAAAGATTACCCAAGTGTACCACGACCAGCCATGGGGGGGCTCGGAGGTTTTTGTGAGGGTGGGTTGGTCCTGGAAAGGGTCCCTCCTCGTCCTGCTGCATTGTTCCCATGTTGCTAGCAAAACAAAGGCAATGTTAAAATGCCACATTTGTGTAATCTGATCTGCCAACACTATGGTTTTCACTGGCAAAGAATACTGAAGCTGGAGAAAGCGAGGATGTTAAAGTTAGATTAGTTTCAAATAAACGTAAAAATAAAAATGAGCATTATTTTTGTGGAAAACGCTGGAACAGGAGCCTTTCTGCCCACAGTTAATCACACCTGCTGCCATACTGAGAAACTGCATGTTAATTGGGACTGTGGCTCATTAATGGCTATCCCGATATATGTAAAGGAATTGGGGTCAATATAATAACCAATATCATAAATCTGAAATATGAGCTATACATTCTATGCATGACAGATTTAAAAAATCTGAACTAATGACAGTTTTTTTTAACCAGTACATATTAGTTACGCAATGAAAACATGTTTTCTGCCATAATAGACATTTTCATGAGAATCAATTTTGCCAACATTTTTTTAAATTCTTTCACATGTTTTAAAGTGAAAAATAGTCATAATGAATATATGGACACCTTGACACAGTAAACTGGCCGGTAACACGGACAAAAAAAGGAGAGGAAATGCAACGGCCTCTTACCTTGGCCTTAAGCCACTGAGTGCAAGCAGGGAAAAGAGGAGACAGAGAACAAGACATTCATGTTGGTTAGTGGTTACAGAGGCAAGTCTTCGTTTTTTAGTGATAGCAAGTGAGAAATGTTAAACATCACGCATGAGTTTGGCATCCATTCTTCGGATAGAGATTTTTTGAAAAACCCTCCTTTGAAGCTAATCTTAGCTTTAAGGGTTGTTTGGGTTAGCTTTAAATCAGCAAATAGGTTAGGGTTTGGCAGAAGAGATTATGGTTATGGCCCACTTCATGGAAATTACGTCAATGTAATGTCCTCTGATGCAAACTGGGGCATTACAAAGTTCTCAATACACAGATTATGTACATTATATGCTTATAATGTTAAGTTAAAGACACAGGACAAATAATTGCTGTTTAATGACGCAACGTTGTTACGATTTTTGAAAAATGTATTTCATATTTATGCAGATTGTGATTTCTAATAAATTAATTTGAAATTTAAGTAATAGCAACTTGATAACTTGATGGTCATATATTAGATTGCTTTGGATATTCTCAAATGACTTGTCTGACAAGCAGCTACACAGCGATGTAAAATAATAATGACCAAAGAGTCAAATTTTACATTCAACAAATTTCTTTCTTCCTTCAGAACGTCAATAATCAATTTTCACATCATTGATAGATCATAGTAAATCTCCTCTCTGCTTACTTACATTAGAAATCTTGCACAAAAATGTTATATATTCCTGTTTTTACTTTGAAACTGTGAAAAAGCAGACAAAGCCTGTGTGTTGTTGCAGTTTGTAAATAAACATCTGAAAGAGAATTTAATAGCCAAATTACACACACATACACACAGTTGAACCGCATTTAAGTCTTTTCTTTTTTTTCTCTCCACCATTTAGACCCTATTTATGGAGCTCTATCACATTAAGAATCACTCAAATCATTACACACACGAGTAAAATTAGCTCCAGTACATGTGGCCCACTGACATTTTAAGTGTTGCACTAAGGTAAAAGCTGGTCTTCAAGGCACAGCAAGGTCATAAATAACAAGCTGACTGCTGGAGGGCTTGTTATGTAGTTGAAACCATCTCACCCTGGGAGCTCCCAGAAAATGCCAGTAAAGATAGTTGTGGTGAAGGGGTGAGCCTACTCGTCCCGTCCATGCATGTATGAATGTGTTGTCTCGAGCTCAAGTCTTCTCAACTCCCCTCAGCTAAGTTTTAATAAAGACCTTTTATTTTTCATAGTATTCCTCTGTTGTTATTCTTCATTCTTTTTTATTGCTGAAGCCTACTGATTGTTTCAGGGGTGACCTCACCTCCCATAACTGCATGTTATTTTTACTACATCAGACAACTGCCAGCACGTCTTCAGCCCTGTCTTTTCTCTATCTCTCATTTTTTCACTTTGAAGCCTCTCGTTCTCTCACTCTTGGACCCTGTTTCTACAAAATGGTGCCTGCTTCTTTCTGTCAGAAAGCATCCTTGTTTTTCAAGATATAAAGATTAAAAAGACAACTCTGCCATCTCTTTATTTCAGTGTCACGGACATTCATTTTTATGTATTTTTGCCTGAACAAATGGTTTCACGACAGGATACTTTTGAGAGATTCATCTGGACTCCGACCAGCATATTATACAAGAAATGGACTGTTTGTCAGCCTACCTCTACCCTGCTAAATTATATATGGAAGACATGGCTGCGGCTGAGAGCCCAGACTATTACTGCTAGACTGCAGAAGTGTTTCTCCTGAGAGTGAGATTTTTGTTTTGATAACTGGGCAGCAAACTTAACTGGACACCTTGGTATTGACTGTTTGTGCTTTTTAATTTTCCTGCTTTCTTATCTGGTGTTTTCTAGTAGGAGGAAAGTTGCAACGTTTGTTTTTCCACAGTGTGCTCTGGGACTCCTGGGGCTCAGGGTCAGCCGGAGGTCAGGGTCTACCTCTCAAACCTAGACTTCTGGGCTTTAAATTCATTGCTGTAAAAAGCAAAAACAAAAATAAACGGCTTTCTATGAAATAAGACTGCTGTCAAAAACAATGTGTGTGTACAAGTTAACATTTGTACATATTCATCTCAAGTTGTGCATGAATGAAAGACATTGTAACTTTAATTTGAAAAAAAAATCACATATAAGTTTAAGTTATATAACCTGAAACGTTACCCATAAGTCTATACTGAGCATTTGAAGCTGATTTTTTTCTCAGTGCAACATAGTAGATGACGCTCACAACTTAGCTGTTTTTAGCGTGGCTGGCTCAGCCTCTACTAACTCAGGATGATAATTCATATTTATTAATTTTAATTTCTTTTTTGGCTCCAGGAGCAAAAGTCATGTGACCTACCCCCACTGTCAGTTTGGGAAACTGATAGAAAGCAGTGTTGGCCTTCAATTTATAGTCAAAAACGTATATAATATGCCCCTTTAGACCTACTTTCTAAAGAATAATATAAGCTGGTGTTCACAAATCTCACTTTGATTTGGGGGATTTCTCTCATCCTCATAGGATGCTGTTGTCAGAGGGATGTGAGGATAAAAAGTGGGGAGGTGATGATCATGACTTAAATGTTCAAGAGAATCTACCACAGCCAGGAGGAAGTAGGCTGTTAGGATGGAGTGCCAATGAGCAGCAAATACTGTTTTCTCCACACACTACAGAAACAGTGTGGACTTGTGAACATACAAAAAAAAAACCTGACAAATTTAGCCACACACATGCATCGATATATTAGTAATACAGTATATTTCTGTGTGGCAGTGACTGCAGCAGCATCAAACCTTATGAATTATTCAGAGTGTTAGGGGAGTGGAATGTGATATGCATTTCTGCTTGCACAGATCCATACAAATGCAGACCCATGAATACGCTCATGCAAAACAGATAAAAGAAATAACAATGGATTTTTAAAAAAGAAAAATGAACCAGAAAGCAATGACTCTACAAAAAAAAACTCAAAAATTACAATACAGACCTTCTTAAAACAATTTTTTATTAAATCAAAGATGCTCCCCATGCACAGAATCAGAAAATGTGTGAATATATTAATATCTAACTCATCAAAATGCTGTTTTTGTATGCAAAAGAAGAAATGCAGGCCATTTTCTTGTACTGATCTGCATTGATTTCTGCAGAAATCATTGCCAGCATCCATGAATGATGCCTGATTTGCACAGCGGGCCGTGCCAAATCTCTCCCAGTGTGCACCAGCTCTCAAAGGAGGGAACGCTCACTTTTGAATTTGAATCAGAGGATGTTTGAAAATCAGTGGACAGCCGCTATCTCAACAGAGTCAGAGCTGGTAGAAGGGTGCAGAGGCCGAACCAAACACATTATCCACATGACTGGGTGCACACACACACACACACACAAACAGCCTTTTAAACAAACTAAAAGGGCGGGCGGGGGGTATCATGGGGAAAAGGAATAAAAAAAATGAAAGAATGAGGCGGAAAAGGGTTGAAAGATTCTTTCTTCCATGATTCAGTAGCCAATGTGATGATGTAATAAGCAATTGGCAAAGTTTCTTGCTTGCTGACAGAAACAAAAACACACACTAAAAAGCTTCCGGCTTAGGACCTCAGAGACCACAAGAAAAGAAAAAAAAAAAACTTTGAGAAGTAAAGCTCTTTTTTAGCCATATTTAGCTCCCTGCTGAGCGTCAAATATAAATTAGCAAATCGACTGACATTTACTAACCGTTGGTGTCACTTGTATTGCTAAAGTTTATTTTGTAATTAAACATTTGACACAAGATGGATAAAAGGACATGAACCCCTCTTACTTTGACACCGTGTCCCACATCATCCAGCAAGGTGTAGTCGATGGGTTTTCGAATGTAGCGCACTGGCCGCTCCATGTTTCCGGGGGCGATGATCTTATGAGTGCGGGAGGTATTCTTGTTAGTGGTCAGGATGCCAATTTCTCGACGTGCCACCTTCTCCTTGTGAATGTCCACTGTCTGTGGGAGAAAGACATCAAATGAGACCTGTGGTGTGGGACCTGAGCCATTTAGCAATTTCACATAATTCTTTTCATATATTTATAAATGATAGAAAATCCACAAAATGAAACCATCTCTGTTGCAGTGTTTATCCAGGTCTGCCACATGTGATTTTGTTTTAAATTTATTTATATTATTTCTGATTTCAAATAATCTCTCTAACGCTTTAATTTCAAGGCTCTCCATTGTAGAGCACCGACATCAGTAACACTGACAGTTTTCTAGTATATAAATGGGTTTGGATGGCTGAGCTGCCAAGGAGCCAGGACTGGAGGAGGTCAGAAAGAAACAAGAAAAAGGAAAAAAGAATATTATGAATAAATGGTTGATAATCCATGCCACCCCATTAGTTGATTAATCATCTAAAAAAAAACTTCAGTTCAGAATGATTGAATTTTTTTTTGCTGGAAGCAAATTCCCAAAGCTTTCCTTCAACTGGACCATCAGAAAATAAAAATGAGCTGCATCGTGTCTGTGACTGCAGTCATCATCACTCACAGGAGGCGTGAGCACGGACTGGCCCTCAGCTATGAATGATGGCTGATGCTGAAACAGAGAGTGGCACATTCATACGGCTGCTTTGAAGTACATGCAGACGGATGAATGCTGATATACTGAAACACAAAACAAGGCTGTGCATAGAAAGTGGGACTGGATGCTCTGTGGAGATACAGTAAGACCCACATAGCAAAAAGGATGACACTGAGTCATCTCATCTCTCTACTGCTACAATCATCTCTGCCTGAGAGAGAGAGAAAAAAAAACCTTAGTTTGATGAACCTTCCCGAGTTCATCTGCAAATGCTCCTCTCTTTGTAACTATGTTTAACAAGAAGTCAGTCTGCTGGATAAATATAGAAAGTGTGTCGAGGTGTTTTTTTTTTTTTTGGTAAGAAGAGGAAACTAAAGCAACACACCCAGCTTCAGCTGGGAAGTAAAAAAGAAGACCCGCCTATTTCCTGCCAGTAATAAGCGAGAAGAGAGGAAGTAAAGATCAGAGAAAGAGAGAATATAGAAAGAAAGACCTGGATAAAGGAAAATGTGGAACTCAAAGATGATTCCGGTGTCAAGTCGTGATTAAGAAGAAACTGTTAAAATCTAAATTCACCCATGTTTCTGAACTTTGTTTCCATCAAAGATCAAATTGCTCTCTACAAGTGTGGAAGAACTGAACTGACTGTGAGCTTTATTTTAGTATTTCCTCTCAGAGAGCATTGCTAAAGACAGCACCCATGTGGGGATTTGTGTGAAATATCCAGACATAAAACCCATTACCTAATCACTGACAACAGGACTGTCTGCCCTTCCTGTGTTCTCTGAATCTCATTTTCTTTTGTAATCTTTTTACTGTTAACAGACATCTGGCCATCTGCTGAATCTGTGCAGCAAAGTTCTGGGAGCAGATGAAGCAAATGTAATGTTCACTATGTGATCCTCACTGTAGCTTCAGACTAATAAATCTGTGTTTTAGCCAACAATAGGTTAGTATATTACTGGGTGGCTTGCTAGATGTGTAGCAGGAGCATTCATGATATTCACGCTGCAGACACAATATTCGCAGCTTATGAAGTGACATAATCCTCTCAGTCTACAGGTGCACTGTACTTCCAGGTTGACCCTGAACTTGAGAGGATGTCCACTAACTGAAATTGAGCTGAATGAGGTACAAGTGGGTCACTGAGATGATGAATTTCTGAGAGCAAAACAAGGAGATGAATCAAGGGAAACGTTGCATTACAATAGAATCTAAATGCAGCATGTCCGTTTTTGTCTACCATCGCCCTCACCTGCGCACGCATTTTAATGTTACAGCCATCAAGCTTCAGCTGTGATTCATGCTCTGCTTTGATTAAAACTCATGCTGTTTTGCGTTAAAGCCTTTCTTGTTTAATTACGTCACAGCATTCTTTGGTGTGAGCTTTTAAATACTCGATTTGGAAGTGATATTTAGCATCCTTCTCTCTCCAATCTCATTTATCTGATTTTTGCACAGCTACATTTGGCACACCAAAGAAAGTATTTATCAGATTCAAAACAGTTAGAATAATGAATCAAAACCAGAAGATAATACCTGGATTACAAGTGAACCAACAAACTGAGACATTCCTTTGCTGATACTGAACACAGTACATGGATGATACTACGTGTTTTATATTTTCATGATTGCCTGACATAAAGATTTCATGTTGAGAGTTTTGTGAGTTAACAATAACCATGTTTCCATTACAGTTTTGCCACAAAACCTACCAGCAATATTTTTCCAAAAAAATTGATAAACTGTGTGACTGTGTTTCCTTTAACATGCTTCTTTAGCCACAAAGTCACGGCTCCTCCTCTAGTTATAAGTTCCTCCAAGAATAATGCTGATGGATGTTCAGAACCTCTTTAAATGTGGCAGATTAATGTCTGTTTCTTCAACTACTCTATGTGAGAAGATAATGTGTCATTATCCTAATTTGAAAGAGACTAAGGTGTCAATCTTCTCAAGGCCAACCTGTGACTTGCACAACTTAGATGTGAGGAATTAACTCCTCGGCCTGCGCCTCCTACATCACTGTCCCAGGGAGCCAGCTCCAAGAAAAAAAAAAAACATCAGTAGAAAAAAAAGGCATTCCCCTTGCAGTTTTGCGAATATTCAGAATCCAAACTGTCAAAAAATGTATAATCATTTTTTTTTTTTTAGTAAAAGTAGATGTTTATAGACATTCAGTGGTTTAACGATGGGCTGCTCTGAGAGCTGACGATCAGGTAAGTCCAAAAGGTTTTTTTTATCATTGTTATATCACTTCATGTTAAGGTTAAACTACATCCAAAAAACTGACCTTTTTTTTTGTTTAATCTGAGATGAAGAGCTCATTTTAAACATTTTATCTGACCAGATAATCAAGTTCATACTCATACAACCTGTGTTGACGTGCTCTTACAAGATCTTAATTATTTTAGATTTTTGTTATCCTGATTTTTTGAGATGAGCTTGTTTCAGCTGAGCTTGTAAATCCGCAGTTTCAGGACCACACCCACTAACTGAAGACTCCAAACAACGTTATTTATGACTTTTAACACCACACTAATGTGCTCAGCATAGTAAATGTGATTCTTAGACAGAAATGCTACCAAGGCTACATACATTTTCATCTGAAATCATGAAACTCATGTTACAATTACACCTAGCACCCATACTACTCCAGCAATTTCAACCCTCAAAAATGGAAACGTTTCAATTTGAAAAAGTGTAAACATCTGGAAACAGTGATGTAGTAGCACTAATTTGCTTTATGATTTGTTCTTCTGGGTCACTATCGACCCTTCCCTGCTTCGCCAAGCCTTTGAGAACTACAGGATGTAAAGTACTAAAATCAAAAGGGGTGTGTCAATCACAAATGATAGTCCTCTATAGGATCAAGAAAGAAGTTACATTGTTCTCCATTGGCGTGCAATTAACTCTACTCTATTCTGCAGCACCCAGAGTGCACCAGGAGCTGAAAATCCAAACCAGGAGAGAGTGCTGGTGTCAGGCTTTTACTTCATTCCTGACAGGCTTAACGAAGCCCACGGGGCGAGAACGGGGCATTCACAGGCTGACAGGCATGGTGGCACAAAGCACACAGAGGACAAGAGACAGAGAGACAGAGAGAGAGAGAGAGAGAGAGAGAGAGAGAGGACTTCTGATGAAGCCAGCAGAGCTACGGAGGTTTGGCATGCCCCTGCTAAATCTGTCAGCCTTTATAATGCATGAATGACCTATTGTTGATATTTAGTGTTATAATATTGAATAATATTACACAGTGTGCGCTTTACTGTACTTAAATTAACTGAATTAAGAACGGAAATTCCTCAAAATGTGAATTAGTATCGTGACTCTATGATGTTCCTGTCTAGGACTCAGTGGGGTGTATGGAGCACACCCCATTGAGGAAACAAAATTCCCCAACAACAGACCACCACCTGAGCAAACCCTGCTCAGGGACAGATCAGGAAACACACTAAAGAAGAGACATATTTATCAGTATGTGCTCCAGACTCTCCAGATCCCAGTCTGCTGGCTTCTGCCCAGTGCCGCGGTGCGTACCTGGGAGATGTGGTTGATGGAGGACTCCATGCGTCGTAGCTGGGAGGCCTGGATGTCCAGCAGCTGCAGCACATTGTTTGCTAAGGCATTGATCTGGTAGGCAACACTGGCCAGTGACTGGGTGGTGTATGCTTTGGTCTCCTCCAGGGCTTTCTTTTTGTCTTGAGCCTGACAGGGAATAGTAAAAAAAAAAAAAGCGTTAGTCAGAAGAAAAACATGGCAATGACGTGTGGATGTACACAACCCAGAAGCGGGTGGAAGGGTGGGATTTACACAGATGAGAAAGAGGAAATGCCATACTCTTATTTTTACTCGGTTGTCAGTTGTGCATGCTACAAGAAAGCAAGAGGGCTGTGGCTGTTTCTGAACTGCCAAGCTCTGTTTAGCTTTGAAGAGAAGTTTGTCTGTCTCTCAAGGAATGGCACCTTGTGACAAAACAGCATGAAACTGGACAACACAAGCCTGAATAACTCAAACTGGCAACATGGGACAGGTGCATGGTGAGAGTTTAGCCCAGATAGCAGGAATGCCAGGGCATTTTGAGGGATTCCAAATCTTGACCAGGCTGTGCGAACCATCTGTTTCTGGATGCCTCTAGATAGTAATAGGACTGAATGGACATATTTATAGCTTGGAAACAAAACAAGGATAATACAGCCACACACTGTTTGGCTGTCCAACAGAGGAGTGGCAGCCTTTTTTTTAGGAAGTGGCTATTATTACTGTACATGTAAATCATAATTTTTATTTTAAGAAAAAAAAGACTTGCTGGAAAAAATGCTGAACAAACTAAATTTGTATAGAATAAATATTTGCTTGCACATCAGAGTAAGGCTCAGTTTTCATTTACGCTCTCCAAGCATTGATAATAATTAGTTCCAAGATGTTTTTATTTATCAAAAACACAAAATCCATTGTTTTTTCCCCCCAATGGTCATTATCGTTTCCATATTTTAGAACATCTTCCCCTCATTTCACATGCATGGTTCTATTAGTATGCAAATTAGCCCCACCCACGCATGCACCACTTGTTTCCTTAATTCAGCACATGAGAGGATTATCTAAAAAATTGCAGTTTAAAAAATATTATTTTCAAAAGAATTCTGCTGTCCTAAGTGCATCACACTCACACAGTCTGTCGAGACAAACACAACATGAAACACAATATCAACGTCTGTGCGCAGTATTGGAGTATTCTGCCGTGATGGCCGGATCTCTCTAGTAGTGACTTAAAATAACAACACTGTCCAAAATCTGTCAAATACTTTACAAGATCAACAAAGGCAGGACTGGTTTTATCACAGGTCTAACTTTGTCATTTTACAATAATGTGTATGGTGCATTTATTACTTTGATTGTTGCTCTCACAGTTGCAATGTGTTAGGTTTCTTAGGATCACGTAGGCTATAAAAGCAATTTTATAATAAAATGATCATGAATAATATTGCATGTTTGCTTACCATTACTTACACATTCATTGTAAAATCAGCCACTTCACATTTAAGCAGTACGGCAAACCTGGGCTGTACAGTTGAAGGTTTTATTGCTTATTGTTCTCATGATGTTGTACATTCAGTTCTTCCAAATTCATTTTCTTAGCATTTAACATGATAGTGTTGATATGAGCTTGTAAAATCACATTTCTTTAGCATATGGGAACATGTGTACAAATGCTAAACCATAAAGGTTGAAAACTGACTGCTGCTATTATTATTTTTTATTCATTTGAAAGACTTCAGAGCTATCTCAAATTAAATGCAGAAGGAGCACCATAAAATATCATCTATGATGTAAAAGCTGTTTCCAAACAAAAACAAAAGCTCATTAGCAGAAGCCTGTAGCATGACTGACCAGCTGCTACCTTGCTATCTGCCTGCAGCACATATCTGTTGCAGAGGTCTGCAGCATGTTGAAGGTTTGGTTTGGTTTGGAGAGAAGACTATGACAAAGAGATTAGCTTTATCCCAAAAACTGGAACCAGGTCTTTTTAATACAAATTGGAAAATGTTCCATACGATTGAGATACCTCTGAAAGCTATTAACACGGTGTATCAACACAGTACTTAGTTCGTAGTTGGTTACAGATTCATATGTACATATAAATCGTGCGTTAGTGCAGTAATAAACACACAAAGACATGATGTTGGAAGGCAGTTTGACCGGTTAAAACTTATATTATGCATTTAAAAAAAAAAAAAAAAAACTCCAGCCTACAAATCTCTGTATGTACTCCAAAGCAATTTGAGGCCACACACATTAGAATTACAAAAGGTTTTTTCAGAAATTCATTTTTGTGAATCAGACTCAATCTTAGCAGCTTGCCAATATAAAACAGATTCTGTGTATCCACTTTATCCCTTGAGCTAGATCCCTAAATATTGGGAAAATTTGCACATATATGCAGATAGTACAGGCTGGGGTACTGAGGCCACGCCTCCTACATGTACTGTGCATTCCTCCATAACATGCAGTGATGATTTCTAGAACCCTGGACTATTGAGAGCACATTTTTTGAGCCAATGGACTATATGAAGTGCAACAACGTGCTTATACAGTCTCTGTCTAGGTTCAGGGACCACTCAAGACCATTTTTACAATGCAAGCAGCTTTCTCTCATTGCCAAACACAATTTACTTAGATCAATTTATTTAATAGACCCAATTATCCCTATAATTACTTCTATTATTCCTATATTCAAATTACACGTAAGTCTATATGAAAACTAGGTGGTTTGCAATCGTTCCCAATTAGCCGGACTATGCAGGGAAAACCCACGCAGACGCAGGGAGAAGATGCAAACCCCACACAAACAGACCCAACTGAACCAAGAAGTGAAGTAAGGTTTTGAGAATATTATTGGGTAAATATATCTGATGGAGGATGTTGATGAGGCCCAGGAAGAGGCCTGAAAGGGTTTGGCGAAAATGCAGAAGCAAGACTTCAGAAGTCAAAGGGAAGACTTGCAGACAGAAGACTTAGGAAGTTTAGGCTTCTTTTTTTTTTTTTTTTTTTTTTTTTTGGGGGGGGGGGGGTCCTATGTACAAGTAAATCTGTTAAAATCGAATGTTTTTTAATTGTATTAACTTACAGTAATGCCTGCTAATGACAATACAAAATGTTTATACTGATGATTGGATAACGACATGGTTCATTAAAATTACCCCCAATTTCTAGTTAATTCCCATAAATTTCCACAAATTCCAATAATTCCCAAGGAAGGTTTTCAATTTGTGTACCCCTGCCTTTCGCCCGTAGACAGCTGGGATGGGCTCCAGCATATCCCCGTGACCCTTCAAGGACGAAACGGGTATAGAAAATGGATGGATGGATGGTTTTCAATTTGGAACTGAAAATTTACAGCAAATATTTCTGCTCCTTTGCAGCCCTGGTGGGCACATGCAATCAGTTCAACATCCATCCATCCATCATCTATACCTGTTTAATCCTATACAGGGTCACGGAGGATCTGCTGAAGTCTATCCAGCTCTCTTCAGGTGAAAGGTAGAGGTACACCTGGACAGGTCACCAGTCCATCACAGGGCCACATGTAGATGAACAATCACTCCTACGGGCAATTTAGAACCACCAATTAACCTGACGTGCATATCTTTGGACTGTGGGAGGAAGCTGGAGTAGCACAGGCAGAACATGCAAACTCCACACAGAAAGGCTCCCGCCGAGGTTTGAACCAGGAACCTTCTTGCTATGAGACAACAGTGCTGACCACCAAGCCACCGGGCTGCCGTCTGTTCAACATAGAAGCATAAATCATCCGTCACAGTCCCCATCTTCTGTTATTGAGGAGAGACAGCCAGTTTCTGCTAAAAATGCTCACACCAACTGGCTGAACAGACAAAAGTGTTGAACATAATGATTTGCATATGGTGATTCGGAAATGAAAACCATGTCCTGAAAAAGCAAAAAAAATTCTGTTCTTTTTTAGTTTATATGCCTACGGCGGTAAAAGCTCCAAAGCAGTGTGGCTTCATTGCTGAGCTCCACAGACATCATTCAAAGTGATGTTGTTGTTTACAGGAGCCTTGACAAAGCTAAGTTCTGCTTTAATGGTGCTGGTTTATGGATGACAGTTTGACAGTTTTTCAAATGGCTCTTTACAAACACCTGATCTAATAATAAAACCTCATTCTGTTTCTTCCAGCATCACAGACTGGGTTTACAAATCACGACATGCATATTGTGTTTGTAAAATGCTGCTATTTCAGTTGATGGTGTGATTATATGAGTGCACTACGTAGACATTATACAGAGGACTCAGCAGAGCTAGTAAACATTATATGAGTCAAGCAGATACAGCAGGTCTGTATCAGACATGATGTAGTATCAGGCAAAAATGTGGTTTGATGATTGTGCGTGAAAGACTCAAGGCAGACCTGTTTAAACATATCCAAATGTACTGTCCATGGCAAGAAGAGAAGCTGTGCTGGCTTCCTCTTAATACTCTTTATCCCCTGTCGTGTTTGTCAAGTGTGTTTAAGAGCATGCAGAATTTGAGCGAGTGCTTTTAATGTCCCTAAAGAAGTCATTATTTAGGAGAAACGAAGTGGATGCATCTTCATATTCCAGACATTTCTTTCCTGCAGCGATAAATAAGCCCAGAATTGTAACCGTTGCAGCGGTGCAGGGTTCATAAGAATGGAGATGTAAGTAATATGACGGCAGCATGCTCGTGATAATGGACTTTTTTTAGAGGGGATATTGCCTAAAGTTAAAAAATTCTGCAGTTTGTCAAGGATTTGTTTTCCTCAGCAGCTGCTGTGTGACTGAAAAGCTGAGTTACATGAAGAACCTGACTTTAGGACACTTTGTATCTAATGGCAATCTGCAACATCTAGACTCTTTATTTCTAGATGCTTTTTATTTCCTTGCTGATGTGAATCATAAATATTTATTTAAAGCAAACTAATAATGACACTTTCAAAAAGAATATTTAAGATGAGGATGCTTGACTTGTATTTCCCCCATGTTAGGGACACATACAGCTCATAATAGTCAATCTTTTAATAGTCAATCTTTCAATCTGGGTCTCTTAGCAAAATTTCCAAATCTTGTAGGTTTAAATATTTCCTGGTGATAATTCCTACATGTAATAAATGTAAGAAACCAGAGTTGAAATGCCAAAAAGATGAGCTGGCTAACATTTTGTGTATGTATCATTGCAGAAATGCATGTCAGCAATCTTCTTTTTCATATTTATAGTGTATGGTGTGGTTCGCTTCTGGAAAAAAACAGTCATGATGTATCTGCATGCACGTGTGATTACCACTCTCGATTTAAGTCATGAATGGATGTGCGCACTCCTCTAGCGAGTCATTTGCATATAACAACTAATTTACGCAACAACTGAATAGGCAATACGCCACAAGTTAACAGCAAAGAGGAAACACATTTCTTACCAAATGTGAAACTGAGACACTCATTAGCGAAGGAGGGAATAGCAAATCATTTTTATTTGTTGGTCTCATTTGAGGACTAATGAAAAGAACAAAAACTACTGAATAGAAAAAAGATAGAAACACAGATGAACTATCCAAGTTTAGAGCAGAGGACCTGCAGGGATAAACAAAAACAAAAAAGCTTTGATTACAATGAGGAGGTGAAAAAGCGCAGCTGGGGTGCTGGAGGAGGACTGGCAACCCTGATTTATCTGCAAGTAATGAACTGATGCCCTGTAAATTGGATCATAAATGGTTTATTGCATGTTGACTGTAGTTTTTTTTTACAGACTGATATCCTGAAGCAGCACAGGAGCCAACTAATCATGTTAGGTCAGTAAATTAGAATTATCGTAAACTAGCCATCCTCTTTTCAGTCACATTAGGCTAGCTAAATTCAAGAATGGTGCCACTCAAGCAGCCTGTTGCAGTGGCTTTGTCAAATTACACTTTTCTTTCTGTTTTCTTAAGATTTTTTTTTACCATTGAAAGAGTATTTTTCCAATGAAACTAGAATTATTGAAACACTTGTCCATACTGGTTTGCATGCTGTTCTGTCTGGAGCATTTCTACAGGTAATTCTGGCACTTTTTAACATTTGTTATGATGAGTAGATAATGTCCTGGACTGTTTCTTCATGGATTTTGGATGACTGGACTGAACACTTGGAGCTCCGTGGATTTTGAACAGATGGACTAAAGACTTGAGGCAAACCAACAGACATGAGGTAGGAGTGCTTGCAGTGTTTGTTAACAACAGATGGTATCATCACGGACATAAGACTGGAAAGGAGCACTTCTGCATCTCAGATCTTGCACGGATGAACGTAAAAAGTGATATCATCAGTACATCCCAAATGCCTTGGTGATGATCTCTGAGTAATTTAATCAAGCCTAATACTGTATCAAACCGTTTCTCACTCCATGTTTTTTCAATTTATATATTTTTTAGCTTTCTTATATATGTTCCAAGGCAATTTACACTGCAATCATCATTTTTTTCCACTGGGAATTAATTATCATTTAATTCAATTTACACAAGGAATTTTTCAAAAACATGGGATATATCAGACATAAGGACAGTCTCAACCAGTGTTGAACATTATAATCCCCCAAATGCACACGAGACGATTCAGCCAGACAGGTAGACCACACACCTAATGCCTGTAACAAATTCATCAGGGCAGCTCCACAGACACGAGATCTCAGAAACTTGCATGATGTGACAGAAGAGAAACGACTTCAGCCCTGTTGCAGTATGTCTTGCATGACACACTATATAAGCACGTGTGTTTTTGAAACAATTCTACAAGCTTTTCTTATTTTTCTATTTGGTTTGGATTTTCCTGTGTTGAGATTGTGTTATATTCGCTGCCATTTTTGTGAGCTGTAAAAGCACAAAACGCTCTCCGGTCTGCTCACTCTCCTTGCTCGATTTCCTTTGGAGTCAAATAATCAGCTGCAACATGCTTCAAAATGATGAAAACCCCCAGGATTATTGTGGGGTGCAAATAGGACCTAAAATCAGACCTAAAATCACTTAGTCTGTAACTAGCCTTAGTAAGATCACCCAACACATCCAGAGCAACCATTTTTGCATATACCCATTACACATGCCTATAATTACATAGTTATATAGTATTTATGAGAAATAATATATAAAAATCAAAACACATTTCATATTAGAAACCATCTTTAGCCATTTTGTATGTTTAAGTCTGTCTCTTTCTTTTCCATTCCAGGCTTAAATTGCTCTAAAAGCATTATTTTAAAAAAAAAAAAAAAAAAAAAAAAGTGAGCTGCACACATTCCCATTACACAACCTTCTTCCTGTGTTTGAGTGTTTCTGTGTGAAAATGGTTTATCTGTGCACACATCACAGATGCATCCGTACCCCGCTCTCTAAACAGCATTTTACCTACTCCTTACAAAAGTTCACCACAATTCCTTCTGCACTCTCCATGTGAACTGAATTTGTCAAAAAGAAAGGACCGCCTGCCAAACCTCACATATAATTTAGCAAAAGCACTACTTTTGTTGCAAAGATCTCGGGCTCGAATCTGATCTGGGTTTGAAAGCACTGCAGCACAGACTCATGGATGTGAAGTCTACAGTCCACTGGACCTACACTGCATTTCTCCTGACAACTTGGTTAAAGGAGCACTGATTCAGCCTATTGTTAGGGCACAACTAAGGTCTCCTACCACAGTAAAAATAATGATTTTTTTTTTCATTTATTAATTAAAATTAATAAAATAAAATTAATCTAATTTGTGGTACAGCTTCCATGTTGCTCAGTTTGACTCCAGTGCGTTTTTTTTTTTCCCTTGAGGCCAGTATAACATTCAGCCAGGATAAGCAGGAACAAGTCGGCACACCTATAATCAACATGCAACATGCTTCTGGAGCGAATGAACCTCAACCAACCTTGACAACTTATCAGCACCGTAGCAGAAATATAATGTAACGTTTAAAGGCTACTGTGACTTTTATTTCTTCCCCTCAAAATCTGCAATTACTTAGCTAACATTCTGACATATGAAATAGCTGGATAATGAGGAAATCAGATTTAGTGGCAGATAGCCAACCACCAGTTATAGCGAGTTTATAGTGTCTAATAGTGCTGAATTTCTATTTTAAATCCGACTTTATATATTAAACAAAATCAAATACAGTTTAGTTCGCCTTTACTATTCTCGAGAATAAAAGGGTTTTGAATAGTGCAGTGTTTTCCTCTTTATAACGCTGTTATGTGGCCTAAACGTCGGTTTCATATGCAGTATTATGTTCACGTAGAAGGCGATAAAATGTCAGATTTTAGCGATAAAAACTGGGTCGAGATTATCCGTTACAGGTACCTATCAGAGAAAGCAGCTACAGTGACAAACCACTTAGTCATAACAACGACACACCCTCTGAAAGCCCCCCAGCAGCTTTTAGCACTCTCAGGAAAAAAAAAAAAGCCTTTAACTGAGAAGTCGAGAGAAAAAAAAACGACGTGCTCGACACGACACCGAGCCGCAGCTCAACCACACCGGGAGAGAAGGCCACTCGGTGAGGGTGGCGGTTTGAGAGTCGCATTTCCCGTTTCTGTGGCTTTCACTCTCTCCTACTACAACACCGCAGACGCGACAGAAATTCGCCCCAGTGTAGCGGTAAAAAAAAAAAAAAAAAAAGAAAAAAAAATACCGAGCGTAGCGGCCACATACTGCGTCTCTTACCTGAACATAATTGTTTTCACAGTATTCCGCTACCCGGGACAGGTTCTGGTAGCTTTCCACGAGCGCTCGTTTACCGGCAGGGATCTCCTCCTCTAATAGCATTTGTAGCTCTGCCATCTTACATCCCTTTGCATTTCTCTCCTGTCTGTCTTTTTCTGCGAGGCGAGGCGGGGATGCTGTGGTACGTTGATGAGAAAGGGGCTCCCCCGCCTGGCATTGTGGGTCCGCTGGCCTCCGATTCACAGCAGCCTGTGAGTAATCGGAGTTACGTTGTAAACGGCGAGCGCTGATTGGCTCAGAAGCCGACAGGGAGGAGGAGTTGACCAATTAGATTTCGTTGAGATGCCACCCTTTACGTTACGAATTGATGAGATTTTAATAGATTATTATGTTATTAAAATCAGTAGCACTTTATTTGTCAAGTAAATAACGAAATGAATATATTTAAAGTACATAAATAATTGTATTATTTTATAAATTTACTGAAATTATTTTATTAACGGTATTTTTTTTTTTACCATGCATATAGTCATATTTCTATATAATTCAATCTTCTTTTGGAGTCTGTGGATATAGTCAGGTCACATTTACACTCATCTCTCTTTTTTTTCTTAGACGATGGAAAGCCTACAATGGGAAAAAAAATAGGCTCACAAAACTAATTTAAAACTCATCAATAGATTAACAAAAACAAGAACCTAGAGGGTTTAAACATAAAGTATTTCACCTGTTTTTTATAATATAGAAAATGCGTATCATTTCTCCAATATCAAACAGGTAAAGTGTTAATATTTATGTTGTTTTAATAATAATAATTTGCTGCACGGATCTACGGCTGCTACAGCCTACATTTCCCATGAACCCTTATTGTTTAAAGCTCCACTCTGAGGGGCTTGTGGGACTTGAAGGACAGAGCATTCGGTCTCAGAACACCCTTTTATGAAATATAAACTACATTTCCCAGATATATTTATTGTCAAACGTTGACCACTTGGATCATCCTCGAACGGAGTGCGGATTGGCATATTGCAGACAGAAACCGGGCTTAAGAAATAATTAGGCCTATTACACCGGTGCAAAAGAGCGTTATGGTGAGTTTATTGTAAATAAGCCACCGAAAGGTATTATATAGATGTTAAAGAACAGAAACACCCGATAAAGAGTTATTAAATTGTTCAATTTAATCTTAAAATCTCCTAGAGTACAGAGAAAATAGCCTACCTATTTAAAATACTACAGAAGATAAGGCAACGCGGTGATCAAATGCTATCTCTGCTTGAACACTGACTGAATTACATTAATTTTTATCCATGTTGTCGTTCAAGATGTGAGGACTCCTTGCTCTTATTCTTGGACTCAGCATGGCGCAGGAGGAGGACGAACACAGCCTGGAGGAGAAATTTAATGCCGCAGTTAAAGTGATCCGGAGTTTGCCTGAAGAAGGTGAGTAGAATACCAATCTGCTCTGGAAATGGAAAGTGATTAAACCTAAGTATCTAATTATGTGCAATCGACTGTGAAATCTGTGTTTATGGATTTAAAACACTCTGCTTGATTGACCTACATGCAGAGCTTTCACTCATGTCTGCCCCTCTGATTAAGTGAATCAGTTGTTTCTCAGGTCTGGTAACAACTCTTCTGTCTTACATGTATGTGAGGACGTTTACAGTATATTTTTTAACCCATTTCCATAGTTGAAAAACCTACACTTATGCAGCTTTATACAGCATCATGTATTCCTTAATTCACCAGGTTCTTTCCAGCCTTCTGATGACATGATGCTGATGTTCTATAGTTATTACCAGCAGGCCACCATGGGGCCTTGCAACATCCCCAGGCCGATTGGCTTCTGGGACACTCGAGGCAAGGCTAAATGGTATGTCCTTGCAATGTAGTTATACAACGCTACAACTGAAAGGAAAGATATTCAAAAAAAATATATAATATTAACTGTACAGCTTCAGTCATTCACTGCCTTCTCAGTGTTGAACTGTGACTCTGTGTTGCCAGGGATGCATGGAGCTCTCTGGGAAACATGACAAAGGAGGAAGCCATGAAGAATTATATTGAAGATATCCAACTGGTATGTCACTTCACAGAAGGCTGAGGCAGAGTGGATGCAGAATGATAAACAGTTTGTGTGCATCGAGCGGTAATCACTTTCACATCATGAATTAGGTTATAAACTTAAGACAGTAATGAACCTTTCTGTTGACCTACTGAGGGGATATTAAAACCTCAGCGTTTAAAACAAATGGATTTGTTTTATCAATCTGTTATGTATGTGTTTTGTCAGATTTTGGAGACCATCCCAATCTCAGATGAAGTGACAGATCTGGTGCAGAGGCTTGGAACCTTCTACACAGAGGTAGATGGAGACGGAGAAGAGGCGGAAGAAAGTGAATTGGAATAAGAGGCCCTTCACCAGGCCGTTTGCAGAATGTGAAGGTAAAGAGGATGATTAGTGAAATTTTATTAGAGTTGTTTCAGACTTGGAGATGTGATTGGTAAATGGACTGCATTTATAAGGTGCTTTTCTAGTCTTTTTGAACACTTTAAGTGCGTTTTTTAATTTACAAGCCAGATTTACCTGTTTATGCACATTCATACAGCACCTCTTAATCTATGCAGGGTTCCTTTTTTTCTACGCAGTCTTGTTATGTCAAAGTTTTTCAGTTGGCGGTGACTTAAAAAAGCCCAAAATAACTGCATTCAAGTGATTTTTTTTTCCATATGTTTCTTTGAATTAAGATGACGTATTCATTTACACACACTAACAGAAGTTACTTTTTGCTAAATTTGGAGCCTGTCTGACGTGTCTTTTTATCTCTAGAGGAGCTGGTTAAATCGATTAAGATGCCAACAATGGGAGGCAAGTCTTTGATGTTTGTCGCTTCATAGAGTTTATGGATTAGTTGCTCTGCATATAAACTTATTCTGACGTTACTGGGTCAGATTCATTCCTGTTTCATCTGACTGATGAAAGACCGGCAAGTTTGCATTGTGAGTGGCTTGGACCACAGAAACAGACCAAATTTAGATCAGATTTCCTAGTGCAGGACTGGCTGTAGTCAAGTGCATCTGTTTGCCTGCAGTGTTGTGTGAGCTGTGTGGTGTAGCTTAGTACGCAGAAGCTGCCAATAACAAAATGCTTTGTTGTCTATCTTTGCTTTGTGAGGATTTAGTGTCCAACACGTGTAATTAACATGCTCATCAAAAGTGTGTCTCTCACTGTTCAGGCTTTGGGGATCTGTGGGATGACATACAAAGCCTCCAAGAGAATGACAAAGACAGCAATGTGCATGTACTGAATGTCAATAGCAGCGAGGCAGAGGGAAGCAAAGAAAGTAGCAAAATGGAGAGAGAGGAGGAAAGTAATGTTTGGAGGAGAAGTGAGAATGAGGATGGTGATGTTGAAGACGAGGAGGAGGAAGAAAGAGGTACAATGTAGCTGTGGTGGTTAGCTGTCTTGTGTGATGACATTATAACTCTTGTTTTTTTTTTTTACTTTATATAAAAAGGCACACTTATTTGCCTCTCCCATTTTTAGCTTGATTAAAATGTCAACAAAGAAGTGTCAATTTTGCACAGTATTGTCATGTTGTTATGTTATGTTGTATTCTTTTGCTTCACATAAGATTCCCATAAACCCACACTGTTCAGAGGACATGACTGAAGCCCAGTGAGCTTGCATTTGTTTTGTTTTTTTTTTTGTTTGTTTGTTTCAGAAAAGAGATGTCCTAAATGTGATCATGTGTATAATTTTGAAAGGTGCAGGTCATATTTTGCTCTTTTTCACATCTTTTGTCAATACTTTCAAACAGTATAAATGCTAAAACCACAAGAGCATTTGTATGAGATAAAGCAGAAATAGTTTGCACCAAGTACATGCAGAACCAAGGCTGCATAAAAAGAACACTTTTTTTTTCCCATAACATTGTCTGTTTTGCATCCTCCCAGATTGGAGCCCAGATCCAAGGTTTTTGATGGTGGAGGAGGAGAGATGGAGGTCTGACACCAAAGGTTCTGGGAGCAGTGTGGAGCCCAGTATGTCCTCCTTGACCAACGGGACACACAGCTCCCTCAGCAGTGAGGCGGGAGAGGAAGAGCTGGCCTGTTCCATGGAGCCCAGTGAACTCCATAACCCATGTGCGTGCTTTAATGGACACATCACCGGTAAGATTACACATGCCTACAGAACGTGCATGCCTTGATTTTATGTTGCATATAAAATAAAAATAATTACTTTAAGAAAAGCTTGTTGGGGTCAGTCGCTTAACTGCACCTATAACTTAAACACGTGGGCTGTAGAAATAATTAACAAATGACCATTTATTTTTGTTGTTACTTACATGTTACATTTTTCTCTTCATCCAGACCAGAACGATGCTGCCACTGACAGAAACCGCCGATCTGCAGACTCTGATAATGAGGAGTTCTGTGACTCAATGGAGCACCTAGCAGTGGAAGAGGTGTGGTGTTCCTGCTTCAAAGAATTTAACGATATAAAGAAAAGCAGTAATATCAGCAAATATCATTTCAGTTGAAGGAGTATCTGTGTCCACTTAAACTGTCCTCGACTCTCCTTTCTTTGGAAAGCGGCTGTCAGCATCAAAGAGTCAGTCTCCTGGATCAGGAGCTGCTTCAGTGAGGCCAAATGAGCTTTGGTTTGAGAGCAGCACTACCGTTAAAGAGGCCGAGGAGCAAGGACTCATGGGAGATTTTTGCCTCAAACAAGCCGGTTAGTCCAAGAAAACGCAACAGCTCCTCATCAAGAAGAGGAATAGGTGAGACAGCAGGAGTGGACTTTGCCCTCTACTGACTCGGTGTTCGTAACGTGCACTTTATTGAATCTTCTGAACTTCTTAACAAAGAAATATTTTCATGTATGCGAATACCATTAATCGATAACAATCCGAACTTTCATTGCAGGTTTTCTCTCACCAAGAGACACATGCAAGTCTTTGTGGTGTGTCAGTGTAGATGCTGCCTGTGGCTGTGCGTCAGAGAGCAGGGATCCTGTCAGAGCTAGGAGGGAAAATGTCAATGAGCAAATAGCAACAGCTTTGCTTCGGCTGCAGCATGACATGGCCAATGTGCTGCACAGGCTCCGCGCTCTGGAGGAGCTGACCAGGTCACAGGTGAAGGACAGCCTGCTTGTTACATTATTTGGGCTGTGGAGATCCAAACATTGTCATTGTATGTGTCCAAAAAAAAACTTTAACATTGATTTGTGTACTTTCCTTTGGGAACATTGATATGTTTTATATTTATTGATAGATTTCTCTTTTTTCTCATTTTATTTTTTTTTTTAGTCAAGATCATCTTCACCAAGGGAGGAAGACTTTTTACCTGCTGTTGCACGAAAGGTCCTGATAAAACAAATTGTAGCAGTGTATTGGATAAATCTGTCATCTTCTGTTCCTTTTTCTTTTTCGTCTTCATTTAAGTCTTCTTTTTGTTGTCCCTCTAAATCTTTGGCCATTCTCAAAACCACACACTGTACACTGCCCATAAAAAGCACTGTGGATCATGCGCTGCATACTGCTGTGGTGGTTGTTAGTATGTAGTAGTGACTATGAAAACAATTATGCTTCCACTAATATCATTCCTCTCTAGCGGCCAGCCACAGCAATCACATGGACACCTTCTGGTTGTACTACAGACCGGGGTGCCGGAAAGGGGGGGTAAAGGATATGTATTATAGGGGCCCATGATTGAGGGGGGCCCAGAGAGGCCCCTAATGATGATCAAAAACAGCATCAACAAATTTTGCCGCTGTGTTGGGGGGCCCGGTAAAGATTCTTTTCATGGGGCCCAAAATCCCTAGCGGTGCCCCTGACTACAGATATGCTATATGTACTGTATACCCGTTTTTGCATCAAATGCAGAGTGCATTTGTGAAAATGGCCACTTTCTCTAAAATGTTCTTTTTTTTCTTCGCCTTCTTCTAAATATTTTTCTTCTTTTGAGCTTTCTTCTTCTTCTTCTTTTTTAACCAATATTTTTCTTATTATTGTTGGTGGTAGTAGTTGGAGTTGTTGTATTATATTCGATCTTGAAAATATTTCTGTCTTTATGTGGTAGTTCCTGAGACCATCTTGGTGGCCTCTTGACATCTCTCTGCTGTCTGTGGCGTTGACCGCCCTCTGGCCTCTGATCGCTCACTGGCTCGTCCAGCTTTATTTACAACGTAAGAGGAGGTGAGCACAAGTCACAGAAAAAGAATTCCTGGTTTGTTGTCTTTATTTATTCTTTTTTGCTTTGTGGTCACAGGCTTTTGAAGCTCTGCTTCTGCTTTTGCTCTCACAGGAAAATCCCATGAAGTGTCTGGCAGTCCACATCAATTGAAGAAGCACTTTTGTTCCTCTGTGACTCTTTCAAGCCACCTCCGCAGTTGGAGTGTAATGAGGCAGACATGGAAAGGCCACATTACATAAACAGATGATCATCAAGAAGTGGAAAAGCAGTCCTGGCAATAAAATGTAGCATTTTTATTTTTATTAGAAGACTTTTTAGGAGGGGATTGGTAGTTAAAAGTTGACACAGGGTTTATTTTTTTTTTGTTCCACTGAGCTTAGTGTTAGATGGTGATCTATTCCTGAAATCACCAGGAAATGAAATATGAAATAATTACTCCATTGTTTTCAGGAAATCAAGTATTTATTTAGCATCAGATATTAGCAAAAGACTTAAATGATTAGAGTTATAAAATGTATCATTGGTTTTGATCTTATATATTATATAGGACATTTTAGTGTTTTATTTAGTTTCTTTTGGTGTCTTCAATTTTTGAAATTCTCTTTAGAACATGTTAAAAGACACATTTCTTTTTTTTTATATGTGCTGTTTGACATCTTTAAATATTTCAGGGACATTTCTTTTAAAAACCAAATCGACATTCAAGATAACAATGCTTAGATTTGTGTGTGAATGTGTGTATTTATTTTGCAGTGTCAGTAACGTGAGAATTGCACTTTGCACACATACAGATTACTGAACTTTCCCACAGAGTCCAGGCCCTGGGGTTCCAAGGAGTCAGGAGGTCCTGAAATTATGAAATCCAATATATTTCACAAGAGAATAAGAAAAACAGAAAAATACATTCAAAAGAGACAGAAATTAAAATATTTAAACAAAATGGCAACAAGGAAGTACAGACAATCCACACTTCTATATTTAATAATTTTTGTTGCTCGTCCGTTTTACCGTAAAAAGGAAGAAAAGTGTACACTTAATGCGAAGTACACGTAATTCTGATTCCAGTTGTAAAACAAAGTATATGGAACAAATGTAAAAATGTAATAAAAAGCATACTTTGAGCAAACATGTTTTCTGGAAGGCCGTGGTTGTTCATTTTTTTAAGTAATAATTTTATTCGTTATCTGTGAATAATAAATTGCGTGTATGTACAGTAAATATAGTTTGTGGAACAAGCGATACAAGACAACAACAACGTGGTTGTCGTCACATCCGGTTTATCCCTCGTCATCGGTCTATAGCTGAAGTTCACAGATCCGCTGCTATGACTGCTGTGAAGAGACAAACTGAAACAAACACAGACCTTTAACTTTCAGGGACACTGGTCGACACATCTGGCAGAGCTAAACGGTCGTTCGTCACCAGTTACAAGCTAATAATGTTCTCCTTGTCAATGACTGTCCAACCACAGGTAAGAAAAATAAGAAACTAGCATTAGCATTGTTGTTGTTTTGATGTACTTTAGCATGCTAGTAGGCTAGGCTAGCTCCGGTTTCTTTAATCATACAAATAGCTTTGTTTTAACCGGATACTTGACATTTATGCTAGTCATTTTGTCAATGCCGTTTTCCTGTTGCTTACCTGTATTTTAACTATAGCTAAGAGTCTGACCTTTTTGAGAGAAGTTTGGACTGATGTGCTACAGTTTTTGCTCAGTGAGTCCTCTGTTGTCTGAGAGAAAATGAAACTGCGTCAAACTGCGACAGGTGATTAGTCAAGTTTTAATCAGCGTCGGCCCCTTTCAGAAGGCGGGTTATGTACAGACTATGGGTATGTTGAGTCTGAACTCATCGAACCTCGGAATTTCCCGTTTCACTAAGCGAGGTAACTTAACCCCGTGCGAGAGGGTTCCGTTAAGCGTGTTTCAGAAACCAAGGTAACTCATACTCTGATTCTGTTTCTATGGTAACTGACTCTATGAGCTGAACCTGGTCCACAGAAGGTTTACTTCCACATACCCCGAGTTCTTCTCCATGCCATTCATAAAACTGAAACGGGTTCAGTTTCAAAAGACAATCGATCACATCGCATTTTGGAGACGTCTGAACGATGAAATGCCTCTTTTGGCTCGAGAAAGAATATATTCACTAAGTTGGTAGTTTACTGCGGTCAAGCCAGTCCCACTTTTATTTGGGTTGGCCTGGTGAATTGTCAAGAGCGTCAGGTCTATCGATTTTCTCCAGTAACATAACCTATATCCACGATCTTATCTCTCCGTGCATCACAAATATAACCCATCTTATATCCATAATTCACGCAAAATACTAGGGTGAAATGTTTTTAAAGCGAGTACAGCTTAACCTGTTACATTCGAGTCCCTGTCTGAAATATGTTTTTATACGTCATTTTAAATGAAATGAAATGAAAATGAAAAAATACTTTATTTATCACATAAAGGGAAATTCAATAGATTCAATTCGAATTCAATTCAATTCAAATGCTTTGAAGTATTTTTTTTTTCCAGACAGGATTTCACCATCCATGAAATATTTATATTAGGCCATTCACTGGCTATGCAATTTCTCTCACATCAACTGCATTTCTGTAACTGCTGCAGTCATCTTGCACTTTTGCAGAAAGCCACGATTGCAACAAGAGCTCTAATTCAACAAAGAAGAGTATGAGGATCTCTTCTGTTTACTCAACATTGTCATGGTTAATCATGGTAACAGAGATTCATTGAAAATGTCTTTGTATCGTTACAGGTAATGTGGAGCCAACATATTCAGAATTGACTGAACCGTCCTCTGAATCCGCATTTTTCAAACCCAAAACTCTAGTTTTTTTTTTTAACCCAGAGTTTGTTGAACCTCCACTCTGAACCAGGCCCTTGTATGTGAGAAACTGTGCATGTTTCTCTATTAATAACAAAAAGGTTTTGTTTCATTTATAGCATGTAACTTCAGAACAGGTCCTACAGTGGTTGTGTTTCGCTTGTCATCATGAATAGTGACAACAAAAACTAACGTTGGATTACAAACAGAGACTGATAAGCACTGTTTGCTTTCATGTCTTCGTAGGTGACTCTACCTCTCAGCCACCTCATCAACATCCTCCATCCTCTGAAGAGCTCGGTGGGAAGCAGCAGCAGCAGCGCCGCTTGCAAATCAAGAAAACATAAGGAGCATGCGCCAGACTCAGAATTACATTGTAAAGAGGTATTATTTATTATTTATTAGAGGGTTGTATCAGAAACAGAGGATGATGGCATCCTTGTTTTTACGCATCAAATGCCTGAAATGCTTTTGTTTACCAAAAAAACCCCACACATTTATTCGCAGCAGACATAACCTGCTTAACACAACATGCTTGTGTTTGTGTGTGTGAAGGCCACGTGGACCCTGCGGGAGCTTGGTTTTTCAGACTTGGGACGACAGCAGTTGGATGAGCTGGTGAACAGTGTGTTACCATGCTTGAGGCCAGAGGAGGTTCCACCTCCACCTGGGAGTCAGGCCTCATGGAGGACGTCATATCTCTCCACACACTCTTTTTTCCACAATAAACATGGTAAGAGGGGACTACTATATTTTTTAAAAGGCATGTATCCTTTTTTGGTTTTTATGTTAAGACATTAATGTCCTCTGGTTTCTTGTAGCAACGCAGTTATTTTAGAACATGTCTAATATTGCCAGACATTTTTTTAATTCTGTATAATTCCAAAAATAGTATTTTTGTTCTTTTAACATCCTGCCATGTGGCTGTCTCAATAATAATAATAATAATAATAATAATAATAATAATAATAATAATGATAATAATAATACATTTTATTTAGAGGCGCCTTTCATGACACTCAAGGTCACCGTACCACCGTCATCCATAAAATAAGCCACTCAGGCCTCTTCTATCACTTTGCCTTTCCTGGGATCTCAGAAATTAAGGAAAGATGATCTGTTTTTGTTCCCCAGGTTTTTCATGGGGTCCCATGCCCATGTCAGCACCTGTCTTCTCAAGGAAGCACCTTTCACCTCTCCAGACTGTCTGCACAGAGTTACAGCATTGGCCAGGTAATTGTGAATTAGCAACATTTAGAGTAGTTTAGTAAGTTATCAGTGAATTAAAGATGTTTATTCAGTTTTTATTAGGTTGCATTTAAGTCATAAAACTAGATTTTGCTAGTTTAGTGTGTGTTAACTTTAAATAAATGTAAAATTTATATAGACTGACATTGCTTAGAGAAAACTGAATGTTCCCAGTTTTAAATATCTTCTGCTGTCATATTTGTCCATGTGAATTCCAAATGTATCTAAGAACATGGATGAGATTAACAGCATGGATATATGTTAGGGATGTAATGATATGGAAAATTTGATATCTCGATTATAGTGACCAAATTATGCAGGATAACTTGTCTGCAGTGGTGACAAGTGCATGGCGAAAACAGTTTTCGCCATGCTTACGTTACGATGCCTATGTTACAAGCTACATATTCACACGAGACACAGTCCCAGTCACAGATTTGAATGAAACTGATATTACATATCCTGGTAATCAACTGCAATAATCAGATTAAGTCAAACATAAACGTAATCGTTATTGCGTAAAATTTCACTACAATTTACCATTAATACCGATAACCGTAACATCCCTAACATATGTATATAACTAAATGTATACTCTGTCTTTTCTAATCGAAAGTTTGAAAAAAAAAAAGCATGACTGTTTTTTTTTATCTCTAGTAATGTCGGAAAAAGTGCACTCTGTTGTGAACAGATAAATAAATGCCCTCAATTAACTAAATATGCTAAAGACCATTGGTCAAAATTCCTCCACAGCAATACAAAATAATGATGATAATCTCATACACAAGGTATTTGCTTCAAGTAATTACTGTGGGAAGTGATTTTATAAGTTATTGAATCATGGGCTGTATTCTGTTTTTTAAACACTGCTTCTGGGTTTTGGCTTAGTTTTTGTTATATAAATAATGTCACCGTGTACAATGTTCTTTCAGGTTGCGGTAACCTAGTTGTAAGACTTGCTTAGGAAGCAGTTATTTATTTAAATGATTATGCCCTCATCTGTAAAAAATAAATTGAAATAGGATGTGCTTTCTTTTTTCTCATGACTACTTTCTTTTTTCAAGTGCTGGTTCAGAGCAGAGGCTTTAAAACTTTGAGGAGCAAAACCAGACGATTGCAGTCAGGCCTTCGAACGCCCCATGGAACCTGTGGGATTCACACCATCGTTTATGAAGGTAGCTTTTAAGAGCTGTTTATATGCAAGGCATGCAGGAGGTATTAGCTTATTATAGCTTATTATACTTGATGCAGAATGAGGGGAAAGTTGTGGCCAAGATCAATAATATTTCATCAAAAATGCAATGAACTAGTTATCTTTTTTCTGCTGTCATGTTAAATAAAGACAAAGCTTGGCTTGTCTTCTATCAATGTTTTGTGTAGTTATATAGGTGTTTCATTTTATCACTGAAATAAGTCATATGCTTTCTCTTATTTATTAAAGGTTATACAGTTGAGTGACAGGCTGAATTTCTGTCTTAACTCATTCTGTCTTTGCAGGAATCTAACACCAAAGGTGTTAGCAAAGGTTTTGCTTCTCTAATGCATTGGTTTTGAGAGTAATAGTCAAGGGTGGCCTTGCTCTGTGAAAACTACTGAGCAGTGTTATCTTGTACTGTAGGGTTTCCTCACACGTGATAAAGGGATTGAAGTTGAAAGTCTTGACGGTGTAGTGAAGAACAAGAACATACCTGATGGACAGCAGGATGCTTTCAAGAGGGGGTTTGCTGAAGGTTTTCTTAAGGCTCAGGCCCTGACACAGCGCCCTCAAGGCAGGTTTTAATACAAACACATCGGGTCAGCATCGTAGGGCTGTTACTGACATGTTGTTGCACTGTCCGGACTGTTTAGACTTCTCAAGGAGGATTCGTCTCATCCTGCTGGTGCTGCTTCTGGTTGGGCTCTATGGTCTCTCCAAGAACCCCTTTATATCAGGTAAAGGCCACTGTAACCTTGTTGCTTTGTAATTACATGAATTGCATGTAATTATATGAAATTACATTTAAAATACTAAATATATTAAAATGTGAACCATAGAGCTTAGCCTTTGCCAACTAACTATTATAACTGAACCATTTTTGCTTTCTGATGCACTGTAACTTTAACAATACTGGAACTCCAGATGTCACCCTTTTGTGTGTTTCTGTGTGAGTGACTTGATTAACAATGCTATGCTGGGTGGTTTGCGAACTTTAATCTAACCGTTTCGGACAGTGCGGTTCCGAACCACATCAGGGCTGGACTCAGCAGTGGACCCAGTGCAGATGAAAAATGTGACATTTGAGCATGTGAAGGGGGTGGAAGAAGCCAAAAACGAGCTGCAGGATGTGGTGGAGTTTCTGAAGAACCCACAGAAGTTTACTGCCTTGGGTGGAAAGCTCCCAAAAGGTGTGTTGTTTTTCTCAGTGGACCAGCTCCATTCAGAGGGTTTGTTTTGAGATAATTATAGTTTATGAGCATTCGCCTCATTCCTTGATTACTGTCTTTTTCTAAGGTGTTCTCCTCGTGGGCCCTCCGGGGACAGGAAAGACCCTATTGGCCAGAGCAGTGGCAGGAGAGGCAGATGTACCATTTTACTATGCCTCTGGGTCAGAGTTTGATGAGATGTTTGTTGGTGTTGGAGCCAGCCGTATAAGAAACCTTTTCAGTGAGTGTTTGATTTTCCTCTCTCTGTCGTTTTTTTTATGACTTAGAAAGATTCTTTTTGTGTATGTTTGATTGCTGTAATAATAACAGTGATCGTTTTTGTGTCACTGCTCTTTCTTTAAGGGGAGGCTAAAGCTAACGCTCCCTGTGTAATCTTCATTGATGAATTGGACAGTGTGGGTGGGAAAAGGATCGAGTCTCCTATGCATCCTTACTCCAGACAGACAATCAACCAGCTACTTGCTGAGATGGATGGGTAATCTCTAAATTAATCTGTTATGTGTAGGGAATGCATCTTGACTTATTCTATTTGTAATAAATTGTGAAGCCTTGAATCAACAGCCTATCTACACTGTAGCGGAGAACGCCATACCATAAGCTACATCGTACCCTGACGTGGATCCTTTCCTCAAATGTTACTATACATTGCCATTGATATGGACCACAACAAGTGTGATTGGTCCACTCGGTAGCAGCAGTCTTCTTTGTATTTCTCAACTGATACTACTTTGTCTTTTTCAAGCTGGATAGAAAGATAGATTGCTGGAGTGTCAGTAAAAATTACTGAAGCACAACATTTATCAGCTCCAATTCATGTAAGATATAATTTATTTACACTTGTACTTATGTCTGAGTTACATGTAGAAGGTAAACAAAAAGAAGCTCAGCACTATGTGCTACAGTGCTTCAGAAAAGAAGCTACACCACATGTTTGGTGTAATTACAGAGCGACACAAGACAGCCAACAGGTGTACACATCAACAACGACATAGATCATATATGTAGGCTACAGGCACAGTTGCTGTGTAAAAGCATAAATCAGCTTTACATTTTTCAAAATAAAACATCATTTAGACTCCAATAATAAATCAATCCGTAATAATAGAAGGTTTTGTTTTTTTTTTTTTGTTTTTTTTTTCCCCCCTGTGGCTTGTTACCAAATGACCCAAGGGCCGGTACCGGCTCGGGGTCCGGGGTTGGGGACCTCTGCTTTATTGAAATCCAAGCATGGACTGTACTTGTGAACAGCATCAACAATTTTGGCTCCACTGATTGGTTCCAGATTACGTCTATAGAATAATGATTATTTTTGTAGTTAGCTGATCTGTCATGTCCTGCTGTGGTGCTCCCATGACATTACAACTCACATAGGCATTATACTGTCTTTTGACAATGCCTGTTCACTCTGAGAAGTTCAGCCAGTAAATATTTCATTTGATTTTTTTCAAATTGAAATCTTCATTGCAGATGAGGACATTCAAATGCTCCTTGTGACATTTTTACTAAGTGCATTTGTCTTGACTGTGCAGTATGATATTGGTCATTACATATATCGATGTTTGGCTTTCTCGTGGATATGGTTGTGAATTCATTGTGATGTTGACCTAAAAGGAAATAAGAGAACACTGATGTTGACCAGCATGGACATTTTGTTATCTTGTAGGTTTAAACCAAATGAGGGTGTTATAATTATTGGAGCAACCAACTTCCCAGAGGCTTTGGATAAGTATGCTTTTTCTTCACTGTCTCTTTCTATTATTATGACATTGTCTGAGCTGTACATTTGAAATGTCAACATATGTGTGTATTGTCATAGCTGTTGCGATCAACACAAAGTATCTGTAAATATTGCACTGCTTCAAAGTTGTGTTGCTGTTTAGTGCCCTGATCCGCCCAGGACGTTTTGACATGCAAGTGACTGTACCCAAACCAGATGTGAAGGGACGCACAGAGATTCTCAACTGGTACTTAAAGAAGATTAAAGTTGATCCAGGTGTGATATTTGCATCTGTTTGTTCTGTAAATGGCTACATCTGCCTCATCAAATCTGTTTTTACGGTAAAATTCAAATAACAAAGGGCATTTTGCTAAAAGCCCTGACTGTAGACGCAGATCCTTTTTTGGCAGCACATCATACTTTTGGATTTTTATTTATGTCATTCCCCTTGCTCCTGTAACCAAAACAGTAGCTGGTAGTTTTCTCTAGAGGTTTAGTTTTAGAATTTGTAACGTCAAATTTTTTTTTTTTTTTAGATGTTATGAATGTTTTATGGATGGATGTTTCTCTGTCATGTCCGCAGCTATTGAGGCCAGTATTATTGCCCGGGGTACAGTGGGCTTCTCTGGCGCTGACCTGGAAAATCTGGTCAACCAGGCTGCCCTGAAGGCAGCGGTGGATGGAAAAGACATGGTCACTTTGAAGGAGCTGGAGTTTGCTAAAGACAAAATCCTTATGGGTGGGTAAAACGTTGCTGGTGGTGGCCTATTTTCTCCCAACTTTTAAGTTTTGTGTGGAATCTGGTCATTTTCATCTTATTTATTTACGTCCTTAATTGCTTCTTGCCACTTCTTCTTTCCCAAAGGGCCTGAGAGAAGAAGCGCAGAGATTGACAAAAAGAACAAGCTCATCACAGCATACCATGAATCCGGTCACGCAATAGTAGCTTACTACACCAAAGATGCCATGCCAATCAACAAGGCCACCATCATGCCAAGAGGACCTAGTCTGGGACACGTAAGGAGACTTAGATCTGCAAGTTAACATCTGGTTGGGTTAAAAACAAAAAACCTTACTGCATCCTTCCCATCTTTTCAGGTTTCAATGCTTCCAGAGAATGATCGCTGGAGTGAGACTCGCTCTCAGCTTCTTGCCCAGATGGATGTCAGTATGGGTGGCCGTGTAGCTGAGGAAATGATATTTGGCCATGATAACATCACAACAGGTCAGAAAGGGTTCCTTAAATAAAAATACCAATAACCTTCTATCATAATCATTTAGGAGACTTAAATAACGACAACTATTGCAATAATTGAATTTCCCTTTGGGGAAGAATAAAGTATGTTTGATTAGAATTAAATAACCAGGGAGTGAACAAAGGGATGTGTTTTTACATGAGAAAAATGGATTTTAAGAAGTCATGTCTTTTTTCTTTTTTCCTCTCCAGGAGCATCAAGTGACTTTGACAGCGCTACAAAGATCGCTAAACTGATGGTGACCAGATTTGGAATGTGTGAAAAAGTAGGCTAACCTTAAAAGGTATTTGAAGTTGAAAGATGAGATTTTTATTCCAAAGTTGACCTCCCTCCCTGTCTCTCAGCTTGGTGTGATGACCTACTCTAACATGACAGAACAAAGTCCAGAGACCCAAGCTGCCGTGGAACACGAAGTCAGGGTGTTGCTGAAGGTTTGTCGAATATGTTTATAATGATGACGTCCAAACATCAAAACCAGCTCAGCTCTGTCGTCACGTTCGTAAAGATTTTTATTTTTTATCATTTTCAGGAGTCGTATGAGCGTGCCAGAGCCCTGTTGAAGTCTCACGCCAAGGAGCACAAGAACCTGGCAGATGCCCTGCTCATGTATGAGACACTGGATGCCAAAGAGATCCAGCTGGTCCTGGAGGGCAAGACCCTGGAGACCAGATGAAACCAGCGTGGGCAGGCGCCGGTGGGGTGGGGGCCAGGTTTAAAGAGGACTCTCAGAGGTGCACATTCACAGCGTCTCCTGAACTTCATATCTTCATGCTGTCACCTTCATGGAATCTCATCGGTATTCCTCAATAAGTACTGCTGTTAATGAAACTTAAACATGATTTTCCTCTGAGATGTAAGAAAGCATAAGTTGCACATTTTCTTTGTATGTTTAGCATGTTGCTCAGGTCACTTTATTGGTGGGAGGAAATATACATGAATGTAAATGTGAACTTCAAATATAAAAGCAGCATCTGGAAAGCCATTCATTTAAATACTGCCGGAACCACCATTAACCCAAAGAACTACTTTGTTACCACAACACACCCAGAGTTTGACTCATTTCAGGCTTCTTCCAGTGTCAGGCAGTGTGTTGTACTTCAGCTTGTGCTTTTCTGGTAACTTGTTGTTTTTCCATCATATTCTTTGTGTCAAGGACGGCTGAACTATTCTCATCTCCTGCTTTATCCTCTCCACTTGTTCCTGTTGCTTCTCTTTTAAGGTGGCCTTCGAGGGAATATTCTAAGTGTAATTGATATCTTTTTAAAGTAGGATGTGTATAAATTTAAAGCAGACTCAGCACTTTGGGAATACAATCATAAATGTCTGTGTGCACTCCCAAGTCTGATTAATTTCTTTTCTGCCTGTACAGATGGGTCAAAAGAAAAATTGCTCCTCTTCCTCAAAAGTCATGCAACAAATATAAGTTCTGTTCATTTGTGTAGTGATAGAGCACCAGAAGCGTTAGGATTTTAAAACACCACCCTCATTTATTTAAGTTGTTTGGCTTTTGAAGAGCCTCTCAGCAACATATGAGTTTTTTTATTTTGTGTTTGCAAAGATGTGGAATAAAGACATACCAAAAGGCCAGTTTTTCTGGCTATTGTATATTTTTGTTACCCCTCTCATAAGTTAATTGTGGACACACTTCTCATCTAAGTCTAGTACTGCTGAACATAAAAAAAAAAAAGTTAAGAAATTTGCACAACACAGAGAATGAAAGATGTTTGTGTTCCCCAATGCTTTCTCCACGACTGAGAAACAGTGTGAGATGAGGTTATTTAAAAAGCAATTGTGAGGTGAGATGCTTGACTCTGAGTATGGTACTTCCTGAGCAAAGGTTGTTTGATGGCATTTGCATTTACACATCTGTTAATATGGTGAATGTCTTGAGTGATTTTTGTTTTTGCTCTAGGCTGTAGTCAAGAAAGTTGGCAGCATGTTGTACTTTCTTCTTTTGTCCCCACTCCTTTGGCCTCAGTTTGACATCTTTAATGTTCACGGGCCTTTTAGCCTTGTCTAGCTGTGTATATATGACTAGGATGTAGTAGGAACATTGTATATAAATATATAGCAATGCTTTTATGCTGTGTACTCTCTGGATGACTCTGCTGTAGAGTTCTCAAACATGTGCAGCTAAAATAAAGCAGAATCCCAATTAAAAAAAAACTGTGTTTGCAGGTTCTGGGGATGTTTTCACAAAACTGCAATATATTGAAAGATACAAAGTAATTGAAATCTGAATAATTCTGATGTTTCTTTACACTTATGCACCAGTTTGTTTTATATTTATTATTACAAATAAGGTAAATCACAATTGCACAGTTGATGTGTGTTTTAAGACTAAAATGTAATTTTTTTTTAAAATATCAACTTTTATAATTTCTCCAAAAGAGAGTAAATCATGGTTGGCATCAAGTTGGCATAACCAGTCTAACATCACAACACAAACCCCAAATGCTGGAATAAAGACCAATGGAATTGTTTTGAATATCAGAGCGGTACCATGACAGTGTCCAATTGACCATTTTGATAATGTCTAAAATGTCACTGGAGGTGCAGGGGCATCCATTCACTTTATCACAAATGGCCACATATTTATTGGTTGATTGGTGATTGGTTGATTGGTTGCCAAATTAAACTCCCCGTACCTGGAACTCGTGAAGTCCGAATGTAGAATAACTGAAATTACTCAACAGTCAGAATATTCCCGTCACTTGTGGCTATAAAAGTAGGATTATTTCCACACATGCTCAGTCTTACAAGAGAAAACATGGAGATTATTTCTTGGTAAAAGTTTCTGAACATATACTCCATTTTTGCTTTTGCATATCTACAGGAATGTGTGTAGAGGGAAAAGGGAATTTAATTGTTACAGTAGTTCACTGCAGATTTTTTGGCTGTTGATGGGAGGGATCTCCTGTAACGGTCTGTGCTGCAGTGGATCTGAAGAAGCCTCTGACTGAAGACATTGTTGCTGATTGTTGTGTAGAGGATGTTCAAGGTTGTCCATGATGTTTTTAATTTTTTTGAAGTAACCTTTTGCACATTCGGCTCCGGAACAGAGCCAGCCTTCTTTTAGTTTGTTCAGTTTCTTAAAGTCAGTGGCTCTGATGCTGCTCCCCCAACAGATCACTGCAGATAGGACTGAACTCTCCACAACAGACTAATAAAGATATGCAACATCTTGCTACAAACACTGAAGAACCTAAGCTTCCTTAAGATGTGAAGTCTTCTCTGTCAATTCTCACAGGCAGCATCAGTGTTGTATCTCTGGTGCAGTATGTTGGGTGAACACAGACATATTTAAACTCCTCCACCTCCTCCACTTCTTCTGCCCTGATGGAAATGCTGTTTGACATAATCCTGGGTTTCACAAAATCCAACAATCATGTCTTTTGTCTTTTAAGAAGAGGTCATTGTTCTTACACCATGCCACAAAGTAGTCCACTAGTTCTCTGTAGTGCTGGGCGATATGGAAAAAATCATATATCACGATATGGCCTATTTTATATCACGATAACGATATATATCACAATATACCATAATAAAGTATGTTTTCAGTTATTCTCTGAAAAGTTTGACAAAAATTTCATTGCTTACTTTTCAACTTTATTTTGAAAGGACATTTAGCTGAACTGTCACATACATTGTAACATACATTTTAGTGCAGCTAAAACAAGTAGGTACAGAGTTACAGTAGCTTTCACATTTTTTTTTAAGTGCACAACAGTTTCTGGGAGGAAAAACACATTTTTGCACTGAAGTTCAGCTAAAAAAAAATTATTTTTGAACTTTCTGAAATCTATAACCTTGTAGTGCAATGTTTTCAAACCAATATAAAGTGTCTAAAGTAAACATCAGGGTTGAAGAGAACTCTGTTTAAGGCATTAACCATGAATAAAAGTGCAAACATAAAAGGCTACTTTGTAGAAGTAGATATGATTCTATCAAATTTATCGTTGCAGGTTATTTAATTACATATTTGCTGTAATAATTGATAAAATTAGGTTAGAAACGTTAGAGGAGAAATGGCACGATACACACTTTTCTATCGTCCCCACGATATGTATCGTCATATTGCCCAGCACTAGTTTTCTGTATTATGATTATGATTATGATGATGCTGATGATTATTATTATCATTATTATTTTATTAGTAGTATATTTGAGTAAAAAACGAATCTTTATCTGAAACAGACATATATCTCAGAGAGCAGCTGCTTTCAAGCTTATTGTGCTCTTACTTAATGTAAAATGTCTTCAACCACAATACTTTTATTTTATGATTTTATTTAATTTAATTTAATTTAATTTTATTTTATCTTATTTTATTTTATTTTATTTTATTTTATTTTATTTTATTTTATTTTATTTTATTTTATTTTATTTTATTTTTCAGTCTTCGTGAACCTTCGTGACGTCACACGTCGTGATTGGGCGGAAGTTGCGTGCCAGCAGGTTGTCAACGGAGCCGATAGCCGCCTGCTGCTCTTAAACAAGTTAATATATATCTACATATATATACCATAATCATCTGCGAAAGAGTATCAACTGCCTGCCATCAGAATATGGATGAGGACGTACTGACAACTCTGAAACTGTTGATTATCGGAGAAAGTGGCGTCGGAAAGTCCAGGTTTGTGTGTTTCCGGAGCTAGCCTCCAGCTAGCTCGCTGAGGATGTTGACAGTTTTTCTTGTTATGTCAGCTCACCAGCTGCTGCCAACTGCTAAGAGTGTGGTTGGTCTTTTTCTAGAGGCATAGATCAAGTAGGAGCTGTTAACAAGCTGACATTTTAGTGGCTTTGTATCTCGAACATTTCGCAAGTGTTTGAGAAACTTTTTGGCGTCGTTTTTGATCGTTTATTGGTCTGAAGCTGCTCTGCTTCACTGCCAGCATCAGCTCCGCATTGTTGTTGTTGCTGCTGCTGTTCTCGTCTGGTTGTGTGATCCTGTGATCCTCCTGGCAGCAAATAGGTTGCTAAAGCTTTTTGACAGCTCACAATGGCCCACTGTTCTATATGCCCGGCTCATTTCCATGTTATCTTCATTTCTTTCCAGCCTCCTCCTGAGGTTCACAGAGGACACTTTTGATCCCGAACAGTCGGCCACAATAGGTTCTACCCTCACACTAATGAAGAAATGTATACAAACAGCTGTTAATACTGAACTGGTAACATAAGGCATTTTGTCTTTTCTGTCTCTCACGACTGTCCAGGTGTGGACTTCAAAGTAAAGACCCTTTCAATTGAAGGAAACAAAGCAAAGCTTGCTATTTGGGTAAGTCTGAACGTCCTCCTCCTCTACAGGGTGTCAGGAAAAACATATAGTGAAGTTAAAGATGGTGTCCACAAGGTGGCGACATTGCACAGCCGAAAATACAGTACAAGGCTTAAAAAAAAACTGTTTCAGGAGTGGCCCATTCACTGTGACATTTGAAGTGCTACATGTGAAGAGGCTTCAGGCACTGACATAACTGATTGAATACTTATTAGGACTGCACACAGTTTCAATGACGTTGCATGATTTTTAAAAAGTTTGAAATTGTAGGATCTTTTCTGTCTTTATTTTGGTAGGACACAGCTGGACAGGAACGGTTTCGCACTTTGACACCCAGCTACTACCGAGGCGCACAGGGTGTCATACTTGGTAAATTAATACTCTCAAAGCGTCGCAGTACAAATCTTAGTTTTTCTGCGTTGAAGTTCTAAATCATGGCCACTGTGAGTTACTGTGAAAAATGAATGTCACTACTGACGTAATAAATTGATTCCAGCTCCTTCTGTCTTTGCTTTTCATCAGTTTACGATGTGTCAAGACGTGACACATTTACAAAGCTCGAAAACTGGCTGAATGAACTGGAAACTTACTCGACGCGCAATGACATTGTAAAAATGCTAGTGGGGAACAAAATTGATAAGGTGAGTCACTGCACAGAGTTCACATTTGCAGATTTCTCTCCTTTTTTTTGCCAGTTCTAATGCTCAGCACATGTATCAAACTTTGACTTTATAAATGCAGTATTACATCACATCACCTACAATATTTTATCTCTACCAAACAAGAAGTTGTTTTCCACATAAGCTTCACGAAAATATGTTGCAAATGCGACTACCAATTGTGAGTGGTGGAATGTGTATTTCTATGCTTTTGCAGATGTTTATTATACACTTAATCTGTTTTCAGGATGACCGTGAAGTTGACAGAAATGAAGGACTGAAATTTGCCAGGAAACACTCGATGCTTTTCATTGGTAAGCATCATGTGAGGGCTGAATCAGACTGGGTCTGAGCCACTTCGTGTAAATGAAAGCGATTTAAAACTTACCATGCTGCACTTAAGATTCACAACTGGAATTATATATTTAGAAAAAGCCAAGACATCACTGAAAATGTCATCACTTCATATTGGTTGGACTGTTAATTGGCATTTGTGGTTCTGCTGATGGTGCTGAACTGAAGGATGCAGCCACTCCAGAAGAAGTGTGCGGTGATTAAAGTCTAGCAGTCTTTCATTCAGCTAGACCGAGTCTGGCCGTGTGCAGGATTCTCAGCTCCACTCTGATCCTCTTTGGGAAATTAGGTTAACGTTCCTGGGGAGTTTCCGCTTCAGAAAAGTTATATTAGGGGGTTTTGAAAAGGGCTGTGCAAGAAAATGTTCATGGTTTAATCTGCCGTCTTCATCTCATTAAATGATGTAATTTCAAACTATTTTTGTGATGTTTGTCAACAAATATACAAAAGAAAAATCTTAAAGGGGATCATTTTTGTAAGACGGATGTTTTAGATTTAAAATCTTATGCATAGGATTTTCTTTTTTCATGTTTTTTCATGTTTTGGATTTTATTTGACTGAATCCATAAATCCCTCCTGTGTTCAGAGGCCAGTGCAAAGACCAAAGACGGAGTCCAGTGTGCCTTTGAGGAGCTGGTGGAGAAGATCCTGCAGACTCCAGGCCTGTGGGAGAGTGAAAACCAGGGCCAGAGGGTCCAGCTGGGGGACCAGGATCACACCAGACGCGCGGCATGTGGAGGATATTGCTCAATACCTTGAAACCTGGATAAAACAAATAACAAAAAATAGCATCAACCTGATCGGGATGACTGCGGACCAGAGACAGAGGAAGAGAGAGAATGAGTGGTGGAAATGGATGAGTGTTTTTTTTCCTTTCTTTTTAAAAGAAAAGTTCTGCTATTCAAACGAACATGCAGTTTGCACAAATACTGTTCAGCCATCATGACTGGTGTGTCAGTGCTCTCTGTTTAAATTCTGAGTGAAGAAATCATGCAGGAATTTGCCTCTTGTCTAAAGAGATGTCGTGTTTTAAATCAATGTAACCATGCTGAGTATGCGTCTGCCATATACATGTCTGGTCTGAATTTATATCATTGGCAGTAGACACCAGGTTATGAGCGTAGTGCCTGTAACATGAAGAATTACATGCGCCTGTTGAATCTTATTCAAAATAATGAATTCTGATCAGTAGTGAAGTTTCCGCAGTCCTTTTATTACTGGAAAAAGCTCGCTCCCTGTTTATGCTTTACTGAGTGCAAATGTCACCGTCTAAGCCCTAACTGTTCCACTCCACAAATAATCTGAAGCTTTGTCAAATATATGCAGCTGCAGCACGCCGTTTGGGTTGAGGATGGAGACGGGAGAGGCCTGCACTTCTGACGTTTGATAACCGCACACCACAACACTGAATGCTCCCAAACGAAGACATTTCATAGCAGAGCCCAGTTAATGAGTCTTTCATTGTTTAACCCAGTTGCTGATGTGCTCAAGAGTGTTTGCTTATCTCTCAAAACATGGAAATATCCGAAATAAGTATTGACATTTACCTTGTGGGATTTCCTTTATTTTTTTTTCCCGCCCCCTCCTAACCGTACCCGTCTTTTCATGTGTAACCTGGATCATGGCTCCCAAAGTGACGAGATCCACAGATTTAAGTAAAGATCCTAAAGTAAAGTTCGCCCATTTAATCTCTTGAATTCTGCTTTTGCCAAAACTAGAACTCATCGTGGTTGTTTACCTTGTTCATCCCATTTCTGCTGCGGTCTGTTTGCTGTGCTCCATTTTAAGCTGTTCACACACAGAGCACATTCCCAAGTACTTCCTTCCTTAGGTTTTTTTCACTACATCTATGTAGAATATGTATAGTGTCTATTTGCTTCTTTCTTCTTTTTTTTAAAAAAAATCACTGACTTTTTTTTCCTCTTGCTTTTGCTGTGTTTTTGTTTTAGTCACATATAGTCATACGTCAAACTGAAGTTTGCCTTAATATTGAAAGATGTTTGCTAGCGTTATGGACAATTAACGTTTGAATTGTTTCAAACTGAAATAAACAACCAACCTGAAGATGCAGTCGCTCAGCTCCTGCTGTTTTTATTTTTATTTTTTTTTTAATTTTATGCCTGTTTGAGAGCTGTCACTCAGTTTCTGTGTTGTGTGGGAGTTCACCTAATCAAAAGCAGGTGCAGAGTGCAAACAAAGGTGAGGAGCTCATTCCAGAATACTTCACGGATGACTCACCTGTTGTACATGAAGGACTGAAAACATTCTTTGCATAAAATGTCAAAGAACAGACCAAAACCAGGATCATGTGGAAATTCCCTGTTAATCATGTATTTCCATTAGAAGCTTGAGTCGCGTCAGGACGATGGAACTGGACGAGTCGGAGGCAGACTGAGGTTTGAACCTCTGAACATATCTGTCTCGTATTTGAGGTTTTTGCTGTCTGAAAATAACCTCTGAGATAACAGCAATATATATAAAGATGTGTGCTGCTTAAACCCAAAGGAAAGATGCAGATTCCCTTGTTATAAATATCAACTTGCTTACAAACCAGACAAGCCCAAATCAGAGGAGGTTGACATCTACATTCACTTTTATGTCTTTATAGACAGTCTTAAGATTTTTCATGGTTTTTCTCATCAGCTTCATTTCATACATTAATATACCATTTTTTTTTTTTTTTTTTTTTTTTTTAAATTTCAGGCTTGCAACACAATAGTTAAAAAAAAAGTCCATATTTAGACAGTTTAGTGCCAGTAAGAAGTCTCCATCAAATGCTAAGATTGCTTTGGAACAAATATGAGCAGAAGGAGCTCTACGTTATCATAGATGCACAAGAACATCACTGAAATGATTTTTTTTTTTTAAATCCCTTAAAGAAAGATGGGAGGAGATTTCTAGATTTCTTCTTCTACGGTACTGAATACCATTAAATAGTTCAAGTAAGGATGGAGGGAATTTCAGAGCATGGATGATGGACACCTGTGGTGTCTGGTCTGCTGGATGTCCCTGGATCATGATGTTTTACCAACAGCTGATATAACCCTAGATATTAGTTCTGAAAACCCTTCTCAAGCGCTGCAGTATGGAGCTACGTTCACAAATGCCACGTAAAACTCAACTCTAAAGAAGAAGAAGCCTCAGTGTGTGAATCTCTGTGTGTTCATCCAAAAGCCAGGGTCTCCTAGCAAAGGTCATCCAGACTTTTGTGATGGTAGCATCAATACAGAAAAACCAAACAACATATACGGCCTTCAAGATGATATCTTTTCCATCTGTGTATTTTTCAACAAGATGATTTTTGCAAAACCACTTTTTTTTTTTTTTTCACGTATTACAAAGGCATGGCTGAGGATGAGGCGAGGTCGGATACTGGATACTGGCCTCCATGCAGTCCTGACATGTCCCTGTCAACAGAAAATGTAGGGAGAATTTTGAAATGTACCGTTTCAGTTAAAACAACCCAAGGTCTATTATTAGAAGGTAAGGAGCGTAAACTTTCCTTAGAAGCCAACTCTGAGTGAGAGTTTGCAGCAATTAATGTTAGCTCTTGGGGCACTAGACCTATGACAAAATAAAATGACATTTTAAGCCTCTGACAAGACTCCAAAATGTCCTGGACGGGATCCCTACAAGGCAAACCAGTGACTTTAATTTTACGAGTGTACAGAAAGCAGTACATAAAAAGGACTGTTTGTACAGGTAACACATCTGCTTCCAGTTGACACCACTTTGTTATTAATGTGTTTGACTACGGTCTAAAGATGCAAGGAGAGGAGTTCATGGCCTCTCCTCCCGTAGAACTGGATCAGTACTTGGATATTTAGGACAAGTTCTTCCACACAGCTCCTTCAGCCACACCTCATTCATGTAGACAGCAACAACGGTTCTTGTGAGACCTCAGCGCCGGTCTTCTTGACTTCTCTATAACGCAGATGGACTGGGTTGTTGGACGGTACTCCTTTACATTACTCCATGCTGACACTTTCCCCTCTCGCATTATAAATATCTAAGTACTGTTCCAGTCATGGGCTCTATTCCCAATGTCAGCCCGAAGTGCTAAAACTAATTGCCATTTTGGTGGAAACACATAATATGTTCTCACTAGAAGCTGCTTTTATTCACAGTTTTGATCCCTAATGAAAGTTTACACTCTCTCCCGTCTAAAAATAGACCCAGGGCTGTTATAAGTCAGGAATGTTCCTTTGAGACATGTCATCAGAGGGAATTTACTGTTCCAACATTTGACTGAAAATGCAGGTCTTAAATTGACATATATTAATTTATTATAATCTATGATGACCTCTTTTTTTTTTAAGGTAAACCAATTTCCTGAGGTCAAAATGACACATCTGTCACAGAGATACAGTACGGCAGCGGTCCGTTCAACCGTATCTGTGATGCTCTGTTCACAGCAGCTGGTTTTATTCAGCTGCTCGACTCACTCAGAACCATCCTTCAAGGGGGTTTGCTTTTTTTTGAGATCTGTGTAAAAGCCACCTCAGAGGTACAATAAATACAGCGTGATATCAAGCGGGGCGAGGAAAAAGATGTGGAGGCTGTGTAATTCTACACTGATCTGGGTGCGTAACTACGGAGCTCATTTGGGTCATAATTCAATGAATAAAAGGGTCTATTATTATGAAATATGTATCCATTATTATGAAATGTTTCCCATTATTATGAAATACATGTTTATTATTATGAAATATTTCCCATTATTATGATAATGGTTTCGTTTTTCATAAGAATGATTTGTATGTCAATCACAGCGGAGAGGGCGGAGCCATTTATGTGATTGGCTGCTCTTTCATTCAGGCATAAGCAACAGAACAGTGAATATGGATAGTGGGCGAGAGGTGCAATGTATATACTCCAGGCCAGTAGGTGGCAGAATACACCTCAGTTTACGGTTAAAAGTTGACATCGACTAAGAAATGTCAAGGTTTCCTATAGCTCAGTCCAAGCTGCCATAGCTACAATCGGACTAGGAGCGCACCTTTATGACGTCACGGCCCGCTGCTAACGGGACGTCACGGCCAAAACTAGTCGATGTCAGAGCGTAGAATGGAGAAGGATCAACCAATGAGGCTGCAGGTCAACCACTGGTCCCGCCCAGTGGCAAAATGTCATTATTATGTAAAAGCTCATTCTTAGATAAAAAAAAAAAAAAGCCATTCTGAAATAAACTATTATGCATTAAACTAAGATGAAATAATAATAAAAATATATTTCATAATAATTACATTTTTTCATAATAATGGGAAATATTTCTAAATAATGGATATGTATTTCATCATAATAAACGCCTGTATTTCATAATAATAGACTCATTTATTCATTGAATTATGACCGAAACGGGGCTCCATACATAACATCACATACCTTTAAATCTGAATGCGTCACTGTTTTCAGACCAAGACAACTCTGGACAAGTGTTAGGTTTGTTTTATCTCAAAGCGTTTGACGTGGAATCATTGTTTATTTCATATAATTTTTCCTTAATTTGCATTTTCCACATCATCTCAACATTTAATGAATTTTTGGGCTAAAATAGGAAGGAGAGAATTGTCACTGTGAGCCGTTCTGGAGGATGATTCGCTTTAATCTCCAGGACCTGAAGCTCTGTGCACCACCCCCGTTCCCACAGTGCAACATTTAGACCTGTAATGAGACTGTATATGTGTGCACACATGAAAAGTACCACTAAATACAGCTCAGTCAAACATGACCGTGCTGTCCCGGTCACTGCAAAGCGAGGATTTAAACCAAAAGACTGGCCGGAGGATTTCACATTGGCTTTATTCAAATTGCGGCAGTTCAGTTTTATCATTGGACAATCATCCAGTCTCCTTGAAGTTATTATAACTTACGGCAACAGAGGAGGGACATAGAGAGCATAGCAAAAAAACAGCAGACATTCATTTTCATGTTCAACTTAACCAGGTTAGAGTTTGGATTTTACAGTATAAAAATGACTAAAGATGTTAAAGATTGTCAGAATTACACAACGTTAGTCTTGGAGGCTGTACATAGTATATATTACAAAGCACCTAAGATTTTGGTGGTCCTAAATGGAACAACGGGCTCGCGTTCGTTGCCTACCCGGTGTTGGCTGGGGTAACTTTGACAGTCTGGACCTCAGAGATGTGGCAGGATTTCTGGATGATGCGGTTAGTGAGAGTAGTCCCAGTGGTGGGCCTCAGGGCTGATGTGGGCCTGGTACCGCACATCCCGCCTGTGACAGTGGGTCTCGATACGGAGAAGGGCCCATGGGTGCAGCCCCGCCCCGTCGCTGCGCTGGGCACCGGGGTGCTGCTGCGCTCTTCTGTGCACGTCTGGCCCTGGGCCAGGCTGGTGAGGGCCACGGCGGCGTGGATCTCCCTCCAGCCCTGGCCCGCTTGCCTCTGTGGGCCTCGGCTCCTTCTGCTGGCCTCTGTGGAGGCATTGAAAAGAATCGGCTCTGTGAGGAGAGGGTTGTATTTTTCTTGGATAAATCATCTCGATCTGAAGCAACATTCAATAACAACAGTCCATTTAGAAGTACTGGCTGTACTGATCAACGGATAATCACACTTACCTGTCACTTTTAGTTGAAGTACAGTCCACTGTGTCTGAAAATGAGAAGGAAAAAGCTCACTATTGTGCCATGAATCTGTTTATTTAAAAGCAGTCAAACTATGGATTAAGCTATGTCATCAAATGTTAGTAATAAACTGAATACAGATGTTTTTCACCTGCTGTTTTAGTGTGTGTCTGCTTCCTGCGCATCTCTGAACATGTCTACATTTTTGACTGGTCACTGATTAGTCCATTGACATACTGAAGTGCATGAGTCACACTGTTTTCAGCTCCAAAGGCCTTCTAACACCTGCAAAATGACATATTATACAGTCCCAACGGTGAAAGAAACACTAAGAGCAGGGAAGTCTGTGACTCCTGTGCTAAATCTGTGGCAGAATGAAGGAGCACGGAGAGACAGAAAATAGACTTTTGGGTAATATTACATGGCTTGCACAACTTCTGTTTGTGGTCTGCGCATACATGGGTAACATTTGTAGAACGTATTTTCCATTTCGGCTTTGGAATGTGGCCGTTTGTCATTTGAGCAGATAGACGGTGGTCAAAACCAATTTTTCTTCTAAGAGCAACGAACAGAGAAATTAGAGGCCCGGCGTTAAAACACAGTCTTTTAGTACTAACAGCCCCAAATATACCCATCTCTGCTTTCTGTACGCAAGCTCGAGCCAATAGAAACATCTCACTGATAGTAAATCACTTTTGTGTTGTTTTCTTTCTTACTTGTCTTTCGTTTTTTTATCTTGCTACTGAGTATCCCTCAGCGGTTCTCTCCTAAGCTATAACATGCTTTTCCAACAAAGTAGTTTCACTGTATTTAATGCCAAGAAGCAGACATTGTTCCCCTCTGGTGGGTTTCATATTTACAGAGGGGATCAGTAAAAACTCAGTTTTACAAAGTGTCAAAATGTCCTCACTGCTCCTTCGTTGTTTCATTATATTTCAGTGGTGCAGTATACTTCCATTAGATTTCAGGTTAGAGCTTAATACATCTGTAAGAAAGCCTAATTTACTTGTTATCAGATAAGTAAGCAGATCAGCGTGATATAAAATAGTCTTGTCTAATTTATATCGCCGTCATGTTTGTACAGCAAGTGTGGAGTTAAGCAAGCAGCTGGTCATTTGTTTCTTGCTTTAAGATCATAAAGTAATCAAAAGCAGCCACAACCATGTAAAGATCTCAACTTCATTCTTTAGTTTTGTAAAGTCTAGATCTATGGAATCCTGTTTTAACACATGAAGCAAAGTTATCAGTAGGGACTCTTTTATATCTGCGTCAGATATAAAGTGAAGTTAATAAAGTTAATACTAGCTAATCATTCTTTAAAGAGGACACATGACTCTCTGCTTCAGGCACATATTTGAGTTTTTAAAGTGAGAGTCAACTCAAAAATCCCAGCACAAAGCAGGCTTGTCATGTTGTTCAGGAGGGCCTGAAACATGGACTGTGTAAGAATTGATGGACAAACTTTCCATGATGTCACCCAGAGTTATTATTTTTTTTTTAACAGGAGTGATATTGAAACTTCTTTTTCCTCGTATTGCATGGTGCCATGTTGCAAAAGAGTGAAATGAGTGGTGCTGAGAAGCCAGCTGGAACACGCCCTCCTTAATTCCGTTACAGTTAGCTATTTTAGCTTGCCTGGTTTAGCTTAAATATTACTTTACATTCAAATTCAAATGACTGAATCTGTTCAAATAATAATAATAATACATTTCAAATATCCTCAATTCAAATGTTGCTACCACAAACAACATCCAAATGAGTGCAGCCAGCGCTGAAGCCACGGCCAAGCAGAGCTCTGCCGGGCCCCGCCGGTTGATGGCCGTCCACCACTAACATACGTGCGTTGTAGTTGGGCAAGACTACTGCTGTATAACTGACTGCAAGTGTCAGCATACTTCTGCTTGGAAGGGTCCTGAAATGATCCGTCGAGGTTCACCGGCTCCTTCAGCCAGACCTCACCGGAGGAGCTGCAGAGCCACCTGCGGAGATCCACAGCAGAACCTCCCTTTTCAAACTTTGTTTTGGTGTCGACCTCAGAAATGACTGCTGTGTGTAACTGATGCTTGTTTACTATGGCTGCTTAGCTAAGCGCAGTGTTGCCAGATGTTGAAAATGAAATTATCGTACAGAGACCCCAAAATTATCGTATTTTAGCCCAAACTATCGTACACTAAATCCAACCATGACGCAGCTAAGCTTACATGCGCTTTGGCTGTGTTTGGTCTTTATTGTAGTGACAGGAGTTGTCAGAGCCTTCTTCTTCGCATTATCATTACAGTAGTTGACCTCCCTGTTTTGGCGCTCTATCGCCAACTTCCACTCACGCTCACAAGCATGACACCACATGAACATATTTCACTTCCTGTGGCCACTTCACAATAAACGCAACCCGTCATTTTGTTGCTTAAAAGCTTTTAATTTGAAATAGCTAAACAGGTGTTTCATGGAAAAGTCGAAATGATCGTACATTTGGTTTTCTTTACAATTATTGATCGTACATCGTACAAAGGGCTAAATTATCGTACAAATACGTTAATTATCGTACATCTGGCAACACTGGCTAAGCTCCTCAGACCCTTGCAGGCCAACCTACAACCAGTCACCGTGGTGTATTGGTATAATGGAGGATTTGCTCTAATATGGAGCCAGCACCTAGTGGCTAGTCGAGGAACTGCAACAGAACCTGCTTCCTGGATTGGCTTCAACCTGGAAGTAGTGGATGTTGGCACTTGGTCTGGAAATATCCCATTAAGTGAGCTAATTAGATTTTTGGAATACTGTGACATCAGAGACCCGGATGGGAGTAGAATTATCCAGTAGAATTATCTCCACCCAGCCTCACATTATGCAGTATTTGCTGTATCTCTGAAGGGGGTTGCACAAAGCTAAAACAACTCTTTTGAAAGAGGGACACTCCAGGAAGAGGGAGGTTGAATGGAGTGGAATGGCTGACTGCCTATTTCCTATGAACATAGTTAGCTGCTATAAACGGAGCTGTAAAGATAATGTTGAAAAGGGAGCTGATCTGCTTATCACAGACATTTCAGGACACTATGCCAAGTTGTGAAAAAAGGCCATAATAGTAATAAAATTCCACAAATGACAAATTAGCCGAATGAGAACTGTTTCTAAACACCAAATCACATTATAAAACTAAAAGACTATCTACTTTACATAGAAAAGCGATTAGCTGTGTTTGAATTTGCATAAAACCTAGACTCTAAAAGCCTACAGTCCTGGACATCCACCATCTTGGAGCCCTCCCACACTGAAATAATGTTTACATGAGCTGATTTAAAGCAGTGGTTCTCGCCCATAACATCCCCACGGTGGCCCAAAGTTGTGGTCAAGTGACTTGTGTCTCATGGGTGTGTCACTGGAATCAACAAACCATTTTCTCCTCAGTGCAGATGTATATTTATATGGAGACTCCCCACTTTGCGTGTGTGAAACATGATGGCTGGAAAACAGAGCAAAGCGTCTGTCCAGATATGTTTTTTCCTGCTCTGCATCCAATGAAACACGATACTGGTAACGTTTACGGCTCTCCAGCATTTTTATGGAAAAATAGTGAACTTAATGTAAGTACCATAGCGTGAACATTCCTGCATCGAAAATAGGAAAATCGTTACAGTACGTGCCTTTGTCTACACCGTTATGGCCTGTCGGACTGATTTCTTGTAAGACGTGGTATCAAATATTAGCTAATCCCTATCGGATCAGTGAGTGTTGTAGCCGTCTCCCGGGCTAAGCAGAAGCATGGTAATGGTGTTAATTACTGACTTTCCATTTCAGCTCCACAGAAAAGCTGGACTGTGGTACAAACACCCTTAATATGGCCATCAGGGATGTATTAAAAATGTGCACAAACATTTCAACATTAGTGACCACAAAGCGAGCATGATGACATCGTGACATTTACGTCATTTTTAAAGGTTTTGTTCAACATTTTGGAAAAAAAGATAAGAAAACTGACGACGCTTTGAGTAATAAATACAAAACCATAACCTGAGAGATGGAACCTATATATCCTTGTCTGTGATTTGTCATAAGTCAGATGATGTCAATCAAAATAAGCGTAATGATGCTGCCTGATTGAGCGACAAGCTAAGCAAATTTTAATAGTTTATGGAACAACAAACCTGTAGGATTTTGGAAAAATTGTTATTCATGTATATATCAGCACCACCAAGTAAAATACGTGTCTGGCACGTTCAGTTTACAGGTCTTTTATGTCTTAAAATCTGTATTTAAATCCATGCTGGGCATAAATGTGCTGTTTTCTTCTGGGACACTGACGTGTTTTTCTCAGTGTTGATGAGGAAAACTGAAACTACAAATGATGTATGCTACCTGGAAATTGACCTCAGTCGTGCAAAAATGGTGAAAAACGTGACATAACAGCAGTTTACCTTGAAATGAGAGATGAGGCCTCAGCTGTATAACACCTGTTGTCCCTGATCACCCTCTTCTATGTGAAGGCATCAAGCCACATGAGATACAAACTCTAGATCTGTCAACGCATCTTCAGAAGAGCTCAGCTTGTTTTGTAACCAAATTTAAGTCCACGCTGAAGTTTTTTTCAGCGAGGCATCAACTCTGGTGGCAACCAACTGCAAAAGCCATTATGTTGATTCCCACACAGCTTTGTGTGGGAACTTGGAGTAACAGAAAGTTTTTTTTATGCACAAACTGGAAGACTAGTCTTAAAAATCATGTCTTAGTCCTATTTTACTAAGAGGAAAATAACCAAGTTTGTCCACTGGAAGCTAAAAACAAGATTATAGCAAATCTTTTTTTTTTTAAACAATACACTAACTCTGCAACTCCATTAAATGAGCGCCCATGTGAATGCTTTTGGGAGTTATATTTGGTAGTTTATTAAAAACTCAGGGTGGGCACAAATATATCTAAAACACGATATCAAGCTTTAGGAGTTTACAGACTGACAATTGTCCTTTTCCTCAGAGACCCGCCTCCTTTATATTGGTTAAAAGGGTTGCTAAATTCTACTTTACTTACTTTATTTGTTTAAACAAGGTAAAATTATCGGCTCATTGGAAGGAAACTGAATTTGGCTCGTTGCTCATCTCAACAGCTTCCTGCTTCGATTACAGATGATCTTCAAGTTATCAGTCCACAAGCTTCCAGGACACAGTCTTGGCACGGACATTAAATAAGTTTGTCAGACTGGAAATTTACTTCAGCGTAACAAAGCACGTCTTCTTAACGCAAAACTTAAAGCAGCACAAAGTAACTTTAGTCATTTCTAGCTTGGTGGGTCCCCCTGTTGGCGCGGAGGTCACGACACTTTTACGACGCTGTCATTCTGTCATTTTCTCTTCCGTCATTACCGTCTTGAGTCTCTGAATGGCCTCTGGCGTGATGTCTCGTGGAGCTCTGTGAGCTAGTTTTCAGCGGCGTTGATGTGTGACATGGTGCCGTGAAGAGATTTGCAGTTGTTGCAAGAGACCACTGAGATGTGGAGTCCAAAGAGACGTGGGAGGGCAATAACTAGACAATGCTCCCTAAAAGCAAGGAAACACTCCATCAAGTGAGACTGGAGAAGTCTTTTGTGTCTGATTAAAGAGGAGAGCAAAGAGGAAAAATTTGGTTTATGAAAGTATCTATACTGTTTTGTCTATAAATTGTAAGTTAGACTGTTTTTGAGTGGGGAAAGGAACACTCGGGAGAAGCGGACTGCCAAACCCACAGATGAGTTAAGGCAGCAAAGCTGCATCCATAAACACAGATAGGATCAGATCCTCTGTGCTGTCATCCACGATTGGCAGCTCTGACAGTTGCTGCACTACACGTTTTCAGTGTTAAACCGACAGAACGCTCCGTTTCTCTACCCTTGGCTGAGGTTTTCGCTTCTCCTCGGGGGAGAAATAAAGTCTCAGACATTCTGTAATTGTCCTTGAGACCGGACTGGACATTTCCACCACGGCTAGAAGCTGAAGCGGAACAAATGGCACATTTTAGTATATGGAAATAATATTTGCGGTGTTAGTGGCAGCCAGAGTTAACTCCATCCAATTTCAAAATGAGGGATTTCAGCATCTGCACGAGTCTTTATTAGTAATGTTCGCGGAGGCTTTGGCTGCAGCGTCTTCGCAGATTTGAGGCCTGTCGGTCTGCCGTGCTCACGATAGGTCTAATAGGGCACCGAGGTGTCAAACCCCCTCTCAGTTTTGTTGTAACATGTGTTATTAAATCTCGCAGAGCTTCTGACTTTGAGAGGAATGCCAGAGATTTATTATTCTCAGGGAGCTCTGAAGAGCCAAGTGGAAGTTTCTGTTCGTTCTCTTCTTATTTTACTGTACACTGTGGTGTGTTAAAACAGAACTGAGGGGAAACAGGCTAGTTAAACTGTCAATGTGCCTCACATTAAACATTAATCCTGAATTAACGAGGAAGATGCTTTTATGATTTCTTTGGCCAGGGGACGTGATCACTTCTCTTTATGTACCATGTCATATGTGACTGCTTAATTTGTTTGTGATTCCCTGCTTACACGTATTCAGTGGCAGAATCCAGTACAACGGGAATCCTCAGATTATCGCTACAGCAATAGATGAAACCTGATGTCTCTCACCCATATGGTAGACGAAGTTGGCTTCTGTTTCGTAGGACGACGCCGGAGAGACAACGTCTCTGTCACATTCAATGGAGCTGAACGACTCGGAGTGGCTCCGCCTCTTGCAGGCTGAGGCGATGCCGTCGGCCTTCGCCGCCATCATGTGCCTCAGGGTGTCGTTCAGATAGCGATTCAGTAAGCCGCTCTTGTACTTGGATGGGGGAGACGTGTTGTCGTCACTGTTGGCGCAGTCGGCGATAGTGAGGACGCTGCCTTGTTTCTCGAGTGCGCTCTGGTGGGAAGACGTCCTGCCAAAGTTGGACTGGCTGATGGGAGACTGGAGGGTGCACTCTTCATCTGCAGCGAGTGAAACAAAAACTGTGACCGGCTCTGTTTTATAAACTGGTCGTTAAATCAAATCTTTGCAGATTTGAAACTCCTTACCGTCAGAATCCGTGTCGTCGCTGCACACGCTCAGCCTCTCGGCGTTTCCCTGGATGTATTTATTGTACAGTTTGATCCTCAGGGCCCAGCTCAGGTCTGGCTGCCTCACAGTGTTTTTCAGCCTCCGTCGGGCGTTCGCAAACCAGTTGGAAACCTGCGGAGACGCCGTTAGCTGTAACGAGATAAACGTCTGACAAAAATGTGCCATTTTCCCCTCACGCCATCTCCTCTCACCTGTACTAGTGTCATATGTGAGCCCAGAGCCAACAGGACCTTCTCTGTCTTTGTGGGGTAGGGGTTGTCCCGATGCTTGTACAGCCAGTGTTTCAGTGGCCGGGCCATGTCCTGCAGCACCTGTCTCTTGTGACGAACTTTGACCCCACTGAGACGAGACCTGGAGGAATCAGAAGATACCCGGTATGTTCATGACATATCGAAATAGACGTTCTATAGGTTCAATCTACTATCTTTTGGGGTGACTCTGAACTGTTTTGTCTCTTAGGTGAAGCATTCATGACTGATCAATGAATGTATGACATGATGCCAGATTACATAATCCCATTTGTTTCCATTTTTATCAAGCCGTCATCATGCCATCACATATTTCTGACACAGATTAAAAAAAAAAAAGGTCATACCCATATCTTCTGTATTTTAGGGCCGAGCTGTTTTCAGTGTTCTCCTGGCATCGGAGCAGATCTGTGTTCTCCCGCTCTGTTAAACTCGTCTGAGGAAAGTCCACGCAGTTTGCTCTGCTCCTCTCCTCGGCTCTCCTGCTTTCGTCCAGGCGAAGCAGAGTATCAGACTTCATCACAGCCACTTTGTCCATTCTCAAACCCACAGTTCCCCTCTAATCAACAGGTGCATCAGCAGACTCCCAGATGCATGTAAAAACAATAGATTCCCATTCTTGACAGGGCTGCAGCAAAAGCAAAAAAAAAAAAAAAATGCTTAAAAGGTGTCCTTTGCGCTTCGTTTGTCGCCTGAGAGTAGGAGATGATGACTGGAGAATAAAGTTTGAAAAGTCAGATGATGTTGTCTGGTTTAGCTGAGCTGTGAGGGGATAGTTCAAATAACCTGCTGCGCTGATGCCTATTGGCCCTTTCGCTGTCCAATCACATCTCCAGACTGCTCTGCAAGGAAGAGCTTGCAGAGCAGCAGCAGCAGCAGCAGCAGCAGCAGCCAGCAGGATATAAAAATAAAAATGACTGCACGTGAAAGAATATCAGCAAACCTGGTCATTAGATTTACTAGTGAGATTTTATCTGGTGTGACTGCAGTCTGTGTGAAGCACGCGCTCATAGTTTCTACTTGTGGTTTTACTAAAAAATCGTGTCAGCAAATAATAATCCTTGTTTTAACAGGGGATTGTGGAGAGTTATGAATATAATTACATGGTTGCTAATAAGCAGCGCAAACCTCAAACAGCCTGTGTGTTCGACAGGAAAAAGATTGTTTTCAAATGGATTTTTTGAAAGGAACAGAAACACAGAAAAGGTGACGTCATTTTTTTCTTGTGTTGCATTTAGTAACAGATTTTTCAGCCTGTCTGTGCTTTCAAATCAGAATGTGAATTTGTAAAAAAAAGAATTGAAATCTAGTTTCAGTACACAGATTTGTCAGTGTTTGACTGTGGACAGCTATGAAAAGCAAATCTGACAGAAGTATAATGCAGGCTCTGAGCACAATACTCCTAAAAACTCCTTTAGGTTACTATTCTGACACAGATAATCATAGTTTAATCATCTCAGAGCAAATATTTCTGATAGAGCAGCTGTTTTGGTTTTCCTGGCTGCAGTTAAAACTTTCGAAATTATGACTCAAATCCAAGTAGCACTTGACCAAATGTATTAAAAGACTCAAAAACGCATCATAATTCAGTGGTATTTGTGAAGAGGTTGAGTTTCAGCGATCTGAAAGCTGAAAAACACATGGGCCAGAAGCATCCCCGGTAGGTGCAGTAAATTCCTCACTCACATTCCTCAGCAGCGGTTGGAGAATGCTACATGCGATCACACACCATTTACCCCCGTCCCTCTGTGATATGTTCACCGGCTAGACTGTTGATATTAGCCTGGAGCACACCTCCGATCCACAGCCAGGAGAGCAGTAAGAAAACACAGTGGAATGACATATATCTTGTTGTGTTTGGATAATTTGGCGCTCATTTGTGTGTGTACAGTGCATGTCTTGCAGGTTCACAAACTCCAGGCCCGTCCACGGTACCAAAACATCCAGCAGAGACTGTTCTGGGGAAATTGATCTGCAGGTATCTCCGTTTGCTTTATATCTTTATATCTAAGTCTGTCAAAAGCTAAATGGACTGCATTTATATTGCACTTTTCTAGTTTTGTTAACCAATCAAAGTCATTTACAGCCAAAAAACAACAAAACTGTCAAGACAAAAAAAAAAAAAAAAGTTCCACAAAAACTTGGACTCCTTTTAGGAAAAAGGTAGTCACTAAATAAATTCAGTTAATAATAAACCAACCGTAACACAGCAAAAAATGGCGAGTAAAAGGGAGGTGCTATTGATGATTGTGCTCATATTTTGTTGTTACCGCGCTGAATAATTTGATGTTTTTATGCGACTACAAATGATTTATTTAAAGCAAACTCGGTAGAGCAATTGGCAGCTCAAGAAAAATATTTCCTTTGGGTTGGGACACACCAGCATAGAGCTAAAACGACTTATTACACATTCTTCCTATTTTTTTCAGTTATTTTTTTGTTACCTTTGGAATTTAGGTTTATTATTTATATGTAAACTATCAGCCAATTCTAGTAAATTTAAACTTTTTCCTCCCAGCGAGTACAGCATGTGCTTTACTTGCTGTTTAAAAAAAAATTCTTAAAATTGAAATTCTTTCAAAATGAAGATATTGTTGAGCCACAGTTGTATTTATTTTCCCCAAACTTCATATAGACAGCTACAGATTTCAGTCTAACTACCCAAGACCAATTGACGACATAGCTTTTTGGTGATGTTTGAAGTGGAAGCTGAAGTGAACATACAACAGTGGGTTTTCATTGGATCCCTCCAGAGTCTTTAATGGTATCGTTATGATCTCAGAGGGAGCCTGCAGACTCTCACTGCCGTGATGAAAATACGCTGCCATGCTTTGGCTAATGTTGGCCTTTAAGGTCTGGCAGGAGCGTGACTCTTGTCTCGACAGCCTGCGCCGGTGTGCCGCGGCGACCCAACAACACGCAAACATGCCAACGGGTTCATCTTGACTCATTTGCGCCACGACCTTTCTTGCGTAACCGGTCGTGTTTGACACTGAGAATAAACTTGCCTTTTGTACCTCTGCAGCGAGTACGCGCCTCTACAGAAAGTTTTTTACGAGTGCTCGTAACTTCTCACCGTACAACGGCGAAGGCCTCGGTCCCTTGAAAGCCATTATCATCCCCCCACATGATACCGCACCCTCTCCCTCCCAGACACTAAATGATAGACACATTAACACTCCTTCACACCAAATTGAGCACAGCATCCAAAGACAGGAAGGAAACTCCGTGAAAAGCAGAAGAATGTAGCCATTAAAAAGATTTAGATGAATCCCCGTAAGTGAATGACAAAAAGTGCTCTGTGTTGAGCAGCTGTGATTCTCAAATTAGTGTTTTAATATGTAAAAGACCTTTTAAGTGAAACCGGTACATCAACAGATCTATAAGTGGGCACAAGCTATGTATAAGTCTACGACTTGCAATCATTAAACGCGTCTTCATTCTAGGATTGTTATCGTGTTTGTGTCTCCGTTTCATACGGCGTGCTGTTGGCCAAACGCCTCCCAGACTGCTACCAATAATATTTCTCTGGTGTACATTACAGCTAATTGAAGTGTAGCAGCTGTCAGAATAATTACATGCTGATGTTTGCAACTTGGCAGGGAAGGACTACGCTCAACCGCAAGCTCTGGAGAGTTTCCGTTTTTTCCTTGTTTCTTGAACTGAAGTTATGTCAGCAAAATGCCAACAGGGAAACTGGCTTTGAGTCAGAGAGAGAGAAAGAGAGAGAGAGAGAGAGTTGGATTCGGCCTGATCAGATACACACTTTCAGAAAACTTTAAGAATCCTGGAATCTATACAAAAGATGGTGTTAAATCCTGCTGTGAAACCAACATGCAATCAGACGCTTGATGTATCTCAGTTCTTTTGGTCAAATGTCTGCAGCTTTTGTTGCTGTGGAGCAAATCCACTCCGCAGGAACCCACTGGACTTCTGCTTCCACGCTCTTCTCAAGGTCTGCCTTCAGCTCTGTAAAAGCCACGGCGACATCTCCGTTGACGATCACCTGGTCAAACAGGTGACCGTACAGACTCTCCATAGTTTCGGCCAGAGCGATCATATCCTCAAAATCTTCCTCCTGTGGACGAGGAAGGCAGAATAAATCATGTATTAATAAAGTCCTGCATGAAAGCTCCGTTTCTGGTAACCGTAGTCATATCAAAGCAACCGTTTGATCAGTTTCTCTTTTCTTGGCCATCAGACAAGACAATAAAGCTGTTCATCAGTCATCTTTTATGTATTTGGAATGACAAATACTGTTATATTTCCACAAATGGACTCAATCCCGACCATATGGTGACTTAAGCAGCCTTGAAGGGGTTGCTTTAAACTGAAAATCCCGTACAGTAGAATGTAAAACTGCGACCACTGAGCAACACTGAGCCAGGACATAAAACACCGTTAAATGTTGAGTAAAAGATACGCTTTCACATCTGATATTATGTTGTACAAATCAGGACATCATGAAAAATCTTTTCCAGGTCACAACATGTTGCTGTGACTGCTCTCAAGAAACTAGTTTGTTTCCATTTTCAGTTTTCTGGTCCTGAAGCATTTAGGTGTGTGTTCAAATTATTCTAAAGAAAAACAAAACACACATAGAGAATCAGTTGTTGTTGCCCATCAGTCTGGGAAGATCTGTGAAGGGTTATGAAGCCATTTCCAAGTAATACAGTCCATCATCATCCCAAGGTCAGACACTGCAAGGCTCAGAGTTAATAAAAAATATTAAATATTCCCATGAAAAAGCCTCTCGTTTCTTAAAAGAACGTAGGAGCTCAGATTATTGTTGAGAAGCTGCACATGAACAAACACAAATCTCCTCTGGACTGATGAGACTAAAGTGGAGTTTTGTTCTGAACCTGTTTGGCAGGAACGAAACAGCATTTCAGCATAAACACCTCATCAGTCATACAACGACGAGCACGGTGGTGGAGGGGGGGTGATTTTAGCTTGTTTTGCAGTTGCAGTATTCAGTCATTAGTCCCTGAAACACAACACTTTAAAGGCAGGACTTCTGCGTCGGTATTCTGCCTGGTTTCATCTCTGAATGAGGAATAGCGCTGCTGTTGCTTGTGTTTCTGTTCCTCCTTGGGGGGTAAACGTATCACATGGTGTAATGTCGTCCGCTCCTGCCTTGTTGCTCACCTGAGGCTGTATTTATCCAATCTCAAGGCCTGATAAGGATCAGATACATTTTTACTGCCCCGATACATAAAACCTTTTTTTCTTTTTAACATGACTGGAGATCAAACTCTGGATGGGTTGTGGTGCTCCGTATTTGGGAAACAACCCAGTCCACCCAGCAACAACACAGCTGTGTGTTGAATGTGATGCCAGATGGGCATTAGAAATGGGATTTCACCTTTTTTTGTTGCTCTTGCATGCATGGAAGCATACGTTCTCTGAAAAAGGCCGCAACCCAAACAGAACATTACAGGACTAGAACCACTTGTCCAGTCATTCAAACTTTCACATACTCAAACAAGATGCGACCCTTCGTCAAGTCTTTAATAATTTTGCCCTCAAATGGATTTTTCCTGTGAAAGTTACAGCCCATTTATCCATGAACCAACCAAAGATTTTTTTTTTACCCTCTTATTTTTACCAAACTTCTCAGGAGAAATGATTGGGCAGTAGCTAGTGCTTTTCTCTGTTGATGTCCTGGTGTGACTGGAACCTTCTAGTTCAGTATTTACTTACTGAGAAGAGCCTGACTTGCTCAGCGCCCTCTTCACTGCAGATGAATTTAGCTCTCCGTCTGGTGAGGCGCAGCTCCTCCATGTGTGGGGGCTTTATAAACACCACGTACGGTTTGAACTCAGATGTGTACACATGCTTTATTTTCTGTGGTGAAAAATAGGGGAAAAAAAGTGTCAACAAATATGAGTTGCTTCTGTTACGCTTTAGTCCCTATTTGCTGTATTTGTTTAGACAAACTCAAGATGTTTCATGATTTCTAGTTAAATATCTTTTTTTTTAATTGTCCATTTCTACATTTCAGTCCTGCGACACAGACGAAGCTACAGAGATGCTAGTAAGTAGGTGAGGGAGGGAGCGCTATCCATGAAGAGCTGAGTCTTTGAGGAACAGACGCAGGAAGAGGATTTCCACTTCCTCAAAAAAAAAATGCATAAGGAATTCATTCAAAAGTTAAAAAGTAATATTCCTAAAAAGAGAAAAAAAATTATTGGAAGCGATTTGCGTGTGGGGCAGCACGGTGGCTTGGTGGAAAGGGTGCAAGCCTGACCTGGACAGCTGTGACCTTTGACCCCTCAGACAACATCACAGCAAAAAACATCATTTATCTGAAATACCAAAAAAACAAAAGCACCTTAATGCTCAGAGACTTCTGGGACGGACCATAACAGTGTGGAAACAGTGTGGTCAGATGAACCAGCGTTTCAGAACTAAGACACAGGCATTGAGTGCTGAGGACCATCCAGACTGTTAACAGTAGCTGGTTAAAGAGTCAGACTCCTGTGATATCATGAGCATTTACACTTCTGTGATGGAAGTAATCAATCAGAAATTATTTTAGATGAACACATGCCACAATGAGCACATCTTTTTTCAGGGATGTTCACGCATTTTTTTTTTTCATTCTGCACACATGACAAAGGCACAGCTGAGGAAGAGGAGGTGACTGGACCTGCAGGCCTGACTGGAGCCCAACAGAGAACATGTGGAGGATTATGAAATTAAAAAAATGTGACAAGGTTGTTCCCAGGCTGTTGTACAGATGTAGATGTGTTTACAGAACAGGCTGAACTAGTTGTTTTTTATTAAATTGTGATGTAGGCCTAAAATGCTAAAACAGAAATACAACCCCATAAATAAAAAGAGAATGCAATGATTTGCAAATCTCATAAACCCATATTCCATTCCCAACAGAAAATAAAGGAAATATCAGATGTTGAAATGGAGAGATTTTATGATTTCGTGGAAAATAGTAAAAATTACAAAAACTTTGAAGGATCCCACAATCTACAGTACATCAAAAGACTCAAATGATCAGGAGAAGGTCAAAACTGGATGTGGGTGGTCTTCAGGCCCTCAGGCAGCACTGGATTAAAAACAATCATGATTCTGGACATGATACTGCACATCACTACATGGACTCAGGAACACGTCCAGAAATCACTGTCTGTGAACACCGTATGGATTTGCAGGGTGAATGGTGTTAACTGTGCAATCCATAAATCCAAATAATAGCCCTGTAATGTAAAGAAGAAGCCAATATGTGAACATGATCTAGAAATGCCTCTGTCTTGTCTGGACCAAAGCTCGACTAAAATGGTCTGAGGCTAAATGTGAAAACTGTTATGTGGTCAGATGAGTCAGAGGGTCAGATTCTTTCTAGAAACCATGGACATTATGTCCCGCAGACTAAGGGACCATCCAGCTTGTTATCAGCAGACAGTTTCAACAGCCTGCATCTCTGATGGTGTGGGGGGGTGCATTAGTGTGGTGTGGGCAGCTGGAACATCTGGAAACAAACCATCAATGCTAAAGAGAACATAGAGATTCCAGATCAGCATCTGCTCCCATCCAGACAACAACCCTTTTACGGAAGACTTTGCATACAACATGACATCAAAGACAAAATGGGCCAATATTTTCCATGAAATGGTAAAATGTCTCAGTTTCAACATCTGATATGTTCTTTATGTTCTATTGAGGAATAAAAAAAAATGGGTTTGTGAGATTTGCAAATCATTGCATTCTGTTTTTTTTTTATCACATTTAGCACAGCATTCACAACTTCTTTGGAATTTGGGTTCATATTAAAGAAAATTAAGCCAACTACAAAAAACATGTAATATCTTGGGTTCATATTGTCTAGAGACAAATGAAGGTTAAAGCAAATGTAAGAATTGTTGCATTTCCATTTCAATTTGTATTTTTCGTACCATCCCAACTTTCCTCTGATTTGAAGTTGTATCTAAACCTGAAGACCTGAGTTCTGGTCGTGGCCCAGCCTTCCCTCTCCCTGGCCTCCTCTTCCTCCAGCTATCCTGGGGCTGTACCAAGGTGTTCCCGAGCCAGCCGGGAGACGTGATCTCTCCAGCATGTCCTCGGTCTGCCCAGTTGGACATGTCCTCCTGGACGAGGTGTGAAGGAGGAATCCTAACTCTCGACGGTGAGGAGCAGCGACTCCACTCCAAGTTCCTCCCAGATGTTGGAACTTCTTCCTCTATCTCTACAGGAGAGTCCAACCACCCTCGGAGGAATCTCATTTCAGCCACTCGAGGCCAATGAAAGTGATAATATCATAATATCATTCATATGAAGAGCAAGGTTGAATAACGCAGTAGGGCCAAATGAATTACGTCATGCCATAAAGTGTAGAAACTGATGTCATTGTTATATTTTGTTGTTGTTTTTCGGCATCATGCTTACACTCGGATGCACATCCAGGAGGCACAGCTTGCCCTCAGCCACGACTCTTTGTACAGAATCTAGACTTGTTCCATAGTAGTGATCTCGGTAACGTCCATATTCTACAAACCTAGATGAAGAGAGAGAACTGGGTCAGACGGCACATAATGGTTGTTAGACAACAGTAGAAACAGTAAATTCATGAAGAAGGAGAGAAATGAGTGAATGTAGCCTACAGGGAGACCAGCACACACGGTACCTGTGATTCAGAATATGCTCCTCAAACATATGAGGCGATACGAAGTGGTAATCCACCCCTTCAGTTTCATGACTTCTCTTCTCTCTGGTTGTGTCTGAAAGACAAGACGAGGGAAAGCTTTTTAAACGATGAGAAGCGTTTTACTATGTCAGGAAGGAAAAGGTGACAGCTATTAAACTTGAAGATGTCTGCCTTACACGGTACACTGACGCCATAGCGGTCGGGGTCGGAGATCGCCAGCCTCCTCTTCAGTTCATTTACGCCAACGCCGCCGGGCCCTCGAGACGGAGATCAAAACACTGTGTTCTGTATGTGGGTATTAATTCTCAATCTCACTGTGTAGTAATGCTTTCCTTGAGACAAGCCCAACATTAAATGAGGCATCTGTCTTTATCATCAGAGAAGGAGCGCAGGAGAAAGTCAGACAGATGGGGCTCTGATTTCATTCTGATGCTCAAACCGCCATCTGTCTGCTCAACGTTTAGTGCTCCTATACCTTCTGGAAAATCCATAGCATTGTATTTAAATGTGACATCTGAAAAGCGACGCGGTATCGGTGTCACGACAGTGTAGGATGCACAGGATGAAACACACGCATAAACATGTACACACACACACACACACACATGCAGGACTGCAGCATCTGGGATTTTCTCCGAGTGCAGACTTCTGCAGCCCAAGATTGCATCAAACCCTAATGGAGAGCAGTCTAAAAGTAGAATTCCTGACATAGCTGCCTTTTCCATCACTGAGTTGCAGGAGCTTGATACATTACAAAACCTTAGTTTATGGACTTGCTACTCTTACACTGCTGATGTCTATCCCAGCTGCCCACAGTACTGGAAAGGAGCATCGTCAACCTCTGAGTATAATTTCTTCTGACTAACCCTTTTTTTTTTTTTGGGTTACATGATCTGTCCAGTTTGAGGTGCCAGGCAGTCACTGTCACAAGCTTTTTGGGGGATAAAGGTTTATTGTTCCATTCATAATGTGTACACAATGCAAACAGAGATAACGTATTATGTGACCTGGTCAGACATTATCGAGCCGGTCCTGGATTAGTGATCCAGGTTTTAGTTTTCCTGTCCATAAATTTGGTTGCCAATAAGCTGTATATATACTTAATGATGACCTCCGGTCAATGAAGAGCCTTCACAGCAGACATTAAAATGTAATCCAAAGTCAAGGTAAGCTCCAGCTCTATTAAAGAGGTCTAAATCTAAATCCAAGCTGTCTTAGCTGTTCCACTTTGATGACAGAGCAACTGGCTGAGGACCTTATTCGTGATCCACTCATTGCTCTTTCTCTTAAATCATTAATCCTTTGTCTTTTTTTTTTTAATCCAGTTTTCAATTCTTTGCATTTCTCACTCTCTCTGCCTTCCACTTTCAATTGTATTTATCTTCACTTCCATCTCTCAACCTCTCATCTTTCTTGCAGTCTCCTCAGTCACAGGTGACCTTGAGTTGTATCTTAACATGACATTAAAAAGACCTTTTGGCGGTGCTCGGTGCGGTATTCCCCGGGGATAGATATAGCTCAGAAATACACAGAGCAGACCTGCAGGATTGGCAGAAAAGTGAATCTAGGGTGGGCCACTGAATAACTTTAGAGAGCGCAATATATTCTGAGCTGGAGCTCTCTGACAGTGTTTACGTGGTTCTGATGGGAAAAGATTGTTCTTATACTCAAGAGTGGGAACATAAATCTTCATCAATGCATTACTTTTTATTCTTTTGATCAACAACAGCTTTAAGAATATCACAATTTGAAGAGGCAAAAAAAAATTTACAATTCTTTACATAATACCACAGATGCTATAATGTAGTATATACAACTATTACAACTATACAGTATATCATACCAATTTCTCGTGGACTGACTCATGAGTTCAGCTTCTTCATACAGCTGCGTTTTTAGATCATACATACCAACCAGGACGACCAGACGATGTCTGTCCTGTTGGCTCTCTATGGTAGGGGATCACCTCTCTGTAGGTCGGTGGGCAGATGGTGCCGTGTACCTCTTTGCTCCACCTCCGGATGCGAGCAGCTTCTCTAGTCCTGCCGCTTTTTCTGCTGAGCCGGAAACTCCTCCGTAAACCAGCTGAGAGAAAGAGGCAGGAGCCTTAGAGCTGTCAGGTGTGTCATTGTTATCCAGGAGTTTGGAACTGTGACACGTTTAAAACTCTCATTAGTTAAATCTCTGGTAGTTTCTCCTTTGCAGATGCAGAGAAATATGACAGTTCATTTGGAGAACAAGTTTCAGGCCAGCCGGCAAATGCAAATGCTTTGTTCATTTATCTTACTGCTGTGCTCCGGGTTTCCCTCAGTTCTTGAGGGAAATATCTGGCTTTTAAGCTGCTAATTGTTCCAATTAGTTCACAAGCTAGAAGCTAAATTTGTCTTTCCTTTGACGGTGGGGAGGTAGAATACAACTGGCTTTTGGGGCTTTTTGGCTCAGACATGAGAGCAGTAGCTGAGGACGAACTAACTCAGTGACGCTATGATTTGTCATATTCATTTGATCCCTTTTAATATATAATGATAAATTTATATAAACATTTAGGGATGCACGATAACTAACAGGAAATTATGACGTCATCCCGATACGTCCGATATTACGACGAATAGCCCCGATAACATATATTACATATATATTACATATTCTGTCAACACGGCAGTGCCTCCCTCCCTCTGAGCCTTGAATGACCGGCAGTGAATGTTATGTTCAAGTAACGTCGGCATAATCAGAAAAACGATTACTCAATAAGGAAAATCAAGAATACCCCCTCATGCCAGAAAACAACTCGTTAATTCGGTCATAATTTTGGTAGTTGCTGACTTGAATTGATATTTGCAGTATTCTCCCACATGTTACACATAAAAAAAGAAAAAAACAGAAAAGGCTGAAAAAACGATTAGCAAATGAGGGAACGTGGGAATTTACGTTACACCTTGAATGCAGCCTGGAGCACAGTGTACTAATCACAACAAACATGGCGGCGTGGAACTTCGTTAAAGTTTCAGAAGATAGTTTGGTGGTTATTTGTGACGAATCCTCCGAGCGAATTCTACGAGGAGGGAAGCACAAGCTTTAATACGTAAAACCCGATCGGCCACCTACAACATAACAATCGCTTCCATAGAGTTTTGAAATCGCACTAACGTGAGCTAACGGAAGCTAATGCTAACGTGTGCAAGCCAGCAGCAGCCTCTCTTCCCCTCCCCTCTCCTCTCCCTTATTCCTCTCATCTAAAGCTTCCATGAGATTAAAAAATAAAAACTACTTGAACCTCATTTACTTTAATTAAAGGTATTAATTTAAATGGAACCACAAGCCAAAATCCTTTAAATGCTTTATCTTTTTCAGTTTGTAATTTTGAGGCATGTATTTCCATCAGTTCAAGGAGCCTTTATTTTTTTCATATCAGTCAGTAATTAACCTTATTTAAGTTGATGTGAGATATCAAATAGGTTTGTTTGATAGCTTTAAGAAAATGTTTGTGAGGCTTGCCAATAGTTCTAAATTGGAAAAAATAAATATCTGTTCATATAAAAAGTCAAAACTATTTTTGGTTTTGTTCATAATATTGATGTAATGATCTTAGATATATGTGTGTGTTATCGTTATCGGTATCGGCCTTTAGGAGCTGAAAGTTATCGGTTATAGGTTTTAAAAAACAGTTATCGTGCATCCCTAATAAATATAATTACCCACATTTATATCAGAAATGGTATTACAAGGTAAGGTGATTATCCATTTTTGATACCTGCTCGTCTGCTTATAGTAACTGGTCTGCTTATATTAAAGGGGACATGGTAAAAAAATAATCATAAAGAATTTCTCTGTGCATGAGAGCTTATACTGTATCTCCATATCTGAGGTTTGGGCTGCCTCAGGCTAGAAAGAACATGTCCTTCAGTGTGCCGTTCAGATCTGCGGGGTGTTGTGACATCACAGATCCAGATTAGAGTATAATTATCCAACCTCCCCATCTTTATGTCCACTCACCTTCACATCATGGTAAATACTGTACCTCTGAGGTGGGTAGCACAAAGCTGTATGACAGATATGAAAACAGAACAGTGGAATGGTGTTGAGTGTTTAACTCCGACCCTTAAAAATGGCCGCTATGAACAGAGCTGTGAAGACATGGTTCTAAAGGGAGGTGTTGTATTGTATCAATGCAAATACTCACCATTTAGCTTGCTAAAAAAAGACAAACCCTCAATGTCTATAATGTCTAGATTCACACAATACCTGAAGCAAAGTCTACATTAAATTACTTAATACAAAAGTTCAAAATTTAAAATTCCATCAGCACTGTTGCTCCAAGCTCTGGAGTCAGTTGCTATCATGAGCAGCACATGTCTCCGTCACGCCACAACACTTGGCTGGTGTCTTGTCTGATATACGGCTTCTGCCATGTAACGGTGCTCTGGTCCAGCTTGGCAGGCTCGCTGCCTTTCATGATGCAAACCACTGAGAGGCTGCCAGGCTCTCTTCGACATTAGTCACAGTTTAACAAAAATGTCAGGGCATTAACCCATTTCCTCTTTAGGTTTCATTCTAAGAAACATCCCACCAACAGTCCAGATTGCAAACTTTTGTAAACACGGCATTTCAAACTGATGAGTTCACATCGGAATGTGACAGCTTTTTAAGTGCGCGAAACCGATGTTTTACGCAGAACAGAACTCTTATTCCCTAGAATCAATTAAGATCAAGAGGAAAACATCTTGTAAATGTCAGTCTTAAGTCATTTTTCCAGAGACATTTTCATCTGGCAAGTGACAAATGCTCCCTGCCATAAACTCTTGGAAATACTTCAAGATAAGACAGAGGAGAGGGCCCGGAGGACAAACAAACGGCGCACAGAGAGGGCCCGGCCAACATTCGAACAGAACTCTAGCTGCTGTGAAGCCGCGGTGCTAATCACCACATGGCCGTGCTGCTCTGACAAAAAGATGTACATCACGTTACAATGATGCCAGCAGAGTTTCTCAACAAAACTCCCCAGTGCGTCTTGTATATACAAAAAATAACAAATACTAAAAATAAATGTTCTTTTTATTTTTTTTTGGCATGTTTGCCATGTCACAAAATATGATATATAACGAGCTCTTTAGCTTAAATTAGCATAAAGACTAGCAGCAGGGGAATCAGGGAGCCTCTTCTGTCCTTTTGAAGTAATTTAAATGCTCCAAATCGAGCTAAATGCAGCATTATAATTTGCTTTAATTAAAAAATTGTGGTTTGTATGCTTCAAGTCATATAACAGCAAACTTACACCTCCCTTTTCTTTTTCTCACTCCGGTTACATGAAGTGACTCAGCGTGCATTGATAAACATGTACATATCCAGACAAGAAGGGAACAGACTGAATATCAGAGGTGCAGATCAGAAGTGATATAACGCAGCGTCTGTAACCACGCTGCCTTGTACAGACATCAGGAACACTTTGACAAGCCAAATCTCACATATGAACATCCTGCACTGCTGAGATACAAACACATCAGATTCAATCCATGAAATAAGGACTAATAGACTAAACCACACCCCATATCACCACACAAACACATCTGCATAGTACTGTATAGGGTCTACTTTCATCCTAGGTTTTCTTACATGTTCACGTGCATCATAGTGGACTGGTATCTGTGGATTTCAGTGTGACAACAGCTCACCAACGTGGATCCCAGTTATAGCTCCGTAGTCTACATCCTTCCGTGACTGGAGGAAGAAAAACAAAAAAAATAAGATGTTAGGTGAGGAAATCATGACTTGTGAATCTGATGTTTCATGCTCAAGTTTAAAAAAGCCTTGTCAGAGGCCAGTCTGTTGTTGTTTTAAATACTTAGCTACAGCACAGTAGCAGTTCACAGGACTGTCCACATTTTAGAAATATGTAGCAGCGAGCTGCTGCACGACTGTTATCCTTGGAAAACTTGCCTCTCTAAATCTTCTGAATTTTTAAACCCCCATAGCAAAACCTAAAGCAAACACATCTAACATATTATGACAGCTTAGCAGAAGACACATTTCAAAAGCAAATACACACCGACGGTTCCTCCCCCCTCATCTGTGCAACATGTGGAGAAAACAAAGGAAGTTAGTGGCAGAGAGCAGCGGCGCTCACCCATGACCTCAGCCTTCACTGGGACCTTCACGCATACCCCCCACCTCTCCATTTTAAATACCTCTGATTTAAGTTTATTTAAGTGTTTGCTGTGTTTTTTTTTTTTTTTTTAAATCCTGCCTCGTTACCTGATGGGTGAAATTGCTGAGGCTTGAACAGTGGTCTGGGTCTCTGCAATGCAACTTCTCCTGCAGGGAAAAGAAAAAGAAAATCAATCAATCAAAACTTTATTTATATAGCACTTTTCATACATAAAAATGCAACACAAACTGCTTCACAAAATAAAACAAAACATAAAACAGGAACACAACAAAAAATTCAAACAGGTTTTTTTTTTGTTAATAATGTAGAGATGTGAGATAATAAAAGATGACCTTTCATGCAGCTGTTTCGAGGGAATGAGCCCCGCCCGGCGGCTGCCGTCTCCGAGGTGACAGGCCTGCCACCAGACGTCGTCCTCCATGCTGACAACCTGCAGGACGTCACCCCTTTTAAAGGCCACGGCAGCCTCTTTGCATGGGATGCTGGGATCCTTAGTGGGATCGTAATGAAACAGAGCCTGCACAAACAGCTGAGGAGAGAAGCCCAATGCGTTTGAAGCCTTTTAGCATCAAGAGTTGGCGAACGGAAAATAGACATTCTCATTTATTTCTTCAGGTTTCTCATTTTCCACTGGAGCTTCATGAACCTTCTGCCTCTTGACAGCAAACACATCTTTGTCTGGTTTTTTCCTCACATGACGGCGTCATTTTTGAGAAATGACCACAATCATTGAAAATAATTTTTCTTAATCTGTTGCAAATGCTCCCTGCTTTAACAGATTCCAGCCTGACCAGCTAATGTGTCTATGCGGTAGCCCATAATTCTTTCTAAACACAAGACTGTTGAACCTAAAGTTTTCCACATAAGTCATGAAGATCCATTGTTAGTATAAAATCAAGTTGATACAGTTGAAGTGTTTAAATGACGAGAAGATGTTTAAAGAAAAAAAAAAAAAGGTCAGTGTCTCATCCTTGATTGTCTGATGGGATATTAAATCTTGAGAATATCATGCTGTGCTCATGACAGCACTGTGGTAAATTCACAAAACGCAACCATTTGAACAAGATACATCTGATATCATGCGTCTTTACTCAAAACACACGGAGCGCCATGCACATCCAGCTGCACTGCATGCTAATGTAAAAAATTTAAAAACCTGCAAATCATCTGAATAGGTTTAATATTTACCGGACCTCTGTCTTATTTGATGACATGTCTTCCTTTGGGGTTCCAGGAATGATTTTGAATTTGACTTCGCCCTGAGAGCGTGAGCCTGCACAAAAGACCGTGACATAAAAATATATTATTTTATATCTTTGTGACTCATTGGTGTCATGTTTGCTGGTTAACTATAAATCCACATGCATGAACCGATCAGCTTGTTCTGATAGAAAGATGAGAAACAGGCTGAAACAAGCTTCTCTTCTATGCCTGCAGGTGTCCACTCATCAGTAGCTTAATAGTTTACTTAATGTATTTTCCATGTATTAAAGCTGTACAAACATCAAAGTGAAAATTAGCTTAAGCACTGAATAGGGAAATGACCTTTTATCTGGTTCCAGCTGAGCTAGTAAGATTGATGTCTGTATTCTAATATGTTAAGGCCATTCTGCTTTCTTTTAAGTAAAAAGAACACTTTTGTGCCACAAACCTCAATTACACACAAAAATCATTTCTAAAACATGATGAATCTAACATTATTGCTGCCAAACCTGATCCGGTCCTTTGTCACGACGAGCAACAACACTTTTATCACTTTAAGACGCTGTGGTTTTTGTTTTCTCTCTTTATTTTTTAAGCAAACTTTGAAAACAAAACCAAGTCAATGATTCTTTGCAGGTGCCCCTTCCTCAGATGAAGGAGCAAATCAAGCCAACATTTATCTCTGACCTTCTACGTCTAAGTTCACACTGCAGACAAAAGTGGCCCAAATCAGTTTTTTTTTTTTTTTTTTTTGGTCCATATCCGATTCTTTTATGACAGAACTCAAATGGCACAAAATCCATATTTTTTCCACATGAGGCCTGAGTTATTTTCATATGTGGTCCTAAATCCACATTATTGACTACGTATCTGATGTTTTCCAAGGTGACTTCAATGTGAAAATCCTGTCTAGGGTGGAGTCCTACCACCACAACAGACTCCAGAGCTGATAGCCATCAAGATATAAAACCACGCAAGGCTTAAACTGTAAGAAGAAGGTAGTTTAGTGCTGTTGGAGAGAAATAAACAGTAAAGGAGAGAAGTAAATGATGTGACTGAGCTAAAGAGGCGAGACTGACCAGGAGAGGAAGGATTTCCTTTGGCTTCCTGTGCTCCAGTGAAACTCCGTTCACTTCCCTCAGTTCGTCTCCTTCGTGGATCAGACCTTCCAAAGTGTTCAAGTAAAACGCAACACAGTTAATTGTTCAGACATATTTACACCACTCCATCAAAAAGAAAATAGCTAATGTTTTCCTTTTTAACTTGAAAACTGAGACATGAATTTCATCCGTTTTTGCTTTTTTCATCTTTAACACAAATCAAACTTTGCACTTTTAATTTTTTTGATTGACTTTTTCATATTATAGAACAAATTAAATTAGTATGGACAAAAATCATGATACCGTACACGTAGCATGTTGCGGCACAACCTTTAGAGGCAGTGACTGTACTTGAACAACATTCTTGTCCAAACTACATTTTTCATGCTTTCCAGAGGGTCCATAGAGGGTCATTTAAGAACAGTCTAATGTTGTCTTATATTTTTAACAGTCATTCTTGGGTGCTTTTATTTGTGTGTCATCATCTTGTAAGAGGATTTTCATGACTGAAATGGTAAATGGACTATAGCATTTTTCTCATCTTGATGATCACTCAAAGCACTTTTACACAACAGGCCACATCTTTGTATGAGTCCATAGAGATCTACTGCCATTACTTTTCATCTGAGTCTAAGCAATGATTTTTCTCATACATAAATTCACACAAGGGGAGGACTCAAACCAGCAGGAACTGTAGCACTGCCTTTCAGGTTGACAGATGACTGTCCACCTCCTGAGCCCCAGCTGAGGCTACTCCTGACACTGGACGGTATGTTTCGCTCCAGGATGCCTCGAGGGTCACAAGACTACACCGTTAAATCAGCCCCAAACATACGGTATGACCAAGTCTCCTCCGTGTTTCACAGTATGTATTGTGTTCCTTTCTTCGAGAGCTTCATTTTTCATCTGTGAACTATAGCCGACGTGACTGGCCATGATGTTCCAGTTTTTTTTAAAAGACATCCTCTCACTCTACAGCTGGCGAGCGTCCATGCGAAGTCTGGCTCTTCTGAGATTTACTTTTAACTGTTGGTTCTTCCTGTGTCCTCTTTATGAAGCCCTTGTTGTTCAAACGGTGACAGATGGCGTGATCAAACGCTGACGGACCTTTGACCCTGAACTTCAGCTGTCTTACTTGGCTCTTTCTCTATCGTGTGCAGTTTCAACTTGGAGTTACATTTTCTCTTGCAATCACATCTTGGGAGGTTAACAACAGTCCAGCTGACGTTATACTTAATAATAATATGTGCAAATAGTCACAGGGGACATGAAGATGATTTGAAATGGCCTTAAAGCCATCATCATTAACGTACTTGTCTATAGTTTTCTTTCTGATGTTCTCACATAAAACTATCCGTATTTTCTGGACTATAAGCCGCACCTGAATATAAGCCGCACCCATTAAAATATAAACGAAATATATATTTTGTCACATATAAGCCGCACTGCCGGTATCCAGGCTGAGAAATAAGATATTTACATCGAAAGATTTGTAGTGTGTGTACCATAAGTGTTTATTCATATACTTGAACTGATTTTTCCTCCTCCTGTGTACTGAAACCCCCCCACACAGCAAAGACGTCCGGAACAGACCCGTGAAATGGACCCGTATCGGAGTCCACTTGCACTCAGTGCCTGATCCGCTTTGGAGCCGGATCGCGGACCTGCTGGCTCCACGCTGTGTCTGGTCCGCATCTGCGATTAAAACCTTACCTCTGCAGGTGGGTGGGTCCACTCAGAACACTGAAATCCGCTGGGAAACCAACAAACTGACTGGACAAACTGATAAATCCAGGTGTGTCTGAGTAGCCAGAATGGTCAGACACACCTGGATTAATCAGTTTGTCCAATAATAATAGGTATTGATGCTCACAAAATGAATGTAAAGTAGCATAGCCAACATGGGCTACTTAACAAAAACAGAATAGACCTTTAACTACTTGGTTTGTTTTTTGTTTTTTGAACTTTCTGATAGAGCGCCCCCTGAGGGCTGAAGAAAAATTCATAGAAAAGCCTCATCTCTGTATAAGCGTCATGGTTTAAAGCGTGGGACAAAAGTAACGGCTTATAGTCCGGAAAATACGGTATCTCTTTTGCTTACTGACTTAGAGCAGGCAGTGATACCAAACTACACAGGAGTAAGTGGTTTCCCTTTTAACTTTGTGTTTGATTGAAATACTGAAAACACCCGTGATTCTACGGTAAACAATTAGCTTGAAACATGAATGCAAAGCAGTGATTTATGATCATTCCCAGGGATACCAGCTCATCTGTCCAAACTAGTTTAAAATATTCTTGTAGAATGCACAACAGCTCTTCTCCTTTTACCTGTTTATTGGTTTGTTTTAGCACATACTAAAGGCATGCAGGTATACATGAAGCAATAAAGAAAAATGAGGATATGATTCAGTGATCAGCCAGAACACCAGCAAATTAGTTGGAGAGTTTATCAGCTTACCACTTTTATCAGCTGCACCCCCTCTCATGATTCTTGCAACAACGATCGCTCCAGTGGATTTGTCCCTCTTAATCGTTGCCCCCTTGAGGATGGTGATCAGTCAACGAACGCACAACGGACAAACAAGCAGATGCAGAGAGACACGGGGGTCAGAGCACGGAGACTGAAAATAACATGCTGCTTTTATTACGGCTCATTCAGAGGTCATTCATTCCAGCGAAGTTTTTTGTTTCAGGATGGGACCATTTAGCTGCCTTCATGTAACGCACAAAGTGCTGGAAAAGGTTACTCAAATCAGCATCATTTTCCCCAGATGCAATTGATGTGGTGTGAATCATAATGGAAAGAGCATCCTATGTATACGACCACAATCAACTCATGTTCGACCCAGTTGCCTGGAGAAACATGCTGGATCGATCAGAGAGAGCGTGTCAGAGAGAGGTCAGTCCCCTTCCATCCCAGTTTTGGGATCGATACAAGAGTACGTTTACCATCACTGGCCCAAATTGCCTTTTGGAAGCTTCACCGCTAACATGAGCACACACACAAACACTGCAAACATGATCACGAAGTAAACGGTTCTCATATATGCCCCTAGATCATATTTTCCTTAAAAGAAAAAGATTAAATCCAACCACAAGGGTTATTTCAATGGCTCTGTTTGTTTGTCTTTTCCTTAAGCAGCATATCAGAAAAAAAAAAAAATCACTGAAATTTGTTGAAAAGGTCACACGCAAAAGACTAAACCTTTAAAAGAACTTTAAATTTCCTTTGAAGGCATTTTTTAACAAATCTATTTTTTTTTTATGAAGCTACTAAGCCAACGGTGCCTCATTGTCATCCATGACTGAATGTTTTTTCATCTCGTTCCAGATTCAAGTACAAAATAAGCCTGAACTTTTTTCAGTCATTAAAATAAATGTTGAGGTTTTTGGGGGCACTGCCGATGGGATGCCGTCTTTGTAATCTCAGCGGTTTTCTGTTCTGCTTCAAAAAAATAAAGAAAATAAAGAAGAAAAAAACCAATTCCAGAAATAAGTGACAGTGACTTGAAATCAAAGCAGACAAATCTCTGCAGTGGCATCAAGAAAAATAGGCTGCAATCAAGGGCTTTAAAACTAATTTATGTGCATTAGAAACAGAGAATAAACAATTCCTATTCATTTACGTGTACAACTCTGCTGTAAAGACTCTATTACAAGGCTTTTCTTTTTTTTTTTAACAGTGATACAACCTTGTTACAAAAATCCTAAAACTATGTCACAGCTGATATGTGGAGAAACTGACTGTGTTTGAAGAAAGAAATCCAGAGTTAGAGCATAAATATGGAGGTGATTCAGGCCGCTGCAATAACTGTTGCTTATGTTTCCTTTCATGTTGCACATTAAAGTCACACCCTAGCAAATGTGGATTTATCAGCCATGTCATTTGACATTATGACATAAAAATGAGGCCTCGACAAAAATTCCAGTTTGAGTCTCTTGGATGAATGAATTGCTTTGAATTAGCAAATGTCAATGGTAGAAGCCTTTTAGCGTAGCTGCCTTGTTTTCTTAAGGTGTCTGAAAGTTAAATGTGCGTCCTGCAGTGACATTTAATGGCGAAGTTGCATATTGCAACCAACTGAAACATCGGAAAGAGTTACTGACCAGGGGCTCTTCGGTTCTGACAAGGCTGACAATTTTGACCGAGTCCTCGTCCTCCTCCAGCACGTCATCAGGAACTGGGTGGCAGAGTCGGCTCAAAGTCCCTCTGAGCCACAGCATCATGGACACACAAGAGACTCTACAAAGGAAAGACAGCAAAATCTATTATTTCACTTTGAACACCAGGATTCTAGAAATCCACAGACACAAATGAATTACACAGAGGAGAAAAAAAAAGGAAGTGTTTCAGGCCAGTTTACAATTAGTCAAACTGGTTAAGCTAAAGATGATTAAAGGCAATATTAGATAGTGCAGACAGGGATACATTACATAACCAGCCACTGATGATTAATTGAAGGTCATTTTTAAATTGACGGAAAGAAAAAAAAAATCCAGTAAGTTTGGTTTGCTTTTTCGGTTTCATTTCAGCAACTTACTCCAAAAGCAGGACATTTTTTATTGGTCACAGTCCTTCAGTGCGAACATGCCAAATGTGACTTGGAGTGCAAAGGGCTGCCAGTTTGTGGCCCACCTGAATGCAACCTCCCACATCACTAATACTCCCTGAGATGATCTGACTCACTGTCAAATCAGAGACAGTTCATAAAGTTAACTTTCTGTTACCTTTGGCTGCATGAAAACCTCTGTTGTGTTACCTCTTACTATAAGCATGCTTTAAAAAAAAAGGTGGTGGCGTTGGGGAGTTAATGTAACAAGAAAGAACGAGAATGAGGGAAACATCTGCTCATCAACTTCAGCCAGTCCATCTGTCAGTTAGTCTACTTGTTATCCTCGTGTCCATCAACAGTTTCTCCATCTAGAAACTGCCAACATGTGAGCAATGTGTCTCTGGCTACTTTCAAAGACCGGCTTCCAAAAAAACAAACATTCATTTACAGCGTATTATACCCAGCATCGCTCATAAGTACGTGTGAGCTCCTGTGCTGCAGCCAAGAACAAACGTGTCATTAGAGCCGCTCAAACAAACTGTTACTTGTCGGCTGGCTTTGGCTTCTCATTAAGATGAGCCACAGCTTTGGCAGTTCACTGGAAAACCATACTCTGTGTGCTACGCACGTGCGTGTGCATCTAAAAAACTGACTTCCAGCGGATCTGAAGTAAGGAAACATGGATTTGAGTAGTGTGGGCCCTCTGTGTGTGCAGAATAATAAACAGAACTCCAGTGTACATTTAGCTTCAGTGCAAATGTGGTTGGTAGATGTCAACACCTCTCAGGAGGCAGAATAATGGGGTGAAATCACTTTAATTCCAATTTACAGTTGGATTTCTTTGGAACATTGCATGGCTCATTAGAGAGTACTGATGCATGTGTTGGACCTCCAGCGGTCCGTCACCTGAACAGTTTCAGGATAACAGAGGTGGTTACATAGAAGTTCAGCCCTCAGATTGCAGATCTAGTGACAGTGATCTATGTGAAGAAAATACTATTCATAAATAATTTGCATGTACAACAATGCAGAGAAAAAGTCATTGCAACTTTTTCCCAACTTTTACCCTTCACCTGAACAGACTAAGCACACCTTCAGCATCAGTCCACAATGGTGACGGTAACAACTTACACATGACGAAAATGTACTTTTTTTTTTAAAGTCGCAAGTAGTAAAACACCCTGCAGTACACATTGATCCCAATCTAATAGGCTCTCCAGTGGAGGAGCCAAGGCAGATTGGCTTCAGAGTGGCCTCACCCTGCGACCCGCGGGACCCTTAAGGATCCATCAAGCAACAACAAGAGTCATGTGGTGTGATGGGGACCGACACCGCGTTCCCCATCTGGTTCTGATGTCGGGTCCGGTGCACGTAGATCCACACACTGTTTCTACCAAACCTGCAGCCAGTTTATTCAAGTGAATTTGATGTCTGGGCGTTTACAACAGAATCAAGTTCACCAGGACGTTATTTGTTTTACATTTGTTTTATTTCTGTCAAAACTTGGACACATTATTCCATGCCTTTCCTGACTATTGTTTTTTCCTTCTTTTTTTTATTTTAAATGACAGATACAGGAAAATTAATTATGTTTTTTTCTATGTCTTGGAAATGTGTGGGAGATAATTGCCAAAATTATTATTTATTTTATTTTATTCCTGATCTTGTTGTTTTACTCATTCAGACTACTGAAATCTTTTTCTTTATTGAAAAGCTCTCACATGACTAAACTCTGACACAAAAAGACTCTGTGGCTTGTACCTGATTAATTATCAGAGTATTATGAAAAAAAATAAATCAATAGATAAAATCTGCCGGGCAGCACTTTAAAGCCACTTTGATTAGTTTCTTATTGTGTTTGTGTTTTGCTGACAGATAAAGAACTTTTATTCCATCCAGTATTTTTAAACACACTTCATCCTGTTAACAGTTGCTGTGTTTTTTCTTTTTTTCCTTTTTTTATTGCAATCAAACAAAACAGGGCGACAAACAGAAACCAAAAAGCAACAGAGCACAAACATGAAAAAGAAAAATTAGTCGAAAACAGAATATGTTGTTGACTGAAGGTTGGAAAAATGTAGTTTGGCTTGTCTGGAAGTGACCCAGATTTAGAACTTGTCTACTTTATGGAATAGATTAGTTTATTTATGCAACACGTCAACTTTTACTTTAATCAGGAGACTACTGTTGATCCAGGCTGGTAGCTCCATCAGTTTCTAGTCTTTTTGCTAAGTGACCTAAATGACGTCACGTGTGTTGTACAGGGATTGTCCCTTTCTCTTTACTCTTGCTGCTTTTATTTCTTTTGTCTGGTAAAACTGGATCAAAGAGTGGACTGAGGAAGCTTTTATCCAATTGTTCTCAACCTTTTTTGAACAAACGCCCCCCTGAGCCACCATGATGCTCTAAACGCACCCCCCCACCCCAAAAAACCCAACAAAAAAAAAAAAACAAAATGTGCGCGTGTGTAAGCATGGATTTTAATTTGTGGAAATGGAAATAATGGAAATAACATGGAAATAATATTATAATACTGTAGTTGCACTGGGACTGAAACCTCTTCAGTTGATCTTCTGGACTGTGAGGCTGAATTTCTGAGATTGAACTTCGAGACTGAATTTAAATCAAAATAATCTTTCTTCAGAGAGAAAGGCCACACCGCCTTTTATGATTTTTGAATTCATCACAACATTTGTAAATAAATTCTTGGAACTAAGAAAAAAATACCACCACAGCAGAATTAGTTGAAAATCAGTTTTATGGGTAGGCTAACTGAAGATGTCAGCAACATCATGCACACTTCACGTGAACAGTGGTGAATTAACCAATCATTGCTCGGTGATGGAATAAATCCATAATTTATATAATTAGTATTGTACTGCCGGCACTTTTTCTTGTTTTCCGCCATTTTTGATTGTACTGTAAATGTTTTTGATTAAATGTGATTACGTCGTCTTGATTGTGTATGTTTTCATTGGTTGTTGATTCAATGTGTTGGGAAGGGGTTTCTCTGCTGCTGTGTGTTTATGGGCGTTACTATGGCGACTGAGCCTGGTCGGCTCGTCTGATTGTGACGTAGAGAGAAAAGGAGATTTTACCGGGTCATGGAAGCAGCAGACTCGGGGTTTTGGTCTCAGACAGCAGATTTATTTTTTGAAAGGAAATCTGAGCACAACATTTTATTGAAACATGTTGTGAGGGTACTCACGAAAGCAGAGAACACTTTGGGCGAGAGTGTAACCTAATAACATGTGAGTTATGTACAATGCAGGGGCCCCACAAACATAAACAGATTTGCATTATAAAAAAACATCTTGGAAAACAATGGAAGTTTAAAATAGAGTTCTCAAGGCGTGGCGCCCCTCATTTGTGCCTGAGCGCCCCCCTCTCAGCCCTGACGTTTCCAGCGCCCCCCCCCTAAAGGTTCAGAACGCCCCCGCTGAGAAACCCTACTTTAACCCAACACAGACTTTTGAAGATACAAATCTTTACCATAAATTGAGGCTTGGAAAACAGGGCCAGCAGGTCTTTGACTTCATCTCTCCAGCTTTGGTGGATCAGCTCCTCTGCCAACTAAAAGAGAAAGAGACAGACATTCAAGATGCATTTTCAACATGCATTCAAGATGCAATCATGATTTTGTTCTGGGTCAGGCAGGACAGAGGAATGAGGCTCATCACTGGATGGTGTCTCGGGGTTTTGCAGTCACTGACTTGACAATGAACTTCTCTGTATAGCTAAGTATTTTAGAGGCAAATGTGAGACCACTGGTCCTGCAGCTAAGGTTTGGCTGCAAATTGGGTCACGTGACAGGACAATGACCAAAAGCTCGCCAGTAAATCTACATCAGAATGGCTGAGGATAAAATAATCATAATTTTGGAAACGGCTGAGTCAAGGTCCAGACCTCAATCCAAGTGAAATGCTGCAGCAGGATCTTAAGTCTATCAAAATCTATACATTGTTTAATCAAGGGTGTACTTAGTATTGCCCATAATTATTCCCCTTCCCTTTAGCCCCATGCAGGAAAAACAAACTACCAAATCTTCAGGCCGACGCGACAGCTGCAGTGACAATGAAAGCAAAGCAGCCTTGACCGTCAACAGCGAGCAAACTGGCAGCAAGTGACTGTGTGCAGTCGCCTGTCTTGTCAAGCATACTATTGTAATGACTTGTACTGCTTCAAGATGTCGAGGCCAGCTCCACAGACACAATGCATGAAGGTCATTAGTTTCCACTGTGAGCAAACAGAAGCCTCATTGAGAGGAAACAGAACCACGGTCTGGCCCTTCCAGTCGGCTCCGATGATTTAAGCCAGGCAGAGAGGGACCGCTGAACTGAATCAAAAACAGAGGGGTTGAAGGGAAGGAGATGAGTGCAGAAAAGAGGGACACTATGGAAACATGGCAGAAATTGCAGCAGACGGGGTAAATGGAAAAGATAATGCAGGGCAAAGAGAACGACAAGAAAATGAGAAGGGAAAGAATAAAGATAACAGAACAGAGATGTGGCTTTAGGTTGCAGAAAAGAAAAGTGTGCAAAAACAACATCTCAGTTGTGCAGAAAATAAAGGTGTAAGATGGTTAAAAAAAAAGGAAAAAAAGCAATGAAGGAATGAAAAATAAAATAAAAACAGGATAGTGAAAAGGGGGCTGGTGTATTAGATATAATGTACACCTGAAGGGAATGGAGACTGTTTATACCATTTAGGGTTACAGTCATCATGGGAATGCTCTTTCACTTCATCTTAAATCTGAAATTAATTGTATTCCTACAGCCTGAATAATAAAACTGCACAAAAGATGATTTTAGCAGTCCACCAAGCACTGTCCTCAGTGATCCTACTCCAGGCAGACAGATACAAAATGTATCTTTAAAATCTATCCCAGATGACAGTTTTGAGATAAAATTCCACAATTAAGAGTACAAAGGAAGGAACACACATTACTCTCATGCTTGTGTGCGACAGGAGAGACATCTGTATAACAGCAGAAACATTTTAAAGTGAAAAAAAAAAGCGCTTTTCTGTTCTCTCTGCTGTCAGACAGTCCCTAATGGCAGCATATCTATCTGCGAAAGATGTTTGGAGAGAGTCACACACATCTGAGGCCAGACTCGCCGCATGCTCCTGGACAGGGATGGGACTCCTCTTCTCAAAACGCTTCAGCCGCTCATGGATCTGTCAAACGGGGAAAGAAGAAGAACAAAGGCTTTCTCTGTTTCAAAAAGGCAGCCAACTTCAGTTGTTAGTTCTTATTCAATAACTGAGGAGATTGTGCTTTTATTGTCAAGATTATATTTTCAGAAAGACCTGCTGTAACCATGGAAAGGTCACAAACCTATAAAGATTTCAAAATAAATGTCAACATTAATAGCAGTAAGTTTGTGAAAATGTATTTACATGACAGTTCCTTTTTTTTTAACAACTGGAAAGGCAATGAATATGTTCATTCAGGCGTGTAGATTTTTATGAAGTGTAACAAATTTTGATGCACTGGCTGAGACATGTTTCACGGACTGAATGCAATATGATTTTGTCAATTAAAGTATACAGTTAACAAATATCATGCAATTTGCTTTACCTTGATCAGGTCAAACAATGAAGTTCCAGTAAGATATTAATGCTTTTTTTCATTATTATATGTGGAAATAATCATTCACCATTCATAATAATTCATCCACTTCAGAATTTCTGACTTTTCTCTTGCACATTTGAAAATGTATAATGTCAGAAATTGAGGATTTTTTTAAATTAAGGTTTTGTCAGAAATTGACATTTTACATTTTACCCACAATCCAATGCACATTTTCTTTTCTTAAATGGGCCTCATGTCATAATGCTCCCTCAACTTGAATTTGAATTAATGCATGGTCATGGAGTCTTAACTCTGTCATTGACCTGTACTTTTATAAACTAGCTGTCCTCAGACATCATGTTTCATGTTGCTTAGGGTCTGAACAGGGTTAGAAATGGAAAAAAAAAAAAAAATTAATAGTCTTCACCTTGAAGAGCAGGTGAACCTTCTTCTCCATCAACATGCTGTGGAGGAACCTGTAGTCCTCCTCTCTGTCAGTGTGAGATTCTGTTCCAGACATCACAGATAACAACAGCTGGTATCCATCTGGAGAGAGAGGGGTGGAGTGTATGTAAATATGAATATAAGTGTGGAAGTGAGTGCTCCACTTGCATTTTTTCTTCATTCACAAACTGTGCTTCTAAAAATACCAAGTGAGATCAAAGATCAGAGAGAAGATGTGATAAAAAAGACTTTAGGTAGCTGCACTGAAGCAGGTTTTACTGCTTGACTGTGCACTGGTTGTTTACTTATATCTTGCCATTAAAACACATAAACTGTGTTTATGTGTTTCTTTGTCTATACCTCTGTGTTCAGTTTGGCTCAGCATCTTCCACACCAAGAAAAAAAAAGGAAACTAACAGACAATGAAAGCCTGGCAGAAGCATGATTTTTTTTTTTTTTTAAGTTATTTTGTTTTATGGGTGAAGGGAACCAACTGAGCATAACAGGAATTGAGTGAAGGCTGAAGGACAGAAATTATTTTGTTTTCCACATTCCACACATTTAAAGGATGTTTCTACTGAGTAACTACTGCCCCCTGTTGGTGGTGGTCAATCCTTACACAATGTTTGCCCTCAGTCCAAAAAATCCTAATCCGCTAATACATTCTTACATTTTCCTTTGAAAATATCAAAATTAAAAGCTTTAGTACTGTATGTTTGATTATCCTACAAAGATTTTGATTCAGAAAGGGTTTTATATATATATCAGAGATATAAAAAAATTTTAAATAATGAATAAATTCAGTTTTTACATCTATGTTTACATTTTATTACAGCTTGAACACCATGAAACCAGGATATTTTGTAACCCCCCTCCCCTTCTCTCCCTCATACCAAAAATAAACAGATAAATAAATAGTCATTTTTACTATTCCTTCGCTCAACATTTATAAGATTCTAAGACACATTGTTCCAATAAACTTGAACTGTGTAATTATATGGTGGTTGCTGTTATATTTTCTCCACATTGAGGACAACTGGGGGGCAGGTCAGGACTGCAGGCAGGCCAGTCGAGTATCCTGCACACACTCAGCCTTAGCCATGATTTTGTAATGTGTGCACAATTTTTTTTTTCATTGTCCTGATGAAAAATGCATGAATGTCCCTGGAAAAGATGTCCTCAAGGCAGCATATGTTGCTCTAAAATCATGCGATTTTCTGACTTAATGCTGCCATCACAGAACAGCAACTGAAATTTGTTAAAAGGAGTTAAGTTGGTTAGAGAAGGCTGCAGAAGATGGTGTCAGATGGAAATGGATGATGCTCATAATGGAAAAGCTGGAGGAAGAAGACAAACTCAAAACAGAAACATCAATAACAAAATGCACTCACCAGAATCTCTTTATTCCGTTAGGCCCCAGTCAGAAAGACCATGTTGCTTGAATTCAACAGACAGCAAACTGCATTTGAATATCCACTTGTAGTGAGAAGTTATGAAGCGTTCATGTGGTCTGACTGTAAAAGAGACTGTCCCATTTACTGTCAATACGTGCCACTTCTAACCTAAATTAAGCCTGCCAGCAATCAATACAGCAATAGCAGCACAGTGATTGCAGAGCATGGAATATAATGCTGACCTTTAGTAACAAACAGATTTATATGAATGTTAGAACAGCACTTAGAGGCCGTCCTCTACATTAGTGTACTGTATTGTAGCCCTCCTGCTTTTAATTCCAGTGTTTTCAGTCCATAATAGAAAAAGGACATTGAAAAAATTATTTGAACCTAATTAGGTCTAGTTTTTCTTCTTTTCCTTTCAGTTGTTGCCTTTGGGGGTCACCAAAGTGAATTATCTACCTTCATCTAACCTCTGCATCCTCTCCTCTCACACCAACCAACTTCATCTTCTTTTTCACTCTATCCATAAATCTTCTCTTTGGTCTTCCTCTAGGCCTCCTACATGTCAGTTCCAACCTCATCATCCCTCTACAGATATATTCATTATCTCTCCTTTTTACGTGTCTAAACCAACTCAGTCTGGCCTCCCTGACTTTCTCTCCAAAACCCAATCCTTATTTAACCTAAAAATAAGGTAAATAGAACCAAAGAAAAGCAACACATAACATACAGTATCAAACCATGGCTCTCCAATTAGCAGATCACACGACCTACCTTTTTGTACTGCTCCAGAATTTGTCAAAGCCTTAAAAACAAACAAACAAAAACGAAACAATCAAAAAACAGATTAGAATGAGTCATCATACGTTTTCTTAAGCCTGTACAGCTGTTTACATAACAACAACAACAATAACAATAATAATAATAACAATAATAATAACATTATTATTATTATTATTATTATTATTATTATTATTATTATTATTATTATTATTAATAATAATAATAATAATAATAATAATAATAATAATAATAATAATAATAATATTCCCTTATTGAAATGTTTTATTTTGAAAGGTATACCGGAAGCTCGTTTCCCTTAGCGCTCTGCGTCCTCGGTTTCCTCCTGCATCTCTGCTGAGCTACGTCGGTCAATTCAAGCGCATACCTTAACTGCGTGCCAAACGATGCACTGAGGGTGGTTTTTAATAAAAAGACCACCCGCTATGCAGTGCTGGTGCTCGGCGCGGGACTTGTAACTGTCAGTTTGTTAGGACTGACTGAAAACAGACCAGGAAGCTGAAGAAAGGGGGAAAAAAAAAAGAACTGAGAGCAGACGGGAGGCCACGGTTCCCCCTCACACACATACACTCATCACCGCGGCCTTGATGGTGATGTATGCAAGGAAACCAGCAAGAGTCAGCGATGGGTAAATTAAGCACTTGTCTTAACGTCCGATAACGTACTCGGTGGTTTAGATAATCATTTTAATTTGGAGGCTGGATGTCTCCTTGTAGTTGCTAGTTGTCACGGCTATCGTTTTGTTTTCAGTTAGTTAGCCAGAGGTTCCGGATGTCTCTTTAGCTAGTCGACTAACGCTACCTTTACCTCAGCTAACGTGATAAATACAGGTCACACAGGGGGGATTAAACGAAACAGATATTTTTAAAAGGATACATTTTTTTTAAATTTCTATTAACAATGTCAGGAAACTGCTTAATCTAGTTTAACGTGCTAGCTTGGCTAACGGTAGCGAACGCAGTATGCTAAATGTGCAGCTAAAGGGGAAACAAAGTTCAGATGAAGCTTAACGGTTCAACTCCAAACTCTAACGTTCTTTATATGTATCTCCACAGGTGTAACGAAAGAAGGGATTCGCAATCCTATCCGGTACGAAATGTTTAATTTGTTACCTCACCTGTCATTACACTCCACTAAGGTAAATAAGAGTTCCAGTATGTTTCCATTCCATGTTGGAAGATGTAGCACCTCCATTCCTCTCAGGTAAACATCCTAGAGGAACAAAACAAACCACTTTATATTTTTTGAGTATTAATTTACTTTACAATTCAAAACTTTAAGAATTAGGGTAAGGTGTGTCCAAACAGTTTTTTTTTTTACCCTGACTCCTGCTGTAAGATTGAGCACATCTCAACAAAACTATCTGTCATGCACTCTCTTTCTAGACCCATAAATCTCAGTCAAAGAGCCAGTCCAGCAGCCTTCAACGCTACGACAAGGTGCGAGATGTGTCATCTGATCCCATGCCCCCTTATAAAGTGCTGCGACGCTCAGACGACAGTCCTGTCAGCAGACATGCAGACAGCGCAGGACATGCAAGGGCCAAAGCTACTCATAATGTTAGAGGAAAAAATGGTAAGCTTGGGTGTGGTGACTTTGCATGTATATTTAATTTTACTAATATTTTTTTTTTCTTTAAACAGAAAATATATAATGGTCCATATATATGCACACACCAACACACATGCTCACTAACTACTTTATTAGGTACACCATTTCAAATGCTTTTTAACAATCAACCAATCACACATGTAGATGACGTCAAGCCAACTTGCTGAAGTTCAAACTGAGCATGAGAATGGGAAAGGAAGGGAATCTAAGTGACTTTGAGAGTGACGTAGTGTTTAGTTGTAAGTCCCTGATTTGAGCATTTCCGAAATTGAATAAAGTGAGCGGCAGACGTGTGGATGAAAATGCCTTGTTGATGCAAGGGTCAGAGGAGAATGGGAAGACTGGTTTTAGCTGATACAAAGGCAAAAGTAACACCAATAACCACTTGTCACAACCAAGTCATACTGAATATCATCTGTGAACACACAACATGTTGAAGCTTAAAGACCATAGTTAACAACATGAAACTGAGGCTACAATTCACACAGGCTCACCAAAACTGGACAAGAAAAAAATGGAAAAAAACAAATGTTTCCTGGTCTGATGAGTCTAAATTTCAGCTGTGACAATTCAATGACTAGGTTCAAAATTTGGTGTAAGCAACATGAAAGCACGGATTCATCCTGTCCTGTATCATTGGTTCAGGCTGGTGCTGGTGTTGTCATTAAATGGGTGATGTTTTCTTGGCACACTTGATATCAGTTGAGCAGCGTTTAAACACTACAGCCTTCCCTGAGTATTACTGTTAATCCTGTCCATGCCTTTATGACCACAGTGAACCCATCTTCTAATGGCTACTTCCACTAGGGTAATGCACCATCTCACGAAACTCAAATCATCTTAAACTGCTTTCTTGAACATGACGATAAGTTTACTGGACTCCAGGGGTGTCCAAGTCCGGTCTTCGTGGGGAGATAGATGATTCACTGCTACCGCACACCTGATTCAAATGAATGGATCACCACCAGCGTCTCATAAAGTTCTGTTGACAACCCATTCATTTGAAATGGGTGTGTTGGGGCAGGAAAAACATCTAAGACATACCAGACAGTGGCCCTCATGGACTGGGTTTGGATCCCTTGATGTAGTCTCCAGTGGCCTCCACAGTCACCAGATCTCAGTCCAACAGAGAAGCTCTGGGATGTAGGGGAATGGGAGATTTGTATTATGGATGTGCAGCTGTCAAATCTGCAGCAACTGCGTGATGTGTTAGTATGAACAAATCCGCCAAAAGAACCTCAGTGAAAAGCAGAATTGGTTTCTGCTGTCAAACTTGCTGGGTGTCTTGTATGCACAGCTCATCTTGATTCACCCCACAGTATCTTGATAGGATTAAAAATTGGCCATGACCAGGCTGTTCCAGAACTCTTTTTTTTTTTATTTAAAATTTCTTTTAATTGAAACAGTATTGCAGTGGATTTTCCGGAATGTTTTCAGTCATTTGCACGTTGCATTGTCCCCCTCTGCTTTAGCACCTGCACAAAAACAGATCTTTCAAGCATGTCACTCTTGAAATCCTGGTCTTTGTCTAGGGATTTTATGGAAAACTTATCTTATGTTCTTTTTTTTTTGGATAGGAAAGGTTTCCTCTTTGCTCACCTCCCATGAAAATCTGTACAGTCATCATCTTGAGCACAGATGCATGCTTGTTGATGTTTTTTAGTGGAAAAAGTCTCCTTTGGGTTCTGCCGTATCAAACTGAGATTCCTTTTGCAGTCTGCTTTTGAGCTCAGCTTGCTACAGTGGCCTGGCCTGGCCAAATTGGAACTTGTTTTAAATATTTTTCTACTTGCATTGTGCATTAGTGTGATTGTGTGAGTGGGATTTCAAGTTTCTTTTAGGATCATTTTATGTCTTTTGCTAGACTTGTATACATTCACCACCATTTGGATCAACCATTGTGATGCAACCAAACAAAATACTGAGGCTTAATTAGATCAGCTCTTTCAAAGCCCTCTGTCACAACATGATGATCATTTGTATCTGATGAGGTACACCTGAATGTGGAGGTGTCATAGTAAACCGCTTTTTTTTGGTCACAGTCAACAGCTTTTCTGTTAAATATACATATACTTGTGTACTATTTTTAAATTGCATTTGTGAAGAAATTTTTGACCATTTCTGAATGTTGTTATTTATTTACAAAACCTTAATCTGTCATTATTATTCAAAGATTATATAATTATTACATATGCAAAAAAAAAAAAAGGTCTGGTTTTCACAAGGCTTCTCAATAGAATTCAGTACTACACATTTCAGAGTGCTGTATATTTTCTGTTACTATACTGAGGAATCGTTTTTTTTTTTTTTTTTTGCAGGGACCAGCAGCTCTCCTCAGGAGATGTCTCACAACAACAGCTCCCACCATGGTGGCGACTATCATGCGTCTCAGAGCAAGCCTGCAGACAGGGTAAGGTGCTTTCAGTGTTATCTGATGATAGAGCAACAGCAATCATATTGCTTTGGCAAATTTATCTGTGTGTGTGTGTGTATGTATATATATATATTTATATATATGTATGTGTGTGTGTGTGTGTGTGTGTGTGTGGTTGTGTGCGTGTATGTGTGTGTGTGTGTATATGTACAAACATGCATCCAATCAAACAAAAGTCAGCAACAATACTTGATTGAACCTTCAAATTTCTGCATTGGCTTTCCTCTATAGTTTACGGTGGTGGTTCCCAACCTTTTTTCCCTGAAGCCCCACTAGTGTCAGTTTAAGCTTCAGTGTGAAATTAACATTGTAGCAATGATGTAGGTGCACCTTTGCTGGAGACAGTATGCCATACCCACTAGGGCTGTAGCGATACACTAATCTCACGATACGATACGATACGATACATCTGGCTCACGATACGATATTATATCGATATTTTTCTAACAATACATTTACATCATTTTCTGTAAGATTTTAACAGGACAAAGTGATTTTGGTGACATCTTGTGAGTGTTCCAGTTTGTTTGAATTAACTGAACTGAAAGGTAGGTGACTGCAAACAACGTCGCAGAGAGGAGAGAAAGGAGACCTCTGATTGGTCAATTCTACATCCACGTCATTGAAGAAATGAGGAAGTACCCACATCTGTACGATTCTTGTTCTCCACACTACAAAGACAGCACATATTCTAGTAATTCATGGAGGGAGATTGGGATGAATGTGGGTCTGGATACGGCCGAGACGGTGAGGAAGTGGAAAAACACAAGAGATACGTTTAGTAAGTTTAGCTAGTTCGTGATTGTCCCTCTCCGTTGTGGCGTTGAATAACGGCGCAGACGCGCTTCAACATTAACATATATCAAAAATAACTGCGGCATACCGGGGACAAGATAAATGCGACACGTTGCCGCGAGAGTAAACACAGCCCTTAAAGCCGGCGTTTTCCACCACTGAATACGGTCTCAAATCCTGACAAATAAAGTTTGGCTCGCTCTCAGTTAGCATTACCTTGTCCGGGTGGTGACGTTTCAGGTGGGCTTGCCTCTCAGGTTGGTGGTATTTCCAGAGTACTTTACGTTTGAGTGACACAGCTTGCAAACCGCCATACTTTTGTCTAAATCTTCGCTTTCCTTTTTCTTTTTCAACCCGAACTGCTCCAACACATCTACTTTTAAGCACGCAGGCGCTGGGTTTATACTCGCCGCCATCCTCCTGACTGGCTCAGCTCTAGCTGGAAGAGAAAGAAGCTGCTTCTGGATAACTGGTTAGAAACGCTCTACAGCGACACTAGCGGCCGGAGGACTAAATGGCACTTTGCAGGAAGAGCACCCGTGCGAGACACGGGGGTTTTGAAGGGAGCTTAGAATATCGATACCCGCGGCTGAAATATCGATACTCTCTGGGAAATAAAATATCGATATATATCGCCGAATCGATAAAATCGCCCAGCCCTAATACCCACTTCCTTTTAGCCTAATGTGTACCTCCCCCCAAAAATATAACTATATATCAGGTTAGCCTGGACCGCAAAAGCTCATGCAAAGCTGTGATTGATGAACTTGGTAGCATTGTATTTCCTACTGCGTGTTTTCCTTTACTACATCCTGTACATTTTCAAGCCAGATAGACTGGTTGCTATAATACCTAAATAACTGTTAGTCAGGAATTTTCTGCTTCAATTCAGACAAGATCTACTCTGTTTCAGTTACTATGTCTGAGGTACATGAACCTCAGCACTTAAGGCTCCAGGCCTGCACACAAGAATCTGCACTGCCAACTAGTGTTGGGGAGTGTAATTACAGAGCAGTGCAAGTCTGCCAGTCTGGTGCAGCAGCATGTGGATTGACAATCCAAACATTTTGTTATCAGTTTTTCATAAAATATTTCTGTGATGCAGAATCAGCTTGAAGGACAGCAAGCTAATTTTCACAGGTAGTTGCTTTTGATGATATTTGATTTGACTTATTGTAGATTCTATTTATTAATTGGATATTGTGTTTTAACACAAAATGCGTTTGTCATTTGTTTGCAGTTTTAGAAGCCGTGGATCTGTTCCTCCAAAAATATTATTATTATTATTTTTTGTCCACATGACTCAGCAAACCCATGTGTAAAAGATTTTTGGGAGAAAATGGGATGCACATAAAACATTCAGAATCAGTTAAAACATGAACTAAGATGTTTTCTTTAGGCTTTCATACTGGTGACATTTTTAATGAGAAAGCACCAGGATGCAAGTTCGGCAAAGAGTTAATGCTCCTTTCACATCAAATGCAACATGTGCTATGCTTGTTGCTGGTTGCAGTGGACTTGTTGACAAGAACAAACAAGGTGGGAACTTCAGAACATTGTACTCTTGTCAGTGGGTTAGGAAGCTTCCAGTTTGTGTGCAGTATACCAGCAACAAAATACATCCGTCCCAGGCTAAAAAAGCCTTACTAGTTTGAAAAAGAAGATGAAAAGCAGCATGGAAAAGAATATGGGTCCCTGAGACCCTCAGGTTCAGGGAACAGTTCATGAAATTTAAGCCTGTGGAGGAGCTCAGTTTCCACACTGACTGGTTCATTATTGTTTTAGGTTCAGCCATCATCCTGGATGGATGCTTTGTGTGGATCATTTCTAAGGAGTGTGCAGGTGCTCTTTACAGCGTGCAGCATTCAAACCACTGGTGCTACATTCGGCAGTTTGACCTATTTTGATCATGCTGACCAAGTTGCTCAGTTCCACGCTTTGCTCTGTGCGGAGACAAACTATCAGTGCACAGTGCAAGTGATTGTAATCGATAGAATATCAAAAGTGCAGCAGTATGATGATGCCCCTTTTTGTGCAAAAGTGGCATCAGCATTCAGTCAATATTCAATATGGGACATCCAGAAGCTCAGCAGGATATAGAGCCCCTCCCATCTTCAATGGAAGCAACTGTTTGGGGGCATTTGGGATTCTTTAATGTTCCAGAGAAGGAGGAGTCAGACATTAACTCATTATAACTTCAAAAATATCATGGTGCCAGCCTTCAAAGTTGTGTTATATCAAAATTATATCTCAGTTGTATAATGAAGGTAAAACTTGGAAGTCTTGGTTTCAAGTATTGAGTGTTATAACTGGATGAGAAAATTTTGAACATCCATTCCAGCTATAGCAGATGCTTCAGCATTCCTTATGACTGTCTGACACACACTTTCAATTTTACTTATATCGTTCATGTTTATGCTTGTTTCACACAATCACAGCTCTAAAATATAGCTATTTCATTTTAAAACTGACTACATTTTCTAAGGGGCCGAGCCCAACTCCTGAAGAAGAACCACACCCCATAATTCCCCCTCCACCAAACTTTACACTTGGCTCAGTGCAGTCAGATGAGTACTGTTCTCCTGGCAGCTGCCAAACCCAGAGTCATCCCCTGGATATCCAGACAGAGAAGCGTGATTCATCACTCCAGAAAACGTCTCCACTGCCCTAGAGTCCTCTGCCAGCGTGCTTTACACCATTGCATCTGACACTTTGCGTTGCCCTTGGTGATGTATGGCTTGGATGCAGCTGCTCCACCATGGAAACCCATTCATGAAGCTTTCTGCACACTGTTTCTGAACTAATCTGATGGCCACATGAAGTTTAGAGGTCTGTAGCTATTAACTCTGCTGAAAGTTGGTCATCTCTGTGCCCTACGCACCTCAGCATTCGCTGATCCTGCTCTGACTTCCACATGGCCTACCACTTCATGGCTGAGTTGCTGTTGTTCACATTCACTTTGTTATAATATCACAAATAGTTGACACTGGAATATTTAGTAGGGAGGATATTTCACAGCTGGAGTTACTGCACAGGTGGCATCCTCTCATGGTACCATGTTGGAATTCACAGTGAGCGACCCGTTCTTTTACAAATGTTTGTAGAAGCAGTTAGTGCTGGGCGATATGGAAAAAATCATATATCACTATGGACTATTTTATATCACGATAACGATATATATCACGAAATACCATAATAAAGTTTGTTTTCAGTTATTCTCTGAAAAGTTTGACAAAAATTTCATTGCTTACTTTTCAACTTTATTTTGAAAGGACATTTAGCTGAACTGTCACAAACATACATTTTAGTGCAGCAAAAACAGGTAGGTACAGAGGTACAGTAGCTTTCACATTTTTTTTAAACTGCACAACAGTTTCTGAGAGGAAAAACACATTTTTGCACTGAAGTTCAGCTAAAATCTGTAACCTTGTAGTGCAAAGTTTGCAAACCAATATAAAGTGTCTAAAGTAAACATCAGGGTTGAAGAGAACTCTGTTTAAGGCATTAACCATGAATAAAAGTGCAAACATAAAAGGCTCCTTTGTAGAAGTAGATATGTTTCTATCAAATTTATTGTTGCAGGTTATTTAATTACATATTTGCTGTAATAATTGATAAAATTAGGTTAGAAACGATTGAAACGATAGAAGAGAAATGGCACGATACACACTTTTATATTGTCCCCACATGATATGTATCGTCATATTGCCCAGCACTAGAAGCAGTCTGCATGCCTCTGTTTGATTTTTTTTACATCTGTGCCCATGGAAGTGGTTGGAACACCTGAATTCAATGATTTGGTGGGTGAGTGAATACTTTTGGCAATATGTTGTATTTAGTGAAATATTTGAATGAGGCAGGTTAAGTGCAAAGCTTATACAAGGCTTTTATTATTAAAACAAGTGAGTTATTTTCAATTTATAGAAGTTGGTTTTACCCATCGAAAGAGTCTGCAGGAACACAAGATCACCTTAAACTTGTGTGTACACCACCTCAGTGTGGATTCCATGCCTGAGCCAGCAGGCTGTTGGTTGAGGCTTGATTAGTTTAAAAAAAAAAACATGAACAGTTGAAAATAAGTCACCTCCAAATTACCACATGCTGGTGGTAACTTGATTCTGGTAGCTGATTCTGCATCAAACAGTATAGCTCAAAACTGAAGCTTTGGAACATCTTTTTTTTTTTTTTTGTTCTCCTCCAAACTCTTTCCTGTCCATGACATCTCTTGGCCTTAATGCCCTCTCATGTCTTTTCTCTCAACACCAGGATCCAGCTGATGACTGGACAGAACACATTAGCTCCTCTGGGAAGAAGTACTACTACAACTGTAGAACTGAAGTCTCACAGTGGGAGAAGCCCAAGGACCTCCTGGAGAGGTAAGGCACTCTTAAATTCAAGCAGACGTACACTAAAGTACTGAAGTCGCTTTAACTGTAAACACCAATTTAGACTCCTCTAATGTTGAATTATAGATGACAATATCACATAAAGCACCAGTACTAAGAGAATATCATTCAACCTGAAGTACCGATAGAACAATTACAGCCCTTTGCCCTGCCGTTGTCATTGCTTCACAAAGTTTGTTTGCTTGTTTTTATTTCAGGGAACAGCGACAGAAAGACTCAGCCAAGATGGCAGCAAACAGTTTCCCCAAGGACATGGATTACAGACAAGAGGCCTTGCAGGACAAAACCACAACTAGTAAGACTGATGATGATCATAAGTCTATAAAAAAAAGAGATGTGGCTCATATCTCCTAGATATTAGTCCTCAGAAATGTGTTTGCAAGTGTTTCACTGCTCTCCTTCTCCACATAGAGACGGCATCTGGAGAGCAGTCCACAGCATCAAACTGCAGCCATTCCTCCTCTTCTTCTCAGAGCTTAAACTCAGCTGCTGGCACTTTAGGCTCTGCCCCATCCAGCATTTCATCCTCCTCTTCATCCTCCACGGGCCAGGGGCCTCCATCCATGCAGCTGCCATCGCCTGCGCTGCTCCAGGACCCCGCCCTCCTCCACCAGCTCCTCCCAGCACTGCAGGCAACACTGCAGATGAACAACGGCAGTATGGACATGGCCAAGCTCAATGAGGGTGAGCGTAGGAGAGCAAGATTTACTTTATGTGTTTTTTTACTTCTGCCTATATTGCTGTCTGCCAGCAGGTCTCATTTAATGGTGTTTGTTGTTAGGAGCAATAAAATATCTGTGGTGAATACAGATCACTCCCAAATCCACAGCATGTTCTGTGAGCCTTTGATTGATTTTATGTATGTATACTTAATTTAATTTTTCAGTATTAATACTGAAACTGATACCTTGTTTTTATCAGTGATTCCTGAAAACTAAAACTTGTTTTTCAAGTAGTTTCCGAAGATAAACAAATTATGTGGTTTTGTTTCATTTTTGTTTAAGCCCCATTAGGCATCAGTTGTTATTCCCTCATTCACTAATTTTCTTTTGTTTTTGTTTTTTTCGCAATGCAGAGAAACTAAACTAGGTAACAAATAATTGGTGGATTGTTGTCAATTCTTTCAACCTGGTATTCTAGTCTGGATTTTTCCAGGTTCAGTTTATGAAAAGTTCAGTTCAATCCAGAAAGGAAGACTTCTCAGGAATCTAGTCTGGGTTTTACTTTCTGACCTCCGAATTCAAAAGAAAGTGAGAGAAACTAGGTTTAGCAGCTTTGCTGCAGTTCAGTCCAGTTGTTCTCTCCAGGATTTATACAGTAGCTACTCATGGAACCAGATTGCCAGATGTATGACATTAAAACCTCCACAAAGAAGATAAAAACAGTCCAGTGACACAATGATTTGCTTCCACTCACTGTGACAAAGGTAGATTTACTATTTGTTAAAATCTCATGACAGAGGACGCAGCAATGCACTCATGGGACAAAGTAAAGGCTGATTTATGCTTCGGGTATCAGCTACGCACAGCCTCTACACCATCTTTGGCATTTATACCTGTGCGTCATTTTTTGCGTTACTCTGTAATTACACAGATAGCAGTGTAGGTTATTTTCTGCTGTGCTGAGTTTCCTTTCGGTTACGTCCTTTATGCAGCTCAGACATGGCAACGGAGCACATAAAGTATATTTATGTGAGTTGCAGCTGATAAATGTTGAACAAAAATCATTTTTGCAGACATTGCAGCAAACTTGTTTCACCCAACTTAAAGATGACAAAGTAGTATTCGTGGCTGGAAATGCAAAGAACAAATTGACCCATCGCATTGCATGCAGTCCACGTTGATGCGACGTGCAGTTGCATTTGGAGAGAGGTGCACATCAGGGCACATATGTTTTTAAACCTTATAGTGTAGCTACAGGCATCACTTTTATCAATTCTCTTCAGATTAGGTGCAACTGGAGCCGTTGAAGGTGTTTCCAGAGGGTTGTTTCTGCCTTCTCATGTCAGGACTTGGAGCGGCTGTAATTGTGGTGCTTCACTTAACAGTAGAGCAGTGGTGGAGCTGCTACAAGGTATTGAAGCAATTTGATCAATATCAGAAAGGTATTGATTTTTGATTACCCAGCCCTAAGCAGGAGAAACCTGAAAAGCTTCTGGTATCTTTTAAGTCCCCTGTATGGGAGCACTTTAGCTTTTCTGTGCGCACTGAACCAATACACGCAAGGAATCTTTATAACCGTTGGGACGTATAAGAAAACGTCATCCCACTGTGCCACTGTTGGGGGGGGGGGAGCCTTAAGAAACTCATCTAAATTAATTTGAGCATAGGATTAATTTTTTTGCATTTTTTTTTTTTTTTAATATACATACATTCTAATTTTAGATAAGCCATGTCAAAAAGACGAGTTGTTTTGGAATAAGATAATTCAAACATTTGACCTGTTGAATGTTGCTTGCTTTAAGTGTTTTTACTCATGAATTTTTTTTTTTTTTTAAATTTTGTCAATCTGAAAAAAAAAAAAAAAGATTAAATGCATGGCTTATAAACTGATTTTAACCGAACCATGGAAGAATGTGATCTGTCACAGCCGTAGCAGAAGGAATTGTTTAAAAATGGATTTGGTCGGCTGCTAAAAATAACAGGCCATAAAGCAGAATTATTTTGATTTTATTTAAATTTATTTACATATTTTGTGGTCATACTGCCCTGCCCCAGCGGAGTCTTGCATGTGTACTATAAAGTTTGTCATCATCTTTTGTTTTGTTCGGGATGCTAATGCATGACTGTGCTCTGCACTTCCTAACCTGAGCACTCACTTGTCAGTTAATGATGAATTTCTTCCTGTTTTGGGAGAAAGACTTACAGGTTGTTATTTAACCTCTGGCTTCCTTCTCTTGTTTTCTGGTAAAATTAAATATACATGAACCACCTCCTGTGGCAGGTGAAAAGATAACTGTTTGCATTGTGCATATGTGTTGTGTATGTCCCTGCTGACTTTTGGGGTGTGTGTGTGTGTCCCTGTTTCCTCCCTCCAGTCTTGGCAGCTGCTGTCACCCAAGCTTCCTTGCGGTCTGTCCTTCATAAGCTCCTCACTGCTGGACCTACTTTCAACGTCACTGCTCTGCTCTCAGCTGCTCAACACTCCAATCAAGGTACGATGTCTTTGCAGCCTCTGGCCATCTGCTGTCACCGTAGGCTCTAACTAGTTTGTCAGGATCCTGCTCTTCCTGTACCCAGATTTTTTAAATGACCTCCATGCTGTGTGCATTGCCTAAGGAGTATTTAAATCAGTTGTCACTATGACAGAAAAAAACAGTGTATTCCATTCAGCATTACTGACTTTTTCAACACTGTGTTGATAGTGATGGTAATATAAGTTTAAATATTATATGGATAGCAGAACTCTTATTCTCTGCACTTGACTGTTCTTTTTTTTTTTTCTTTTTTTTTACTTGTTTCTAAAACACCAGTGTTACAGGCAGGTGTTCTCTGCTCCAAACACAAAGTCATCATCTTAAGCATGATCAAAAATACAAGTCGAGAGCTCTTATATACTGCGTGAGATGATGAAGCTCTTTCTCCACACCTGTTTGGTTTTTGTGTTTTCAGCTCAGCATTCCAGTCAGTCCCCAGTCTCTTTGACGACAGATGCGTCGTCACCTCGGCCATACGTCTCTCCGCGAAATGGCACCAACCAGAGCAACCAGAAATCCCTTCCAGGCGTGCACGGCAGTAACATCGCATCATCACAAACCAGGGTAAGTTGGACAAATAACCCTGTGCTTTCTCTACTTCCTTCAGTAACCATTTTTCCACTATCGAGCCGAGCCAGGCCAGGCCAATTTCCCCTGGCCTTAATTTGCATACAGACAAATGATTCTTCTACCCTCTTGTCAGGCTGATGGCCCTGTTGTGCTGCCTCTGACGTGTCCATGATGTTGTCGTAACTTCACACTTCCTATTTGGTCTTATTTCCATAGTTGAAGGGTCACAAATGACTTAAAAAAAAAACTACTTTGAATGAACAAACCAAACAAAATGACTTACTGAAACAATCCATTCACTTCACAGTTAAGCTGAGCTCAGCTGTGATGGAGGCAGCAAGCTGAGACTGAATGAATGTGGCAGTTTCTCCACAATTAAATGACTTTAATGAAATCAGTATACCTATGTCCTCCAAGCTAACGGCTAATGTAGTTGGAGGACGGGACATGCAAGGTGATTACACTTACAAAGAGACAAACACAAACTTTCACAAGGTAACAAAATTGAATAGTTAGGCTGGACTTTAATCCAAGGAGGCAAAGTATGTCTTCGGTGCTGCTGTGCCAGGTTCAGTGATCCATTGACAGAATGTACTGAAATGGCATATCGCTATAATAGCCACTAGTGGATGTTGAGTGACAACAAGCAGCTTAACAGAATATTCTAGAGTTAAATCAACACTAGATCTGTTTCTAGATGGCAATGACTGTAAACTTTCATTAGGGAGCAAAATTACTTGAACTGAAAGTTTTAAGTTAAAGGGGAAAATAAGTTTGCAGCATAATAGACACTCGTGTTAGCCAAAAGGGCAAGTAGCAACATCAGAATTAATTACTATTTTAAGCCTCAGATAAGATTTAAAAACATCTTTCTACTTAAGTGATAGTATGGACAGGATCCTGACAGATGAACCATGGTAAGTTTACCTTTGTGAGTGTACAAAAAGTGTATTAAAGAAAAAGGACCGATTGTACAGGAACGATTTTCCAGTCACTTGGCCAGCATCTTAACTGTGTACCGATTGTCTTCCAAAAATCAGATATACAATACCTCTGTCAATAGAGACAAAATAAGGAGGAGAGTTCATGGCCACTGCTTCCAACTGATCCTGTTCTACAGTCGTAGCTTTGAACTTCTATCCTTATTTTCACTTAAGTGGTTTTTGAGTGTTATCACAAATTTAAAATGGCAGTTCGTTCTGATGTTGCTGCTTGCCTTCTGGGCTAATGTGAGCGACTTGGTGAACCAGTCTTCTGCACAAACCTTTTGAATGAACTGATTCTGGTGATTCAGGTTACTGAAAAGCACAGCTGTTTCCATCACTGAGCACAAGCAGCACAAAGAGGGCAAGTGAGGAAACGCTGAGAGATGGTGGAAAAATTACTGGAGTTGATCTACAACTGAATCCACTGTGTCTGTAACAAATTTAGTGACAGTTGTAAGAAAAGCAAGCCCATCATAAACACACTAAGAGCCATAAAATATCTTGACGCCACCATCAGGCCTGCTTGACTGCACAGAATATTCAGGCCAAAAATTGGGGGCCAGGGTGCCTTGGATTGGCTCAGTTAAAAACTGGAAGTGATAATGGGAAAGCAGCTGGCCTGGCTCGGCTTCACTACACTCAGCTTTGGCTCAATTGTGGTAAAGCGGCTTTTGTTATGTCTGCCCTCATTTCTTTTTATCTTATCTTTGTGGTTTTCTACCTCATTCCTCTTTTTTATCACTCATATTTTTTTCCTCCTATTCCCCCTCAATTCTTCCATCATCAGAGCATCATGACTTCAGGAAAGCAAGGAGTGGCACCTTTCTCTCAGACAACAGACAAACGCCCAGAAGATCCCAGAATGCTGCAGCAGAGAAGGTAGTTTTTCAGAAGTTCCCTCTACACTTTTTACTTTGACAGTGCACTGTTGTCACAAATGGAAAAGGACGGTTCCCCTAAAGTATTTAAACACATTTTACCACCAACATCGCAGGTCTTATGTTGGGATGTCCCGATCACGTTTTTTGGGTCCCGATCCGATTCCGATCTTTTAATTTTGATGATTGGCCGATTTCCGATTTTTTCCGATCCGATTTCACTTTTTTTGAGTGGGCAAACAGAGTTTAATTTCCTATGCATTTTATTTCCTGTGTACATTAATAAATAGGCCTGCATCCAAGCTGAGATTAATAGCTTTTATCATCTCATAAAATAAACAATAACTTATTTAAACACTCTTCTTTTCTTTTTTGTTTGGGAGAATTATTATAAAACACATTTAGTTACAGAACAGTGACTGTTCAACAGTCTCAGTACTAAACAACAAAGCACTTCCATTTAAATAGCAGCAGGTGAACTTGGCTAGCAGTTTAAGGCAATGAAAACACTAGCAGAAGTCTTTGCAATCAATGAAATCACATCAGAATAAAAATAACATTAACTTAACTTAACAAAGATATTAACTTAACTTCATTCAAGACCCGCTGTACATGTTCGCGCACCTTTGTGTCCTTTGTCGTTCATGTAATGACGGGAACAAGGCTCGAGGTAATTAATGAGCCGGTTAAATGCCTTGTATTCCACAAACTTCGTGTCCTCGGTAATACATTCCACGATTAGCTCGGTGATTTTTCTGTATTTCTCCGAGTATTTCGGGAGTTTGTCTTTCTTTTAAAAGTTTCACAGAGCGTTTGCTGCTGAAGCCGCTGCCGTCGGCAGAACAGTGACCGCAGCCGACGGCACCAAAGCTGCAGCCGTCGGCACCACGGCACCTGACAGAAGGCTTCGTGATCGGTGCTGCGTGCTTTTTTAAGTGTCTGATTAGATTGGTGGTGTTGTAAACTCTCTTCTTACTTACCCCTCATGATATATCAGCCTTCCACACGTTGCAAGTCGCAGTCGAAGCGTCGGTCTTTGTAATTTTATAGTGCTGCCACACTGCTGACATTTTTGCTAAAGTTTAGCCTGACGCCGCCGGTCTTAAAACTTTTAAGGTGGATACAAGACAGCGCTGCTGAGAAACTTCATTTCAGTGCAAATTATTAAATGTATATAGTTTAAAAAATATTTTTATATTATATTATATTATATTTTTGTTTTTGTTAATTTGTGTTAATCAGGATCACTTTTTGAGGAAAAAAATAATGAAAAAAAGATCGGCGTGTTATAATAATGTTGATCGGCCGATCCGATCCACCTTAAATTTTTAAGATCGAAGGCCGATCCCGATCAGGGATCGGGATCGGGACATCCCTAGTCTTGTGAGATTCACTGTGTTGGCAACAAACAAAGTCAGTGAATGATCGTTTCTGGCTTTTACCACCTGCAAGTGATATGATAGATTTTTATTCACAATTAAATGTATAATAAATAGAATAAAAAAATTCAATTATTGAAAATAAGACATTTTACCATTTCATGAAAAAATTAGCTCATTTTTTATTTCAGTGGCAGTAACGTGTCTCAAAAAGTTAGGACATAGGCCACAAAATGCTGAATATGTAAGTGGTGCTAAAAAGAAAGAATTTGTGAAAAACTGTTGACAAAGTGTGACATAATTTCAGAATAATGCTCAACTGCGAGCCCTTTCAAACGTCATATTCTACAGAACTGGATATAAAAAGATTCAGACAGAAATCACCACACAAATTGAACACTTGGGAAAATCACTTTCTAAGAACAGAAATCATTGTGTCGTCCACAAATGCAAAGCTCCTGTCATGCAAAGCACAGTTGGTATCTGAACAGGTTCAGGAGATGCTGTCGTATTCTCATCAACTTCAGACTGGAGTAAAGTGATCAAATGAGCCACAACTTCAAATATCTTTTATTCAAATTCAAAATGTTAACTTGAGTAACTAAGTTTAAGTTACATCTCTGTCATAAAATGACGTAGTCGTTTCAAATTTTTTCCCCTAACATGTCCCTAAGACTTGTGTAATGGTGGTTTTTTGCCATAAACTCAGCATTTCATCATTGGTAAAGGAGTTTGTTTGGTTTTTCTCCTCGTTTGAAGCCTTGTTTGTAATGAGTCTGTTGTCCCACCTCAGCAGCCAGGACGTTCTGTGCATGGGATCAAACATATCTGGTTCTACGCTGCCACACTCGGCCTCTGGCAGCAGCAGCGGCGGCAGCAGCAGCCAAGCCCAGTCAGACACCCCTGGCTCCTTCACTCCCACCCTGGCAGCTCATTTTGATGAAAGCCTCATCAGACATATCCAAGGGTGGCCTTCAGAGAACACTGAGAAACAGGTACTCCCCGCCAGGAAGAGCTTGTTGTCAAATGTGGAGATCTAAGTGGAACTAAAGGGAGGCAGGTGTTGGGTCTGGTATTAGAACAGTCAGTGCTTATTGTAAAAAATCTGTCACAACAATTCACCCTGATCCCTTTACACCAGGCGGCTCGGTTGCGAGAGGACTCCCACAACATGGGCAGCCTGTACATGTCTGAAATCTGCACAGAGATGAAAAACCTTCGCTCCCTGGTGAGAGTGTGTGAGATCCAGGCCACACTGAGGGAACAGAGGTAAGACGAGCGGCTGAATCTGCACAGACATGCATATCAGCTGATGGTACAAATGCTCAACCTTTTTTTTTTTTTTGTCTCTTAACTATAGAATCCTGTTTCTGAGGCAACAGAGCAAAGAGTTGGACAAGCTGAAGAATCAGAATTCCTACATGGTGTGAGGACCTGAGAAGAAAAGACTCGAATGGTCGGATGGAACGATGAGCAAAAGGAAAAACTGTGGACAGCAAGCTGCTACAGTGTGTTTATTCTTTCTGCTGTTTGAAGATGGCAACCAACAAGTCTGTTTTTCCTTTGAAATGTGTTTTCCAGTGTCCACCACACGAGTTTCTTTCACTGAAGGGCCAAACCGGTGGTTCAGAAAGTCAGACACTTGAACCAAGTGGACACATAGGACCTGAAGCTCTTTGCAGACAGCACCTTCTTAAACATAAACTTTTTTCTTTTCCTTGTATTATATGGGGTTAACTTGTTTTCTTGTGTGTTTTGATGTGTAGTGGCGAGGAAGAGATTCAGAATGAATAAAAAATAAGCCATCTCATATTTGGAGTTCACTGAGGATGTGAAAAAGCTCAACCACTCCTAAAACATCTGAAATTAACTTTTCATGCATTGAAATTTGTGGATTCATTGACGGTAGTTTTTTTTTCTTCTTAAATTCACTCTACTTTTAAATTGTTTTTTCCACCTCATTGTGTCTTTAAGCTGTTTAGTTTTGGACATGAGACCAAGTAAAACATTCGGCTTGCCCTCATACTTGTTAATACAGAGTCACTGGAAGTTATGTTTCTGACATCATCAGAGCTGGGCTGTATTCATTTGTGGCCCCGCTGACGGCGTTCTCCTTAATTATCTTTTGTATATATGCCAATATTTTATTTGTCATCCAGGAAATACTGCATTCCTTTTGTGCAGCTTGGCAAGATTTATTGTAAAAATGAATGAATTTACAATCACAAAAAGCTAAATTATTGTCTCATTTGATTCATCAAATCCCTGTAGTCATAATAGAAAAGACCAGTGGGAGGAAATGTTATTTTTTTCTACAAGGAAATTCGTGTTGCGTTCTGAATTGAGTTTAGCTGGTGTTGCAGCACTTTTGTCAACTGACTGTAGCCAGGTGAGGCTTTTTATTTTATTTTATTTTAAAGGGTTCACTTATAAAAAGAGGGAATACTTTTTATAGAAACATCACATTTAACCGCAGTCATACACATCAGTGCTAATAATGAACGTTTCTTTTTCTCTGTTTCCTTGACCTTTGAATAGTTCACAACAGGTCAGATGTGTTTACTTTTTTTTGGGGGGGGGGGGGGGGGGGGGGGGGGGGTTGGGGGGGGGGGGGGTTAAGAGGGGTTGGGTTTGGAGGTTTTGTATTCCTTAAAACCTGAATAAATATTATTCAACACCTGTTGCTTGACTTGACTTTGCAGCTGTTTCTGAGTTGGCTGGTGATGCTGAAACAAAATTATCTTTTAGCCACAAGATGGCGATGTTGAGCAACATTACCTGAATGTCATGTTTCTGAAAGCTGTGCACTGTTGACTGAAAACAACATAGGCTGCATGTCAGAGAGATGGATAAAAATGAAACCAAGGACATATTTGAAAAATTATAAGAAAACTACAATTTTAAAATGTCCAAGTAATTTATAAAAACCTACTGCTTACACATCAAAGATATGAGCCATTTCTGTTTCCTCATTGCAATCTAACCAGCTTCAGTTAAAGCACATATTTAAAATGTAGATAAAAATTGTCAATTTTCCAGCACAATCAGCACCGCTTCTGTTTAAGGACAATTTTTGATAAGGATCATTTAAATACAATAAAAAAAAAAGTGATAAATGCAGTTGTAGTTATTAAAACAACCTGTGACTACTAAGCCAAACTGGTTTTTAAAGGGGGCATGAAAGAACATTTTCTGTTTGGCGTTTGAGGTGGCTATCAATTCTTTGAGACATTTAGATTTGTTATGCTGCCACAGGACCCCCCCCCCCCCCCCCCCCCCCAAAAAAAAAAAGAAAGAAAAAGAACTGTCCAACTTCTCCATGTTTCCCTCCACCCAATTTTACGTCAAGCTGCATTTGCTGTTCCTTGAAAAATGGTAGCGCAAAGCTGCAAGACCCAATTTAAAAGAGGTTGCAGCTGTGGGAGAGTAATGGAGTGGAATGGAGGGGAGTGGTACACTGCACCCCCTAAAATCAGCTCCTGTAAACAGCTGTAACCCACATCTGTTTATTAAAACACTTTTATTTACAATAAGATGTTTACGACGACTGATGTCCTTTTGTCTCAGGAGTTTTGTTGGAGTAGTTTCTGATTGAATATATATATATATATATATATATATATATATATATATATATATATATATATATATATATATATATATATATATATATATATATATGTATGTACATGAAGAGCTTTCTGAAGGTGCAAGTTTATTTGTGAAGCACATTTCATACATAAAGCCAACTCAAAGTGCTTTAGAGAAGGAATTAAGATGAAAAGAACAAGAAAAGAAAATGCACAGAATTATGGAAAAGATAAGGTTGCCAATTTAATAAAAGGTGAAATAAATCAAATACTGTTTAATTAACTGTTACTGTTTTTTTAAGCAAGGTCTTTAATTTGTTTTTAAAGATTGCTGCATTTGGTAGAAATTCAAGCTCAGTGGGCAGTTGGTTCCACAAGAGGGCAGCATAACGACTCAAAGCCACTTCACCTGTTTAGTTTCCATCCATCTATACCCACTTCATCCTATTCAGGGTCACTGGGGTGGGGAGGGGGGGTACCCCCTCAATAGGTCACCAGTACATCACAGTGGCACATAGAGATGAACAAATGTGGTCATTTTAGAGTTACCAAACAAGGATGTTTTCTAATAGACAGCGAGACGAAGTAATCATAATGCTGATCTTTGGTCTATTTTTGTAACTGCAATATTTTGCAACAGGCTTAAATAAAGGATATGTGTTGTATACACTATATTGCTAAGAGTATTTGCTCACCCATCCAGATTATCAGAATCAGGTGTTCCAGTCACTTCCATGGCCACAGGTGGGTAAAATCAAGCACCTAGACATGCAGACTGTTTCTAGAAACATCTGTGAAAGAATGGGTCTCTCTCAGGAGCTCAGTGAATTCCAGCTGTGACACCTGAGCAATAAATCCAGTTGTGAAACTTCCTCGCTCCTAAATATTCCAGAGTAAACTGTCAGCTGTATTATAATGAAATGGAAGTGTTAGGAAATGACAGCAGCTCAGCCAGAGTCAACCACTACATTCTAGCTGGAAAGGGTTGGACCCACGTCATGTTGACTGGACCTCACTAAAGCTCATATGTGAGTCAAGGCAGGTGAGCGAATACTTTTGGCAATAGTGTGTCTTATATTAGTCTTTAACCACTTGGTGAATAAAAGACTTGAGTAGGACTCAGAATAAACTTAAATAACAAGACTTGGCTATGATGGGAATTCAGTGAATTCATTATCCATTTCCATGCAAAAGGAGTCATACCTTACACCTCAGCAATCAGAATGACAAAGAATATCAGCAAACCAAGTGATTTAAGCAGAAGGCTGGAATATATGAGAGATGATAACTTGCAGGCGCCCAGCCAGGAAGGGCAACACAGAGGAGAAACCCAGTTAGTTAAAAGAACATCACATTCCATTACTGTTTCCAGTCCTAGATTTTTAGTGATGTTAGTGTGTCTCGGTTTATTCTGGGTGCAGTCAGGTTTGCACAAGTACACTCAGAACTGCCCACCTGTCTGTTGGCAGGTAACTTCTTATAACCTTCTAATGTGCAGCTCTGTGAAAAAGTTAAGCACATCCCATACCGTGTACTGTTTTACACGGCCGAACAGGGCAGCAGGCTGCTGTGGCTCAGTACTTGCAGGTGCTCGAGCGGAACCAGGAAAACTAGCTGTGCAAGTGATTTATTCAGCATTGAAATTTGAATGAATAAATAAATAGAAAAAAAAAATCAAATGTTCTATTCTTCTAGCCATTCAAAGGCCAGTTTAACCCACTTTAACAGAAATAACATCTGGTTATTTCACATTTGTGCCCCAATCTCTGAAACTGCCTCGCTTTGAGCACTTTTCGATGCAAATTTCATTCAGTTGCAAGACATTTGAAGGTTTGCTTGAATGAACAGCCCAATCCTTTCAAATCCTCCGCACAATGTTTCAGTGGGATTCAGATGAGCTTTGACTTTGGCATCTCTGTCTTTTTGAGCTTCACAGTTTCAAAGGGATGCCTTTCAGGTTTCTGCTGCTACCCGAACAGAACCAGGAACGGAGAATTGTTTGTCGTTGCTCGTACGTGCTGCATAGGCTAACCTCCTGGGTGCTAATTTTACATTCTCAAACACAGAAGTAGAAATTCAAGACAGAATAATTGATTTTTTTTTCTTTTTGAATTTTAGTTCATTAATACTTTTTGTTTGTTTGTTTGTTTAAAAGCCGAATGGTGAAGTAAAAACCTTATATGTGAACACCAGCAGTAAGAGAATGAAAAGAGAAAATTCTATTTGTAAAGTCAGAAAAACAATGAAGATGAAAGTTTTCAACCTGTGATTTTTTTTAACCCTTCTGTGGTGTTAGGATTTTATGCATTCTCGGGGTGTTAAGGGGTCCTTTGGACCCCTTGGGGTTTCATACCATAACTCAGCCCCTGTGCAGGCTAGAGACATTCTGTTTTCACCGGAGGAAACTTGAGGATGCCCTTTAGGTCACTGACCTACCACTAGGTTTCTCCAACCTTAGGGGGCGGAGCCTATTCAAAACGCTTTTTTCCACGCCACCAGCCCCACTTCTCAGCCTCTGTGTGGGCTACTGGTGACTGATGTCACAGCTACCCTTCCTTTGATGACCTCGACCTTTGGGGGCAGCGTTTCGCCATCACGCACGCCACAAATCCCACTTCTCAATCTCTGTGTGGGCTAGAGACATGCTATTTTCACTAGTGGGTTACTGGTGGGTAGCCTTGACATCACTGACCCTCCCTATGATGACCTCGACCTTTGGGGGCGGAGTTTCGCCATCATGCACGCCACAACTCCCACTTCTCAGCCTCTGTGTGGGCTAGAGTCACGCTGTCTTCACTGGAGGGTTACTGGTGCATTGCTGTGATGTCACTGACCTTCCCTGTACTGACTGTCACCTTGGGGGGGCGGAGTTTTGCCATCATGCATGCGACGAATCCCACAACTTAGCCCTTGTGAGGGCCAAAGACACACTGTCTTCACCAGGGTGTTGCTTGTGGGTGGTTTCTGACCAGTCCCCAATCTACATTGGTCCAAGGGGGTGGAGTCTGACCTCCATGCCACTATTGATACTATTATTAGACCATATCAGGTACCATGTACCTTGACCTCTTTTATATTATCTATAAATACATCACATACAGTAAAAGAGTTATGATCAATACTGCAGTCAACTTGCTTATAAATAAAGGAAAGCAGGCCTTCAGTACTATTGATATTTATTGCATGGAATTGATTTCACACAGGGGCTTGATTGTGGGATTTGTGTTGCGGGTGGCGTGGTAGCGAAACCCCACCCCCTTTGAGCAAGGGTGGTTGTGGGACAGTAAGGTGCACTCAGGGCTGTCCCTGTTGACCCCCTGGTGCATGCATCATGTCTTTAGCACACACAGGGGCTGGGATGTAGGATTCCTGTTGCATAATGGTGTGGTAGCGAAGCCCTGCCCCCTTGGGTCAAGTTTGATTGGGAAAAATATATCCCCCACTCCACCCCCTGTTCAGGTATTCTAGTCTCTGGTAGAAGGAAGGCAAGTAAAGGTATGCAACAATCTATATTGTCCTATTTCAATGTTCACACTAAAGCTGTAGAGTAGACTACTGCCCTATTGTTTTACATTGGGGTCCTTTGGACCCAAACACCCTCTGTGTGATGTAAATGTGAAGGGGGGGTGAAGAGTGGGAGCTCCCCTCAAAAAAGTTAGCCTCCATGCCTCTCACATAAAATAAGCCAAGGACAATGAGTTTCAAGTTGAAAAAAGTATTACCTGTATGATTTTTATTTTAGTAAAGATTGAAAATGGGTCCAAAAGACCTTAACATCACACAAGGGTTAATGGATCTTACATTTCTAGACGTTCTTCTTTCAAAATATCAACAAATCGCAGAGGGAACTATATTAAAATATTCCTGTTTTTACAATGTAGAACATAATTTGTTGATATGCAGATTTTATTTGATTTTTTTTTAGATTTCTACACCTGTACATTAATGAGCATTAGCCTTCACAAGATTCTAACCAGCAGAGCTTTTCCATACTGCCTTATGCCACTTGTTGTGTATGTGTCTTTATTTCATTTATTACCATTTAGTCTAAGCGTAACAAATAGAGCAGTCATCTGAGGCTTTTTCTAGATGCAACATCAGCCAAGCTGCCCATGCAGAGATCACTAAATTATTCTGCTGCAGCATTTCTCCTCACACACAGAATACCAGGGGAGGCCATGGAACAGTTTAGTTATAAGCTTAGTGACCATGATTAAAAACCTTTGTTTCTGTATGTGCTCAGGGAATCAGGCTGTACCTCATCTGATCTGACCTGTGATATTAAATATTGATCTTAAAAAAAAAAAAAAAGACAAAGAAAAGACAAAAAAGTATAAGGTGATATGGTCTCTGCAGAGTCTACTGTTCTGAGTTGACTTTTTCTTTCAAAACTTGTATTCAATATATTGCACAGAAATAATACAAATAAAATTTATTAGTATTATAACACATCACTGGAAAGGAGAAATGAACTGTGATCCCTGGGCTGCAGCACTTCCACCACTGATGCCAAGTTGGGTTAAAAGTACTATTGTTAGGTAGTTACTCCACCTTGTGCAGTATACTAAAATTCCACTATTTTGGCTGTTTGGGTTATGTACCTTGTACTTTTGGTACATCCAGGGCCTTTCCTTCTCCGCTGTTATGGTTGGAAAAAATATGGAAAAGGGTTTTCTTTAGGTTTTTGCTTGTATTTAAGTATCATTTTCAACAGTTTTTAAACCCTCTACACATCATAATGTTGCCACGCACGTACTTCACTGTGAGGATCTTGTTCAGGCAACGTTTGAACCTTGTGCTGTGCTATAAGTTTAAGTTTCTGTTGTCAGCACAATAGAGGACTCTCCCAGATGTTTTCCGAGGGAGCCATTCATCCATCCACATCTGCTTATTCACGTTCAGCGCTGGCCCGGCAACCTAAGCAGAGAGATTCACAGTGGCAGTTCCCTGGTCAGCTGAGAGAGATATAGGGCCAAATCTTCCACCAGATGTCCTAAAGCCACTATTTAGGGGTAGCGGGTAGCGGGAGGGGCGTTCCCCCGCAAAGAACGCAATCTTCCACCTTTGCTAAACCTGCTATCCCACCATCTCTACCCACTACATTATGCATGGGAGTGGTTAGGGCGTTCCACCTGTTAAACCAATCAGTGCGTCAGTAGCCATTGCCTTTAAGAGCAGGTTGCGCTACCCGCTAACCGCTATGGAGCGTCTTTTCATCCAGATCAGAGCAGCTCTCATGCGCAGCTCGTCTGGGACTCTGCTGTAGAGCTTCCTCCTCTTCCTTCCTCCTCCTCCTCTGCATTGATATATACATAAAAATATTTTTACACAGACAATTCCTATCGACTACCTGAAAGTCCCAGATAGTCTTTGCACTCCCAGTAAAAATGCTCTGGTCATCTATGGTTTACCTGGTGAACAAGCTGTTTCAGACGATCTCTACCATTTTCTCAGGGGTTCAACTGAGGCCAGATCATGCTTTTTATATAAGAGTTAATTCGAGAGGTAGAGCCGTCTGTGCACGTCCACATGTGACCAGGTGGACGCACATTGATGCCATTTGGACGCGCTTTTATTCGCTACCCGCAATCCTAAACCCGCGATCGCAAGATACCGTGTTTGCAGAAAGGGCAAAAGACACCCCCAATGCCACACCTACAAAGTGAGTAAGGAAGTCGGTAAAATGGGTAGCGGCTTTAGCGAGTGGAAGATTGCATTAGCGGTTAACAGAGGTTTCTATACCCGCAATTTGCGGGTAGCGGCTAGTGGGAAGTGTACGATCGGGGCCAAAGCCTCTCAAGACTTCTCCAGGATCCTTGTGAAGGAAAAACGCTGGTCCAAGACTCCACCATGAGGATGGAACCCATGTTAATTCACCTGGATCTGAGGTTGGATTATATGCTGAACTGTTCTCCAGCACTCCTTCATTGACCTTACCAGGGCGACTGAGGAATGTGATTCCCAAGTAACTGGAACACATCTTCTGGTCCCCTTTCTTGACGAGGGTAACCACCGCTTCAGCCTACTCTGCCAATCAAGAGGCACTATAAGCCTGATGTCCAGACAGTGTTTCAGAGGTGTGTCAACCAAGACAGCCCCACAAAATCCAGAACCATGAGGAACAGGGTCTTCAGAATCTGCTTCCTCTGTGAAAAATAATGTTGGTTGGATTGAAAGGACCTTACACCATCCTCACTTGAGATAAACACCATTTTCCATGCCTAAGGCACCTGACCGTATAACAGAATCGTCACAAAACTGATTGAAAGTCACTCTTCATGCCTTTACCAAACTCCTCCCTTACTTGTATTTTTTGCAGCAGCCACAGCCGTCGCTGCTCTCTGCTTGGCCTGCTGGTATCTATCTGCTGCTCCTGGAGTCCTGTATGCTGATCAAACCCGATTTCCTCAGTATCGTCCAGTTTTGTGGAGTGTGCAGCTTTAAGTGGACACTCTGATCTTTTCTGATCTCTTTTGTAACTCCTTCCAGGGTAATGCATTAATGAATTTATTTTAAAGATTTTGTGGCTCTCGTGGCCTTTCTTGAAAGCAGACAGAAAGTCGAATCTGTGGCTGCTGCAGGGGTCCGTAACCTTTGTATATGAGAAGCCTGCTCAACCACCTGAGCTGTCTGGTGGCCCTCCTTCAGGGCCACCAGGCAAAGTCCCTTTGCCAGCTACTTGATTTATGCCTTTCATGACTGAACTGTGGCTCTTGGTTGTCTGCCAGTGTTTTTGATGTAGATGCTTAACACATTTTGATAATGGATTTATTGGTCCCACTGGCGACCTGTCCAGTGTGTAGCCCTGCCTCTCGGCCAAGGACGGCTGGGATAGACTCCAGTAGATCCTTGTGACCCACTGGCGTAAGCAGGTATAGATGATGGATAGATGGATAAATGGACGGATTACTTGGCTTAATGGTCCTCTGATGTATATGGAGGTGTTCTTTTTTTAAAATATTTCACTAATTTCCTGTACTTTTCTCCTGTAACTTTGTCCCTAACCTCTTCAGAGAAATTTGTGGTGTTACAGAATTTGGGGCTTTTCATTACAGGTATAAACTATATTCCTGTTATGAAAGGATTGATTACATATGCACACATCACTTTTCATTCTTTTTTGAACTTGTGTTTTTAAAATCCAAAACATCTTCTCAGTTGTAAAGTAACAAATGGGGAATTACCAGTGCATTGAATACTTTTGAGAGGTGTTGTCAAAGTGAAACAGATTTAAATGAATCCTTGAACTAAGACAATTTTCAGTATGAGCTTCCTCCAATTATTTGCTGCTGGGATGAAAAATGGAAAATAATAAATGAATAAGAAAGTAGTAAGCATTGCCAGATATATTGTGACAGAGCTCCTACTTTACTTTAGAGTGGGTGATAGTTTAAATCCAACCATTTTGAAGCAACCTCCTCCACTGCCGGATCCTCTTCAGCAGGCTTTTCCTCCTCTTCGTTCATGGTCTCTGTTTCTTTTCATCTTCCTGGGCTGTGCTGGTCCTCCAACAGTAACAATATTACTGTATAAATGGCTTAATTACCATATCCTAGAAATAATCTCATGACAAGATTAAGGAAAGTTTTCTTCTTTCTTTTCAATTTTCATCCAAAAATGCATGTGGGATATGAAAAGCTTTAAAGAAGCCTCTTTTTTACCTTCACTTTTGCTAAAAAGAACTTTTTCCAGACCTGTTTTTGACTTCTGTATTTAAGGATGAACTTTATTTCCAGCACGAGCAGAAATGTAAAATCCTGTCAAAGCTGCTCTTGTCCTTTTGGCCCATTTACACCTTATCATTTCTTAAACCTTGACAGGCCCGATCACGCTGTCATCCTTATATAAACGGTACGTCTCCACGCCATGCAGATGATTGATAGATTCCATTGTTGTTAGCGTTTGTGTCACATCGCAGGTTAAAGATCATCTGCATCTCATCTGTGTTGTTTTTTTCTCCTGGAGATTTTTGTAAATTCTCGTCTGAACTTCCACAAAAGATCATCAGTCAGGATGTGCGTGCGAGCGAGCGAGTGACAGAGAGAGAGAGAGAGAGAGCGAGACAGACACTGGGTCGTCTAGGTGTCCATTCTGCTGATTGTCTGTTGCACTATATGGACTGCTATCACTTATTTATTTATACACCCCCATTCCACCCAATGTGGGCTCAGCCATCAGACCCATTTCTACACTACAAAAAAAAAGTTAAGGATATTTTAAAAAATGTGGCTAATGTTTTAAAATTTAGTTTTTGTATGGTAATTGTTGTCTGTTTTGTTGTGTTTTAAAAACGAAACAATATTTTCATGACTAAATAATGCTTTATTTTCAGTTGCAACCTCAGGAAACAAAGATTATTGAAAACTGTCCAAAAGAACGAAATGTTCACAAGGGGAAGAGTTCACTTCAGAGTCATCGCACATTGATCCAGTTAGATTGGGATCAATCAAGTGGAACCGAGTCAAACACAAAAAATATAGACTGGAAAAACAAAGAAAAAACAAAGAAAATTAGGCCAATTCACAAAAAATAGCATAAAAATATCAACAAATTTCAAAATATCCTTTACTTTTTTTTGTAGTGTATGTTCAGCACTTTTCCCCCTCTGTTTACACCTCCTCCCCACCAACACCATCTCTCCCTGACTTTTCTCTTCATTTCACCTCTTCCTCTTTTATGTTGTCCCAAGTCACCCATACACTCCTTCCCTTTGTCTTTGTCATCTGATTCACTATTCCACTTCCACTGACCATTTACTCGCCCCTCCTACGTCACCGACTCCTCACCACCACTCTGCCATCATCGCAGTATCAAAGTGACCGATCTCCCTTCAAACTGGACCCAACATTGGGTGGGACGTTGGCTTTGGCTGACTTTGTGAAACTTTTGATGAATGAGAGAGCCTGTGGCCAGTGCCTTTAAAAAAAGCTGGAGTGTCATTGAGACATGCGAGTGAGAGTGAGACAGGCACATGCGTCATTATTTAGCACTTCCCAATGTTGCCCAAAGGATTTTAGTGCACACTGTACGTTTGACTGTCTGAATAAGAATGGGATGACTTGTCAGAGGAGGATGTTGTGGGTGCTGTTGCATGTTAGTGAGCAGTAAAGCATATCTGGTGGTTTAATGTCAAATCTTATACTATACTTTGAAGACACAGAAGAATAATGACATTATTAAAAGCCCCGCAAACTGTCGCTTATCATTAAGCTTCTTAATGCGATCAGTAGCTTCCCTTTATATTCAAAAGATATGCATGGAAGTATCAGATTTGCATTTCATTTTTTCCTTTCTTTTTGTGCAGAGTGAGGAGGTGGATCTCTGTTCAAAAAAAAAAACTGCTGTCACTAACAGTGGGAAGAAAAAATAAAATCTGTGAAAGCCTTGTAAGTAACTACCAGCTTTTTATGCTTTTTCATGTCTTCTTTTATATCCATGATGCTGTTGGGATGATTTATCATCTGTGACTGGTGGCTCAAAAGGTGCGCTGTTGTAGAATTTCTATGACTAAATATTTGGTTTTCAGGTTGCTAAGACTGCTTCCCTCTGGAGAGTTTTTCTAACATTGGTTGTCTAAGACTTCACAGGGGGTGAAATTTCCATGAATGGTCATATTCTCCAAGCAGAAAACGTCCACATGAACAAGAAATTCACTAGTCATTTTGAAGGTTGAGGTTTAAGATGCAATTTTTAAATCTGCTAGTACTTCTTACTATTTTGCTTTAGTTTCCAAGACGACTCTAAATAAATGTGTTTTTGGTTGTTGGGTAAAGTGGACACACATAGATCAGTCCTGTGAGACGTTTCTTACCGTGAATTTGATTTTTCTCTTTTTGTTTGTTTATCCTTTTTTTTTCAGGTTTGTTCTTCTGGGACCAACAACAGCGGGAATGTGGGCTGCGGGATTTGCAGAAAAACATTTGTCAAAAGTTGCTGCTGTTCTCAGGCTAGAAGCTGGTGAGTCTGAAACACTGGTGAGTCATTTTGGCACCTGGTGTGGGTGCATGTTGGGACAAACATTATGGGTACAGTGACAATAGTTCCTGATTCTCTGTCTCATGCTAGCAAGAAAAATATGCATTCATTTCACCAAGACAGCCTCAGTTGTTGGCAACTATAGATGCAACAACATCATAAAGTTTTTTTTATTTCTTCGTGACAGACAATGTCTGACTCAGTTGGCATTTTACTGCACTTCCTACATCAACACCTGTTAATGCAGGCGAATACAGAAAAACACACACACACAAATGCGTGGGTGTGTGTGAGTGTATGTGTGTATATATATATATATATATATATATATATATATATATATATATATATATATATATATATATATATATATATATATATATATATATGTGTTTACAGTTGTTCTTTCCTCTCCTGAGAAGCCATAAAATTACTTCATTCTAAAATCATCCATCCATCCATCATCTATACACACTTAATCCTCTGCAGGGTCACAGGGATCTGCTGGAGTCTATCGCAGCTCTCTTCAGGTGAAATGCAGGGGTCCACCTGGACAGGTCACCAGTCCATCACAGGGCTGATTTAAAATTAATCATTGCAAATTTAGTGAGTGATAGTTATTGTTATACAGGAATAATTAAAGTACAAACATCTTACACTGTTAATTAAAGGAAAAGGACGCTATTTAAATGGGCTTATACTGGAGTGTAGTAGGTCTGTAAACAATTGCTTATGTCTAATCCTTTCTTTCTTATCTGAGTTCACTAAGTTCACTCAGTCATTTACAAACAGGGTTTCATAAAATATTCAAACCACGACTCTGTGTCACTCAAGCACCTCAAAATTACAACAAATGTATCCACAGTTGGAATTGCCATTCTACAAGAGTATGTGTGCGTCTTTAGTTTGTTTTCTTTCATTTCCCCGAACTAATCTATGCTTCCCTGCTTGGAGGACTTTTGAAATGTGTCTCTCTAAATGTTGATGGCTCAGGCTTTAAATGACTTGCTCAGAGAATGCATAAAAAAAACATCTTATCATCTTTGAGATCTGTTACATAAATAAGCCCACATCCTGCTAAGAGTAGTAACAATCAGATATATTTATATAAGACACCTCTGGATAACAGGTTATATCTGCTCTAAAATAGTGATATCATGCAATTCAAAACAGCACAGGTGAGCTCACTTGCACGATGGTAAACATGATCAGACGTGAACTTCATTACTTTTATATTTACAGAGACCTGAATATGTACAAAACAGAAAAATATTAAATATATACATACATCCTCGCCACCAGGGAGAAACATACACAACAGCAAATCACTGTCTGGCCTGCATCCAAAGACAAAGGTTGTGTTTAAAGTTCATACAGAAACTTCAAAGAACATACGCTCGCCAGCCGCTTTATTACGTACCGCTGTTCAACTGCTGCTTCAATCAGTCAATCTGGATGCATAGATCTATCAGTTTAAGCATGATGACATGGTTAAGACAACCTGCTGAAGAAAGTTGTCAAAGTGAGCAAGAGGCAGAATTCAGTTTTCCAGGTTGGGTTCAACAAGGAAGTAAGAAAATTGCAGTTCCTTGATCGACCACTAGGGGCTGGGGCCACGATTCAGGGGACAAGCTTAGAAAAGCAGCTAACTTCCCTCCAGTTTGAAGACTACGAGCCAGAGCTAATTAAAAGACAGCTCATGAAGTCCCCACAGTGACTGGGTCGTCCAGTTGAGCAAATTTTGCATCAGATCATTTCAGGACCTCTCCAATGTAACTAACCTCACCATAAGACGATGAAGTCTGCTGAAAGGAGACCCGGCAGAAGTCCTCAGGGACCCTCAGTCTCCTAGCCTGCTGCTAGCCAGCCTAGTCCGAGGATTGGTTGACTGTGAGTACAGATTTCCGGAGCTCCACTAGTCTTCGTTTCAGCACTGGCAGCACTCATTTCAGATGTTGTTGCAGTAGTGATATTTTTTGATGAAAGATTTTTGCTCAGAATGAAAGTGTAGTAATTTTAGTTAGAATCATAGCTTAGCATAAACCAAGCAAGCAAAGCTAAAATACTAACTTGGGTTAACTGAAATAAGGCGGGAGTGTTCTAGCCAGCATCCAGACTCTCTCTGATGGAGAGAAAGATGAAAAACAGGCTTCAAGAATTCTTAAAAAAAACCTATAGGTCATGTCACGGGGGTTACAGTTCTTCCTATACAGTGTATGGTTTTAACGTGACATGATTGCTGGTGCCAAATGGGTTGGTTTGAGTATTTTCAGAAATCTACAGGGATTTAAAAAACTTTTTTCCCAGCTGTCTTCAGGCGAAAGGCAGGGGTACACCCTGGACAGGTCGCCAGTAGGGAAAAAAATCAGCGAAAAAAATAAAATATACAGTAATTGGTAGTTCCTTGGGTCAAAATGCTTTGCTGATGTCAGGGGTCAGAGGAGAATAGACTGACCTGTTCAAATGATAGAAAAATGACAGTAACTCAAATAACTAATTGTTACAACTGGGGATGCACATTTTGGATTTTTTTTATGACTGTTAACCAACGCTCTTTAACGATTCATAACCGTAAACCGATAAGTCCAGGAGGGTTGGCTGCCGCGATGTTGCGCACCGTTGTCATGGAAGCATCGCGGACACTTCCCCGTGTATACTCTCACAGCAATGTGTCGCCGTCACTTCTGATTTATACTAGCGCGGTCTCCGCTATGTTATTCTATGCCACAACGCAAGAGCGACAATCACGAACTAGCTAAACTTATCTCTTGCGTTTTTCCACTTCCTCACCGTCTCGGCCGTATCCAGACCCACATTCATCGCTATCTACCTCCATGAATTACTAGAATATGTGCTGTCTTTGTAGTGTGGAGAACGAGAATCGTACAGATGTGGGTACTTCCTAATTTTTTCGATGACGCGCTCTTTTCTACGCAGATGTAGAATTGACCAATCACAGGCCTGTTGCACCTGTCAACACGCCCCCATGAGTTGATTGAATTATGTAGCTTAAAAACAAAATTGATCGTTAGTATTAAAGGTGGAGTAGGTGTTGTTTGAAAAACGGTTCCAGCAATCCAACTCAAGTGAGATTTTGAAAATATACACTCCCTCCCTCCTCCCAAAGGCTCCGCCTCCTCCTCTTCAGCTCACCCCTCGAAACCACGCCTTCACATGATTCACGACTGCATGAACCATAGGGAGGGAGGGAGGGAGGGGTTGATATTTGATGGATGTATTAAGCAGCCAATCAAAATAGTGATGATCACTTTTTTGATTGGCAGAGTTTTTCTGATTATACCTTCTAGACTGGACCAAAATGTTAGTTTTTTTTGCAAACATTTTTTTCAGTGGGTGCAATGGAAATGTGAAAAGGTTTTCAGGCAATATTGTAAAAAGTGTTGCAAAAAAACAACACCCACCCCACCTTTAATCGGTTAGAGTTACTGTTATCGATTAACGGTTAAACAGTTAACCATGTGCATCTCTAGTTACAGCCAATGTGTTCAAGAGGACCGTCTTTGAATGGACGGCATGTTGAGCCTTGAAGCGGATGAGCTACAGCAGCAGACCATACTGGACGCCTGTCAGCTAAGAACAGGAAACTGAAGCTTGAAAGATCAGGAAGCACGGGCTCACTAAAACTGTCACATCATTATGGAATATTTCCAGGACCTTTCTGAACCTATCATACAAAGTTAGAGGTCCAAACTCGCTTTTATTAAAAAGCTGTTTATATCTTAATTTCTCTGACCTTTTGCACTAATCTACAAAGAGGCTACAGGGACTGAAAGCCGGTTAGATTAATAAAACCAGAACACGCTAAAACAGTGAGGGATCTCAGTAGGGGCTGCATGCTGCAGCAATATGAAGTGCACCTTTGGCAGGCAGCTCGTGAAAACATCAGAATTAAGAGGCAAGTACCTGAAGCAGCCAAAAAAACACCCACCAGTGGCTTAGTTTAAATTGACATGACTTGCTTTCACAGTGTATTTACTTTTTAATCATTGTTGCAGAGCTGCTCTTCTGCACCCCTGGATAATTATTAAAAGCTGTATATTACACTTGTGAACTGTCAGTGTGGTGGTAGGTGTATCGGCTCAAACTGCTAGAGGTCTTGTGGGCTTGAAAGTTAGCATTACAATCAACACCGTAATCATTTAACACAGCTTTTTTTCGTGTTATCTTGGCGGACCAGCTGAACAAGCTGGAAATAATTCCTCCTCTTTGTTTCCAACACGGTCTTAATGACACAAAGCATCGTTTATATGACTTTGTTTAAACTGCATGTGTCTTACACAGCACTAAATGTTCTTACTCTTTTTTTTTTTTTCTGATTTTATTTTCAAATCCTAAACTTGCCCTGATGGCTACGCAGAAATCTACAATCGCATTTAACATCTCCTCCGGCTGAATCAGTCACCAATCTAATCTGAATTAAGTCTAGTTTTAAAGAAGAATTACGAGGCAAATACATCTCTGTGGAGATTCAAGAGCTACCGTTGTGTGTGTGTGTGTGTGTGTGTGTGTGTGTGCATTTACTGGGGCTGGGTCCTGTGTGGTCCTTCTTATCAAGTGGAGGTTAGAACACTTCAGCACAAAATAGTTGGTGTGATTAATTATAGTCGAGATACGTGGTGTTTTTCCAACCTTTCAAAGGGTTGCTGTGAGAAGGATGTGTGTATTTTGTTTCCAAAAACCATTCAACTTGCACTACACTTTTCTTCCTTTATTTAACTGTAATTTCACCATGATCCCTCTACAATCAACTAAATACTGGAGTTAAAGCATTAGATATACTGCAAAAATCATTCCCAGTAACCGCTGACCCATCCAATAGCCATTTAGGACCACAAAACTGTTTCTCACCCTGACCGAGAGATTCTTTTAAAGTCATTTTAGCAAGCCTGGTGCAGACAATATTCAGCAGAAATACATTAAAGGAAATAAAAATGCCAAAACACTTTGGCCTACAGATGGACTTTTAATGGTAACTCTTATTAAAATAAACAGTTGAGGAATCTCCAGACTGCTTGGAGCACAATTGCACCAAATTATTTAGGAGTTTGAACAGTCAAAGCCCATGTGGAGGCCCATAAAATCAAAAGCAAGTATACAGTAAGTAATCATATGAAATATGGCCTAATAACAATAAACTGGTAAAGGCAATAACTAGATACATTTTCAAAATATAAGCACACAAAGGAGAAAATGTTTTAAATGAATTAACAGCATAAATAATACATTAGATGATTAATGACCACAGTTTTATTCAGTTCAGACATTTTCGTTTCAAGAGATTTGCATGCAAGCAAAATGTACAAAAGCTACTGAAGTGAGTTGAGCATCACAATTAAGCAGGAACTCTGAAACAAGTACATTTTTACATTTCAATGTACGAATCAGAAAAACATGGATGGAATAAAAAACTAAAGTACATTTGCTTAATTAGTCTTTTATTTAATTGCAGTGAGTGGGAACCATTCCATCCATCCATCCATGGAAAAGTATACCCTTTTGATTTATGGTAATAAGTAGGGGTGCAAAACTGTGGAATTTCCAAAGTTGGAAACTTTCCACATGAATTAACAAGAATTTATGGAAATCTTACTTCATTTTTGAATGGGTGGGGTTGGGAGGATGAATAACATTTTACTCAACATTCATATTTTTGTTGTTGTTTCTAACTTCATGATGTTCTACTTGCAAATAAATATGTTGAAAAATAATGTTTTTAATTGTATTATTTTGCTTTGATTCCTGCCTATGACAACAAAATTGTTATATTTATATTTTGATATGATGCAGTTGATTAAAATTACCCCCAATTCCCATAATTTCCATGGAAATAGGAATAGTTCCAAAATTCCCCAGTTGAACTGTCAGAAACTCATTGACACTTTCTGGAATTTTACCAGAAAAAAACCTACACAGAGAAAAATCCTACACAGAAGTGTCCATGAACTTTTCCATAAGCAAAGATACAAGTCCATGAACTGAGCCTGGCTGCTGGACTTGCTGCTGATAACAGTCCATGTTGGTTCTTTTCATCTTTGGTCCAGAACACACAATGCACATTTCTTCTTCTGGAAAAAAAAAAGGTCTGTAAGACTGATTAGTCTGACCACATGACATGTTTCCACTGGTCCATTCCAGATGCCTCTGAGCCTAAAAACATCAACGCTACCCACAAGAATAAAAGTAAAGTTCCAGCTTTTCTGAGATGTCTGTCTGCTGTTGAAGTCAAAATGGTAAAATGCTTCAGTGTCAACATCTGATATGTATGGGGTGCCGAATGTAAAAACTTGATTACAGTTTTCAAACTGATATATTTTCAATATTTAGCTCATTTTCATCACATTTAGCTCATTTTACACACATTTGAGACATAAATTATTTAAAATGTTAAATCTAAATGTTAAATGTTAAATGTTAAAAAATTAAATCTAAATCTAAATGTTAAATCTAATATAAATGTAAATTAAAATCTAAATATTAAATATTAAATCTAAATCTAAATTAAATGTTAAATCTAAATCTAAATATTAAATCTAAATCTAAATGTTAAATATTAAATCTAAATATTAAATCTAAATCCAAATGTTAAATGTTAAATCTAAATATTAAATCTAAATCTAAATGTTAAATCTATATGTAAATGTTAAATCTATATCTAAATGTTAAATTTTAAATCTAAATATTAAATCTAAATCTAAATGTTAAATCTAAATCTAAATATTAAATCTAAATCTAAATGTTAAATATTAAATCTAAATATTAAATCTAAATCTAAATATTAAATCTAAATCTAAATGTTAAATCTATATCTAATGTTAAATCTATATCTAAATGTTAAATCTTAAATCTAAATATTAAATCTAAATCTAAATGTTAAATCTTAAATTAAATATTAAATCTAAATCTAAATGTTAAATCTAAATCTAAATGTTAAATGTTAAATCTAAATATAAATCTAAATCTAAATGTTAAATCTATCTAAATGTTAAATCTAAATATCTAAATGTTAAATGTGTCGCCGAGTGTAAAGCGGGTTATTTAGAGGATTTACAAATGTCCCATGCCCCGTAAAGTCTCACAGCCGCACACACCACGCCCACACCACTGATTAGGATCAATGGGAAGAGGGCTTGAGGGAGAGTCGGGACTCGAACATGGCTGCCTCCCTGCCTTTGGAAGACATTGAACGGCGTTGTTGGCGGGTGTGCAGGCTGCACTTCAAGCGGTTGTTCAGCGGTACCGGCCCCATCTTCCACAGGCAGGGAGGCAGCCATTGACAAACAGGAAACCAGTGTAAAGATCTGAGGACTGGAGTTTATATGATCCACTTTCTTGGTGTTAGTGAGGACTCGAGCAGCAGCGTTCTGGACTAACTGCAGCTGTCTGATGGTCTTTTAGGGAGACCTGTCAGGACAGCGTTACAGTAGTTTTAGTCTACTGAAGATAAATGCATGAGGGAGAGTCCCGACTCTCCCTCAGGCCCTCTTCCCATTGATCCTAATCAGTGGTGTGGGCGTGGTTGTGCGGCTGTGAGACTTTACGGGGCATGGGACATTTGTAAATCCTCTAAATAACCCGCTTTACACTCGGCGACACATTTAACATTAGATATAGATTTAACATTTAGATATAGATTTAACATTTAGATTTAGATTTAATATTTAGATTTAACATTTAACATTTAGATTTAGATTTAGATTTAATTTACATTTAGATTTAGATTTAATTTTTATTTAGATTTAACATTTAATTTAGATTTATAGATTTAAGATTAACATTTAGATTTAGATTTTAACATTTAGATTAAGATTTAACATTTAGATTTAGATTTAATATTTAGATTTAGATTTAATATTTAGATTTAATATTTAACATTTAGATTTAGATTTATTTAGATTTAGATTTAACATTAGATTAGATTTAATTTTAGATTTAAAATTTAACATTTAGATATAGATTTAACATTTACATATAGATTTAACATTTAGATTTAGATTTAATATTTAGATTTAACATTTAACATTTGGATTTAGATTTAATATTTAGATTTAATATTTAACATTTAGATTTAGATTTAATATTTAGATTTAGATTTAACATTTAGATTTAGATTTAATATTTAGATTTAACATTTAACATTTAGATTTATATTTAATATTTAGATTTATATTTAACATTTATATTTAGATTTAACATTTAGATTTAGATTTAATATTTAAATTTAACATTTAACATTTAACATTTAGATTTAACATTTTAAATAATTTATGTCTCAAATGTGTGTAAAATGAGCTAAATGTGAAGAAAATGAGCTAAATATTGAAAATATATCAGTTTGAAAACTGTAATCAAGTTTTTACATTCGGCACCCCATAGATATGCTCTATTGGGAATAAAATGGATTTATGAGCACCATCCATCCATCCATCCATAGTGCGACTTACGGGGGGGGGGGGGGGGGGGGGGGGGTTTGGGGGGGTGGGGGGGGGGGGTTTTGACCCCCCCAATTTTTTACAACTCCGACCCCCCTAAAGAAGGGACAAATTGTCATTTTTGTCATCTCTAGAAAATGTTGACCCCCCCCCCCAATTGTCATTGTATAATTTGCACTCTGCATCCATCCATCCATCCATCCATCCATCCATCCATCCATCCATCCATCCATCCATGTGTTGCTGGCCTGAAAACAAGGATGGACCACATATTTATAAATGAAATGGAGTTAACAAGTGAAAACATGAAATATAATTTTACTCTGTAATAAAAAAAAAAAGCTTAAATAAATTCCTCTTTATCAATAGGTAGAAATACTGTACAGTTTATGTTTTCTAACTACATTTAAATTAATCATTTTATTCACTGGAAGACTTTGTGTACGTACCGTGTTTTCTGTTTACACACTCATTTTTTTACTGCAGTAAAAAAGGCGAGATTCATTTAATCAATGTTGCAGTCATCAGTGCGCACAAAAAATAAGAAACTCAATAAATATTACTTTTAATAAAGTAATGAAGGACAACTGTTATATTTTCCTCTAGAGCGTTGACCAGGGGTGGGCAACTCCAGTCCTGGAGGGCTGCTGTCCTGCAGGTCTTAGAAGTTTCTCTGCTTCAGCACACCTGATTTAAATGAATGGGTCGTTAATGGTCTTGTGCAGACCTTGATGACAAGTTGATGCTGATCCATTCATTAGAATCAGGTGTGTTGTGGCAGGAAAACAGGACAGGACAGCGACCTTTGAGGACTGGGATTGCCCACCCCATCACCCCTATCTAACTATCTTGTATAGGATAACAATAAACACAAGCTTTACGCATGCCTCATATAAAATAGAACAAAGAAAGTAAACCAACAGTCTGCTTTAACAGCTTATTTAACATGTATTTAATTCCATTTTATTTAATTCAGTTCAGCTAGAATGTACTTTATTAATCCCCAAAGGGAAAATACATCTTTTTGTGTCAGTTAGTCTCTTTAAAGAGTCATTATCAATCATTATAGCTGTGGGCAGGAAGGATCTCCTGTAGCGTCTGTGTTGCAGCAGATCTGAAGAAGCCTCTGACTGAAGACACTGTTGTATATTCCATGATCCATTTTCATTAAGCAACCTTCTTTGCACAATCATCTTCAGACACTCCAGAACAGTCTCTAGAACGGAGCCAGCCTTCTTTACCAGTAGGTTCAGTACTTTTAAGTCACTGGCTCTGAAACTGCGCCCTCCAACAGATGACTGCAGATGAGATTGTACTCTCCACGGCAGATTTATAGATATATTCAAGATGAGATCACTGTTCCCACAGGATCCCACAAGGTGATCCTCCAGTTCTCTGAGCTGTGCTCTGTCCTGCCTTCTTTGTCCAGATGACTGTGGGTTCTTTGTATAAAGTGTATGATGTCTTCAACTCCAACCCCACGACAGTAAGTAAACTGCGATGGGTCCTGGAAGGTTTGTGTTTGCTATAGGTGGATATGGGTCTGATACAGCTGTTGTGGAAAAAAATAATTGCTGTATACAGTGTTGGGAATAACGGCATTAAAAATAGCGTTACTAAAGCCGTTATTTTTTCCCAGTAACAGGTAATCTAACTAATTACTATTTCAAACGTTACAACGCCAATGCTGTTACCGACAGTGAAATGTGGTGCGTTACTATGCACTGATATCTTAATTACTGTTATCCGACCTGACTCACTCAGCCTGGCAGCCACAGGAGCTGCAAATGAAAGATGTTTCTTTTTTTCTGATTGTCTTTCCTTGGTGAGGGAGAGGGAGGGGTGACAGACGCATAAGTGATGATGATTAGCTAAAGGTAGAGTACAATTTCAAAAACACTGATAACGCCGTTGATGGTGCTAGCGCTGCTAGTAGTAGGCCAAGTGTAGTTAATGTGAACTATGTCAATGCAAGGATGTTTCTAGTCCCTTGAACTCTTTTTATAATGCCCTTGTTCGAATCTGTGAAGTCCCTATCATCGAGCTGAATACCATCTCCTCCAGGTTTGGGTTAAAAGCCATCACAGGACGGGAGCACCAGTTCATCAGAGAGTATTGCATGATGATGAAGCCTCTAACCGTAGCGTTAGACATCCTCCAGGGAGAGGACCACTGTTTCCACGACACACTTCTACCAACACTGGAGACACTGATACACAAGACCCTGGAACACAAGAGTGGCCTGGAAATCCATCCTGCAGACACAGGACAGGACGGACGAGACCAAGGCATGTCTGCTGGCAGAATGCAGGAAAGGTATCCGAGATGATGACCAGCAAACAGGTACCAGCACACCTCAGCATTGACTCAGCTAAAGAGGATGAATTCTTTTCCTTTGAGGATGAGGATGACATATCTGGTACTGCTGAAGGTCAAGTTGTGGACTATTTCAAATCAGGAGCACAAGGGATGGACAGCCTAAATGGATTTCCACTGATAAAGAACATTTTCGCTCAAATACAATGCAGCCACTCCCTTCAGTGCCCCTGTAGAGAGACTGTTTAGCTGGGGAAGCTCATTTTCACTCCAAAGAGGAACAGACTGTCCAATGAGAAGTTTGAAAAGCTGCTGCTTTTGAAATACAATCACTGGTTTAATGGCTAGGATGAGTGTCCGGAAGGACACGCGCACGCACACACACACACATACACATTAACACGCACTCACTCATTTTCTCACAGAGAGCTGCTGTTCGAACAGAAGTTGAAGTTGAGAGTGTTCAGAGTATATGGATGATGATGTTGGATTTGTCCATATCTTTCTCTTTAGTTCTATTTTAAAAGCACTCCTGTTCATTTTAATACCTGGTACCACTAAAGGTCATCATGTGACTAAAACAGACAGAAAAGAAAACACTGAATGCATAAAAGCAGTGTTTTTGGCAGTACAACGCCATAGCTATTGATGTAAAAACTTCAGTGATTTAGGTAATAATCAAGAAAACCATGGAAAATGGTAAGATATCAGCTCTTAAATAAAACTCTTATGAGCAATCTTTGTGGTTATCGTTATGTTTGTCCAAACAAATGTACCTTTAGTTGTACCAGGCATCAAAATGAACAAGAAACTGAAGAAAACAAGCGTGGTCTAAAATTTTTTTGTCCATGACTGTATATTGATAAACTGTTTACTTTTTGTTTTAAGAAAATATTTGAAGTAGGCCCTACAGGATGTGCCAGTTCTCTGTAGCTGTGTGATAGTTTTGACTTATTGAATTTACAGTACAAGGACTTGAAAGCACTTTATTGTTTAACTAAATATTAAAGGTTAAATGAAGTACCATCTATGCTGTTCTACTCTATGCAACTAGCCTGTGAAAATCTTTGACATATTTGAACTTTTTCAGAAAAAGTAACGCAATAGTTACTTTCCCTGGTAACTAATTACTTTTATGAAGGAGTAATTCAGTTACTAATTCAATTACTTTTAGGGGAAAGTAACAAGTAACTATAACTAATTACTTTTTTAAAGTAACTTGCCCAACACTGGCTGTATACCCTTGCCCACTTGTGGTTCACCATTCGTGGTCCCGCATACTCACGGATTTTGTGGATTTAGTTTTTTTTTTCATAATGTAGTGAAATTGACCTTTCTGGTCCATAGGTCTGTTCCACACCAGAGCTATGTTAACATGAGACAGTCACAGCATTGTATAATTATAATTAATAAAGTGACGTTAACATCACAAGCCTCACCTTTACCTAACAAAAAAGATATCCAGGGCCATATATATTTGTAGACAACAAGGCAGGCTTATAGGTGGCAAGCGAGCTCTAGTCCATTGTGGAGAAGTCATCAACACTGGACCAGAGCTAATGCTAACAGAAAACTCAGCACCCTCCTTGCTGCTAAATCATATTGCTTTTACTAAACAGTGGTTAAATCAATCATCTAATAAACAAAGTAGACTTATCTTGGAGTAAATGTAGGTGTGTTTTGTAACTTTCCCCACGTTCAGTTGCTTGTGTAGACGGACACAACTTAACCTACGCTGTTCAAACTCTTTCCAGCGTTTGTTTTGGCTTGGAAAAGAGAATAAAAATGTCTCCTCCAAACGTTCTGGACACCTCGAGTCGCAGGTCCCCAGCAGCAATATTTCACCATACTGTTATTATAGTATAATATTAACACTGATGATACACATCAGAAAAATAGCGAATTAACACAGTCCTTAACGCAGGAGCAGAAAGTTTGTCCGACCTAGCAACAGTAACTAGGAAGGGGGTGGTGCTTACCGAAAGGTCAACTGCAAGATAAGTTTCACATAGTTGCAGCACTTTTCTGAAGTTACATGATTTTATTACAGAAAATGTGTAAACCCAACCCCAATGTCATAAGAAAATTACACTGAGTATGTCACCCCTTTGTGAATATAGAGACTCTGCTTTGTGTCACGGTGTGACTACGTTGCTGTTAAAAGTGTCACATTCTGACTGTAATTCCCTCTCAAGTCGAAATCACGAAAACCAAGTCGTTCTTTTTGTTACTGGCTTTAATCACACAAAGAGTACGATGGTGTGCCGTGAGAACTGTTAGACATACAGACAGAAAAGCAAATAAAAAATAATAAATAAAAAAGACACAACGCGACCGTAATTACATGACTGAACAGAAATTTGTTACATTACATCCATAATCTCTAACACAATTGCAGAAACACAAAACAAATGTACCTCACTGGCCGCTTTCTGTCTTTCCTCAGTCCTTCGATGTACTATGTACTTTATCCAAACTTCTAATATTGCTGGTCTTTGGCAGAGGAATCAGCGAGGTGTCTGCTTGCTGGCTTGGTCCAGAATATCAACAACCAATAAGTAGCGAACCTCAAAGTAACACCCCGTAAACCCACGGCAGCAAACTTTAGTTCCCCCTTAAATTAAGACTTGTTTCCCTATATCAAAACAAACAAAATACATGAAATAAATGAAATGTTGCTTTTAATCTTAAACTATTGTTACCAGAAACTATGTATTTATGAACTCTACATTTTTAACTTAATATTTATTAGTCTATTATTTATTTATTTTTACTGACTTCGATGGCAGCCACACTGACAACATCTTCTGCTTTGGTTTTCTCATACAGATGCGGCTCAAAACAACACACTACAGACATGTCGCCCTTTCACAGTTTGTAACCTGTTCTTCTAACCTTTTTGGTGATTGTGATGCTGTTGCATTTTGAACAACCAAAGTTGTTTTTATGTTCTTTTGTCTTAAACTTTTCATTTGTACAAAGGAGATTCTTTTATTTCTTCCTTCGCAGTTGCACAGTCTTATACTTGGTGGTTTTGTGTCTTTATTTTGTAAGAATTCCAGCAGTGATGTCTTCAAGTGAATTTTTCATTTTATCATTACATAAATAAATATCAATGAGCTGTGCGGTGTGCAGCCCAATCAACAGATTTCCTCCTCTTCTAAGTGATTGAAGTGAAAGCCCACAGAAGCCCATAAACCTTCTATGTGTTTTGATGGAGGCCGTAAGTGCAGTCCAACGTAACTAATGGGGCTCTAGAAATGAAAGATTGTCAAACCGAGCGGTCTTATCAACACATGGCTTGTTTTAAAGCTCAATCAAAAGTTTTGCTGATTTGACAGTGTTTCGTTGCTCTTGGACAGCTTTGGTCTGCCTTTGAAGTCTCTTCGTCCAGGTTTCTTTTGCTCTCTGTCTGTATCCCGGTGTAATAGTTGTTTATTTAATTGCACAGAGGTATGTACAATAAAAACAAAGGTATTGTAACAAAGATGGAGGAAATGCCAATGAGAAAAGGTGTTTTTTTTTTTTTTTTCAAAGATCTAAAATGTTCAGTGGTCTGGGCAGATCTTATATTAAAAGGCAGACTATTCGACAAGTTGGGAGCAACAACAGAAAAAGCTTTATCACCTCTGCTTTTTAACTTAGATCTTGTCAGGAGTAGCTGTCTGGTTGATCCCAGTGCTCTGACTGGACAATGAAGGTTTAAAAGCTTAGACAAATAAGGTGGTGCCAAACTGTTAAAACTCTTAAAAGAAAACAATACAAATCTTAAACTGAATCCTGAACTGGACAGGAAGCCAGTGAAAGGAAGCCAGCACAGGCATGATGTGGTCACATTGATTCTTCCCTATCAGAAGGTGAGCTGCTGCGTTCTGAACAGTTTGCAAGCAATGCAGCAGCGACTGATCAGTCCCAAAGTTGAGAGAGTTACAATAATCTATCTGATAGGTAATGAAGGCATGCGTAACTCTCTCCAAGTCTTTAGCAGGAAGGTAGGCTTTCACCATACTTAAGAGACGAAGATGAAAAAAGCTGTTTTCAATTACTGAGCTTATCTGTTTATCAAATTTAAAACCAGAATCAAAAAATACACCAAGATGTCTCACAAATTGCTTACAATACATAGATAATGGTCCAGTCACAGTCATGCCCATCTAAAATATCTGACTGACCAAAAAGAATAATTTCTGTCTTGTTCTTATTCAAAGTGAGGAAGGTTTATCAACCATGAATGTTCTTCCTTGAGACAGTTCACCAAAAGTTTTACGCAGTCATGTCTTGTCTGTATGGGCAGATGAATTTGCAAATCATCAGCAGGGAAATGCAATATTATGCTTCCAAAAGACAGAGCCCAAAGGGATTATGTTCAGAGCAAAAAGCACTGGACCCGGAATGGAGCCTTGTGGTACCCCACAATTAAGTGGGGATGCAGCTGAAGAGTACTGGCCCAGAGAAACTCCTGTCAGTCATATACACACGTGGACAAAATTGTTGGTACCCCTCAGTTAATGAAAGAAAAACCCGCAATTCTCACTGAAATCACTTGAAACTTACAAAAGTAACAATAAATAAAAATTTATTGAAAATCAAATAATCAAAATCAGCCATCACTTTTGAATTGTTGATTAACATAATTATTTAAAAAAACAAACTAATGAAACAGGCCTGGACAAAAATGATGGTACCTCTATAAAAGATTGAAAACTATTTGACCAGAGTGACATGATTAACTCAGGTGTGTCCTTTAATTGACATCACAGGTGTTTCCAAACTCATAATCAGTCAGTCTGCCTATTTAAAGGCAGACAAGTAGTCACTTTGCTGTTTGGTGAAAAGGTGTGTACCACACTGAACATGGACAACAGAAAGCGAAGGAGAGAATTGTCCCAGGACATCCGAAAAAACATTATAGACAAACATCTTAAAGGTAAAGGCTATAAGACCATCTCTAAACAGCTTGAAGTTCCTGTGACAACAGTGGCTCATATTATTCAGAAGTTCAAGACCCACGGGACAGTAGCCAACCTCCCTGGACGTGGCCGCAAGAGGAAAATTGATGACAAATTAAAGAGACGGATCGTTCGAATTGTATCCAAAGAGCCCAGAATAACCTCCAAAGAAATTAAAGGTGAACTCCAAGGCCAAGGTACATCAGTGTCAGAACGCACCATTCGTCGTTGTTTGAGCCAAAGTGGACTTCATGGGAGACGACACCACTGCTGAAAAAAATCATAAAAAAGCGAGACTGGAATTTGCAAAAATGCATGTTGACAAGCCACAAAGCTTCTGGAAGAATGTCCTTTGGACAGATGAGACCAAACTGGAGCTTTTTGGTAAGGCACATCAATTCTATGTTCATAGACTCAAAAACCAAGCATACGAAGAAAAGAACACGTCCCTACGGTGAAACATGGAGGAGGCTCAGTAATGTTTTGGGGCTGCTTTGCTGCATCTGGCACAGGGTGTCTTGAATGTGTGCAAGGTAAAATGAAATCTGAAGACTATCAAGGCATTCTGGAGAGAAATGTGCTGCCTAGTGTCAGAAAGCTTGGTCTCAGTCGCAGGTCATGGGTCTTCCAACAGGACAACGATCCAAAACACACAGCCAAAAACACCCAAGAATGGCTGAGAGAAAAGCGTTGGACTATTCTAAAGTGGTCTTCCATGAGCCCAGATCTGAATCCCATTGAACATCTGTGGAAGGAGCTGAAACATGCCATTTGGAGAAGACACCCATCAAACCTGAGACAACTGGAGCAGTTTGCTCATGAGGAGTGGGCCAAAATACCTGTTGACAGCTGCAGAACGCTCATTGACAAATACAGAAATCGTTTAATTGCAGTGATTGCCTCAAAAGGTTGTGCAACAAAATATCAAGTTATGGGTACCATCATTTTTGTCCAGCCCTATTTCATTAGTTTGTTTTTTTAAATAATTATTTTAATCAACAATTCAAAAGTGATGGCTGATTTTGATTATTTGATTTTCAATAAATTTTTATTTATTGTTACTTTTGTAAGTTTCAAGTGATTTCAGTGAGAATTGTGGGTTTTTCCTTCTTTAACTGAGGGGTACCAACAATTTTGTCCACGTGTGTATGACCTAAACCAATTAAGGACTGTGCCTTTGATGCCCACATGTGTCTAGTCACCATAATAAAATGCCATGATCTACTATATCAAAGGCTGCAGTCAGATCCATGAACACCAGAACAGCAGCGTGACCAGAATCTGCATACAAGAACAGGTCATTAAATACTCTTAACAACACTGGTATTTCTCTGAGATACCATTAAGGTCAAGATATGAAAACTTTTAACAGGAAAGGAGGCTCGGTAATCGGCCAGTAATTCAAAAGAACAGAGACAGTTATAGTGGGGATTAACAGGGGAAGAAGGCTGTGTGCTCTGCATTGGTGATACTTGGCACTTGAAAACACTTTCCTTTAAAATTATTCTGCGATATAAACCAAGGCCACAGAAGGAAAAGGACCAAATAATAATTTCTCAAGCTAATGTTTTTTCCCAACCATGCCTTCCTTCTTAACCACAGTTTCATCATAGCTATGCTGCTACAGGGGGACATTAACATAATCTGCTGAGCGGTGTCCTCACCCCCCTCATCTCTCCTCCTTCTTCTTTCAGCTAAATCCATAGTTTTAATTAGGAGCACCTCATAAGTGTTACTGTGCTCCACTGTTCTAAGTTTTTATTTATTTTTTTTTTGCTGTTGTGGCCCCTCACCCTCTGTTTTTCTGTTTATGTTTGCAGGCCAAGTTTCCAGAGCTACATACTGACCTGCAGTTCCATCCTCTGACCATCCCAGCGTTTATCCTCACCTGTCTATATAGATGTCTCTGGTATATCAACTAACATGCTGACCTGCAGTCTGACCCTCTGACAAGGGTGCAGATGGCACTGGGGATGGGGGTAGACATGTCCCCCCCAGATTTATACCACCACCACCACCATCCCTATGTAAGGCACCAAACATAGGTAGAACTAGAAAAGCACTCGGAGAACGCAGACCTCCACCAAGCAGCTCATCTCAGCCTATCCCTCAATGATAAAGAATCCTTTTAAAAATTCCTGGATCTAGACAGTGATCCGGCACAACTGATCCATTTGATAGCATCGGTGTTTCTGCTACAACTAATGATGCGTTCAGCTGTACTTGTAAATTGGAAGTTTGAAGTTGGAAAAGCATTGAAATCTAGAGGTTTTCGTTTCATTTCATTAACTGTTCTTTGTTTTTTTGATGGCTATGTAAAGCTTCCATAACAGCAATCTTTTTTTTTTTCCACATTGAAATGGATTACTGTCTAGTCTTGGGGTGCTCCGATCGATCGGTGACCTGATCGGATCGGCCGATATGCATATGATCGGGATCGGTCAGAATTGTCATTAAAGCCGATCAAAAGAGCCGATCAAAAACGCTCTATTCTCGTGCGCATACACTGTGTATAGGCCTTTTCGGGCCAGCCCCCCCGGAAGTACCCCGTCCGCCATTGCTGGGTTGTGCCACAGAGCGACACTTTCACCGGCTCGCAGTGTTTTTCTCTTTCTACAAATATATATTTTTATAATGTCGAGTCGGTCGAGTGGGAATACATGTTCCGTCATAAACTGTGCCAACAATGGCGTGAAAATTCAACAATGGAAGAAGAAAGTATGTGAAATACACAAGCCTTTACTGCACGAAGACTGCCTTGTTTGCAGAACAAGAAGTTAGGAAAACGTGGGTGAAAAATATCAACAGAAAGGACTTTGTTCCAAATGAATACAGCCGGGTGAGTTTTCGTTAACATTCAATCTCGTACTACTCATAGTCTCGCTGAGAGTCCCGGACGATTCTGGACGAAAGAACAGCAGTATGAGGCTACTGTAGCCCTCGGCACTAGCACAAGCCTATAAATCAATGAATGAATGAATGAATGACTTAGGAGAATGATTAAATAAATTAAATATAACATTAACACATAGCCTAATTTACCGCTAGCGTTAATGTTACAGTAGCATAATCTTTATGGCTTGTTGACGTTAGTTATAGCCAGTATTGCAGCGTTCCACAGTTTTTAGTGTTTGATTATGGGAATAGATCATGCTATTTCCATAACCAATCATTAAAAACAGCGATAAACTACCTTCATCTGTAACTGGAGGTCACTGCCTAACATCATCAATCCAAGACATGTCTGCGTTATCCGTAACAGATGTTCCACGCTGCTGTGTTTGGGTTAGTTGGTGGAGCACCGCACACTCCAGTTATGGCGGGGCCACTAGGGGGCGCATGTCCACAATTTTCAAGTTGAAAAGGTCTAAGACAGCAAGAAACAAAGGGAAATAAATACAGTCGGTGATCGGTATTGGATCGGCCGATATTGATTTCAGTGATTGGTGATCGGCCCCAAAAACCCTGATCGGAGCACCCCTAGTCTAGTCCTAATATCCAATTACAGACTTGCAATACAGTTGTCCGACGTGCCAATTTGATTGCAAGAAACACTTAGCAGAATAACAAAACACTTACCACAGTGTGGAGCTATTTTCTGCTTCTGCGTCGCCAACGCCAGCATGGCTGGACAAACTGAATCATGGGTGAATGAGAGGAAAGCTTTGCAGCAGCATTGAATGTAGGGATGAATCATAAGGTTTGTTGTTGGAATGAGTGTAGATGAGAAAGATGAGAGACTGTACTTCTTTACCTGTCATTTATGTATTGATGTTTTATCAATGAAGTGCAAGTGGTCTGGTGGTTTAAAAGCTTTTCTTACACTCCAAAGTAAAAAAAAAAAAAAAAAAAAAAAAAGAACAATGGCTAATATATGGCTTGCTAATCAATTACAAAGTGCAGATGCAGGAAATTCCCCCCTTTTTCTTGCTTTGCAGACACAAAACTGGTCTTGGACACGTTGAATGAACTTCCATTATTTGACAGAGACATCAGAATAGTTAAATACATAAAATGTAGCTTATTTGGCTACAAACAGAAATCAGGAGAAATAAAAATAGCAAAGACATAACAACAAACTGTGAATGCAGAAAAACAATGTGCTCTCTTCAGGAGTAATTAAAGACAAAAGGAGAGGGAGTGTTGTAATGACAAACTGATAATCAAATGAAGCTTGTACTCTTAAAGATGCCCGAATGCTCCACTAAATTAAATATTGATCTTCCTGAGTTCAGATCCCAGCAGAACGAATGCACATGTGTGGAAGCAGGTAAAGAAGGAAAAGATTGAGGTGGCAGACCTTTGTGTTTATGCTAGCTTTCTATTCCTTTGTTTTTTTTTTTTTTTTTTAGAAGGGCGTTATCTGTTCCCTACTATATCACTCCACTGATGGCAGCTTTGCTGAAGTTGTAGAGGCCATTTGTCCTGAAAGAGCTGGTTTTCTTTCAAGGCAACATTCAGCCATAATCCGGTCAATAACATGAATAAAACATCGATGCCAGAGTTACTTGAAAAGGTTGGAAGGTCAATAATGCAGTAAATCTGGCAAAGAAACTAAGCTTGTTTTAATTGTGTATTCTCTCCATATGTTGAATGCAACAATTTTGATGAGGAGCTCAAGGTAAAGCCTGAATGGATGATGTTCTAAATCTAGAAAATGGCTAAAGAGGACACATTTGACACAAGAAATGATTTTGTGCCTTAGCTGCAGCATTTTCTAAAGATGCCTTCATTTCTTGTGTGCAGCTGTTTGGTCTCCCACTTCCTTGTATTTATTTGATAGCAATAACAATAAATTAGAACTGGATACTGAACTCAATACCTCGCATATGTGGCCACAAGCATCCTCCACTACAGTTTGATGTTGTGTAGTACCGCTGAAATAAAAATCTATGGTTTCACCATTTTTTACTGAAAATGCAAAAGGGCTAAACTACACCTTTATACCCCAACCTACTCTGACAGAAAACACACTTTCTAAGTCTCACCTTTGTGGTGAGAAAAAAAAAAAAGTCCTACATCTCCATCTACGTACTAGCCCGTTAAAATGCAACTTGAAATGACACATTGATTATAGCGACCTCGAGCCATTTCAAAGAAAAATAAGAATCCCAAGTTGCTTTTTTTTCCCGAAACCATAACCGTAACACATTTTTCCCCTTCACTGCCTTTTTTTTTTTAAACCATTTTGGAACACACACACACACATATACATACATTATATATATATATCTATATATATATATCTATATATATATATATATATATATATACTATATATATATATATATATACTATATATATATATATATATATATATATATATATATATATATATATATATATATATATATATATATATATATATATATATATATTGAAATGTATAAATATTTGTTGATCACTTCACTCACTCACTCACTCAGCACTGATACAATTGATATAACTCCACATTGCCTCTGCACACAATCAGGAACATCTCAACACACTGCTTCAGTTTCAAGCATCCTTTTCTGCCTAATTTAACCATGATAACTAATTATGGTGGAAATAGATGAAAAACACATGAATGGACATTAAATAAGAAAAAAAGGCCCTTGGATTACAGTTCACACAGCTGAGAAGACAAAGAAGTGCAGCTTCTACTTCGTTAAATCATTGTTGTAATTACATAATGGGACTCTCTCAGCTCTTTTTATTCACAGTGGTACACTTTTTTTGATGTATTGCCTCAAATGGCAGCAGTTAATAAAAGCCATACATCTTCATTCCTTCGACTTCGACTTCTTTCATTTCGACAAGTAAACAGACAGCCAGGCTGACTGAGACCAGGGTTTTTCTTGGCTTCTTGAATGAGCTCACCCAATGAAATCTCTTTGGTAGCAAACGGACAAATAAGGAGAGGGGCTCATTTAACGGCTCTGATTAATTTTAACCTGCCTCTTTACTAATTATACTGGATTTTTAATTACACACAAGCACATGGCTCGATCAATAATTGTTTCTCCTGGCAGTAGTGAAAAAAAATGGATACTGGAATATCCATGATAAGGCAGCGAGATCTAAGAATTTTTTTTTTTTTTAATGAGGATAACTGTAATTGACCAGCGTGGAAGGGGAAAACAACGACGCGTTGCTTTCCTCCCCTTTATACCACTGTTTGCAGGTCATGTACTCTCTACACTTGGTCTAACTACTTTAGTGTGCTGCCTGTGTTGTTCTCAGTGGTGAGTATTGGTGTGGACGGCTGAGCAGGTCCTAACTAATGGGCTGTGCCCTCCAACCTGGCAGTGATGAATGGTATTGCAGCCCTTTGCTGTGGTTTCAGGATTATCATGGTGTATTTGGAGGTTTGCAGGGGTAAAGTAAGCTGAGCTATACTCAAAAATGAGCTCGGCCACCAAAACCCCATGTAGTCTTTTAGACTACAGCCCTGCTGGATATACTGGTCCAACATGGAAATGAACAAGTTTATCTGCACATAACGGGTTGGTAACAGACTCACTGCTTGGAGCCCACTGAAGGCATTTTTTTTTTTTTTTATCATCATAATCAGTGCTCAAGGTGTGTTGTCTTTTCAGAAGTAACTGATCAGAGGTGTCAACATAACTTCATGTATATTGATAAGACAAGGGGACACTTTGCATCTGAGGGCTGAACAGAGTGGAGGGCAAAAGGTGGTCGTGTATATCTGCCAGGATACTTCCTTTTATTAACAGCAAAGTGGTCATGAGGCAAATAACCTTCCTCTTTGTCTTCTCTTTTCCCAGGCTCATTATCCTGACATGCAGTTTATAAGATTTGTCTAATTAGTAAAGTTTTTTGTATTCCCTATAAACTTTAATTCTTCACTTCATGTTGCAGAGAGAAATAGACAATGCTATCACTTTTTATCTTTCAGCTTTTTTCCTTTTTGTAGGAGTTGCCACAGCCCATTTTGGTGTTCAGCATATTGATTTGTCTTAAGTTTTTACATCAGTTGCCTTTCCCTACTTATCTGAGTCAGGGAGAGGATCTATGATCAGTTGGGTCAGTGGGGGCAATTTGGAGTTCACCGTCTTGCCAAGAGATGTGATTGAGCCAGGGATCGATTCAAAAATCTTATGGTTGGAGGGGAACCAGCTCTACCCACTGCTCCAAAACCACCCCAGACATGGATATCACTCATCTTCTTTCCTCTTCTCTCACACCAACTAACTTCAACATTTTAATCTCTGCAACCTCCAGTGATGTGGCACTGACTCTTTTAGAGTCAGTTTTACAAATATAAATGGACCCCAAAGAGTATCTTATTCATCATTTGACTGACAACAGACTGTCATGGCCCGGGTCAGCCATGACTGATTTTCTGTATATTCTGTGTGTTTTGTCAAGTTGGTGTCTCTCCATGTCTCTAGTGCTTCCTGTTTTACTTTGAAGGTCTGTCTTGTCTTCGTGGTCTTCAGCTTTTCTTCCTCCCCCTTGTCAGCCTGATTGTTCACACCTGCCTGTCACTCCCTTTCTGTTTGCTGTCCATTGTCGTCCTTACTCCCTGCATGTCATCTTGTTCTTCACCCCCGTTCTTGGAAGTTAAGTTAAGGTTTTTCAATTTTTGGATTTTTGTTTAATAAAGATCTTTTTGTTTTTGAACCTCCTGCAACTTCCACATACCCCCACCCCCGTGACACAGACAATGGCTTCTATTTTATAATTCATATCAGCATTCTTTATTTCAGAATATTTCATTTGATGTCAAAATTAATTTAGCAAACCCTTCAGCTCCAGTGTTGCTCTTCCTTTCGTTATTACCTCTTGCTTCGATTGAAAGTCCAGATTTGCAAATTTTCTCAGCTTGGAAATGTAGTCTTCCATTTTGGTAAGGTGGATTGTAAAGGAAATATAAACAAGAACAAAGAAGGTGGAGGTTAACGCAGGAATCTGTGGTCTCACCAGCGCCCTCTGCCATGAGGCAGGTGAACTGTTGCTTCACTGAGTTGTTTTTTTTGTACTGCCTAAACAGAAATACATTTTATACATTATCTAGATTATGAAAAGACAGAGCATTTAATCAGAGTGTTTGAAAACATTTTGTTTGCAGAATATAGAGGGACAGGGAAACACTATTTGCATTGCGTACCAACACAGTTTGGGATTCCACCATCCGCTGAGCGGCCCAACAAAGGGCTGCCTAATGGTGACATCTCCTCCCTGTATTTGGACAGGACATGCAGAAATCCTGCTTTTCTTAATTGGAAAAAAAATATTTTATTATTGGATTTGAATGTAAAGGGGACTATAATCCATACCGGCTGACAAATATCAATATTTATATTTTATTAACTTCTTTCTTTACAATTGACAGGTGAGGCCCCGCCTCCTCTGAATGCATGTTACTGACTACTTCTTACTTCACCTCCTGTCTTTTCCTCAGTTGCACAATGTTGTATGGTTTCCAAACCATAGAACATTGCAGGTCTCACCACCATCTTGTACACTTTTCCTTTCATTTGTGCTAAAACTCTTTTCACACATCACACCTGACACTTTTTTTCACCCATTCCAACCAGCTTGTCCACGCTTCGTCCACATTCTCCATTGGTCTGGACTGTTGACCCTAAGCACTTAAAATCCTCCTTTACGTCTTCTCCCTGTAGCCTGTTGTTCCACTTGGCTTCCTCTCATTCACACATGTATTCTGTCTTACTGCAGCTAACCTTCATTCCTTTCTCTTCCAGTGCATACCTCCTCTTTAATTTTTCCTCCACCTGTTCCCTGCTCTCATCATGTCATCAATCACACATGTCAACATCAAGCATCATAGATGATCCTGATCCTTGATGCATCCCACCTCCACCTTGAACTTCTCAGTCACACCTACAGCACACCTCACCACTGTCTTACAGCTCTCATACATGTCCTGCACCACTCTAACATACTTCTCTGCTACTCCAGACTTCGTCATGCAATCCCATAGCTCCTCCCTTGGCATAAAGGTCAACGAAAAACACAATACAGCTCGCTCTGGCTTTCTCTCTACTTCTCTATCAGCATCCTCAAAGCAAATATTGCATCTGTAGTACTCTCTTTTTTGGCATGAAACCATACTGCTGTTCACAGACGCTCACATCCATCCTTAATCCAGCTTCCACTATTCTTTCCCATAACTTCATTGTGTGGCTCATCAACTTAATTCCTCTGTAGCTGTTACATCCGTGCACATCTCCTTTCTTCTTAAAAACCAGCACCAGCACACTTCTCCTTCATTCTTCAGGCGTCCTCTATCACTCTCGAAAGATCTCACTGAATGTCCAAGTCTCCCACTTCTCCTAGACTTCCATACTTCTACAGGTATATCATCAGGACCAGGTCTCCACTCCTCATCGTCTTCAGTGCCCTCCTCACTTTAGCCTGATTAACCTTTGCCTGGTCCACAACAGTCAACTCTTCTCCTCTTGGTTCCCTTTCATTTTTCTCATCCATCAACTCTTCAAAGTACTTTTTACATCTTCCTGTCACACTCCTGGCATCTGTCGATACATGTCCATCTCTTTCCTTAATCACCCTAGCCGGGTGCATGCCCTTCCCATCCTTATCTCTCTGCCTTGCCAACCTGGATAAGTCAGTCTCCCTCCTTGCTGTCCAACCAGCTTACAAATCATCATTTGCCCTTTGTTGGCCTTTGCCACCTGTACTCAGGGCCGGCCCGTGGCATAGGCAGTACAGGCAAACGTTAAGGACTCCATGGATCCACGGGGCACCAGAAAGGGAAGAAGCAGAAAAGTGTAACCTCCGCTATTCTTAAAACTAGTTGGTCATTCTTATGTCTTCATAAGAAAAGAATAAGCCCACATTATTTTAACTCCATAGCAAAATCTACTTTGTAGTAAGTTGTAGTAGTAATAATAATAATAATAATAATAATAATAATAATAATAATAATAATAATAATAATAATAATAGAGCAGTACCCCTCCCCTTTCCTTCTGACTATTCAGATGTTGCCCTCTAGTTGAGATTCACTTACTGAAAATGTCAAAATGTCCAAAGCCTTCTGGTGTCCAGGGGAGGAAAAAAAAGTAAAAGAGGAAGGAAGAAATTACAAAGACAGAGATATGTAAAGTAAAGATGATGTCGATAATATTATTTTGCTGTTGCAGAATGATGGTTGATAAAATCATTAACTGTTAACATAACATCAATCAAACAGCCAGCACTATCTGTTAGTTTTAACATTAGTTAATGTTATGGAAGGTCCTTTTCTTATGGAAAATAGTAATCCAACAACCCTTATCTTACCTTCCCCAGTCAAATGTGTAAATATCAGATATATTTAGCAGGTGTTATGATGTTAGTTGTTGACATGGTTAAGTCACGTTTCCCCAGCTTGTAACAGTCAATCAAAACGCCGTTCATTTTTTTCCACAGTTGTAAGCCTCGATGTTTGTTATGTTACAGCCAGTATTGTCTACAGTGTGTTTATCATGTATCTTTTCATCAGTACTGAAGTAAACATCATTATGTGCGCATTTCTATGCCTCCGTCGGCTTGTCTCCTCCAAAAACAGATTTTTATCTGTTTTTTTTACTTCGTTTAATCAATGATGAAGCATTGTCTGGCTCTCCCAGTGGGTGTGGGCCGGCGGTTTACTTTTTATTGTAATTTGTACAAGCAACTTGAAGGAGCTAACCCTAATGCTTCAAGCTACTGAGATGTTTGACCAAGAGTAACCTGATTGACGCGCTTCTCTAACTCACATTTCGTAAACATTAACGTTGCGTGTTGATTGCAAAAGGACCAGAACGATGTTTTTCTGATGCAATTAAAATATAAATTTATTCCATTAAATGATCTGAAAACCATAACGCCGGCAATTAGCGCCACAGTGGTCAAAACCCTTTTGCCCTTCCGGGTCAACGAATAACAGGCAGCTACCTTTATACCTGACCCTCAGGTAACAACAAGCGACACCCACAGACACACAGAGTGAACTACAATTCAGTACAACATAATTGGCTCCTATGTTTCTTTATTTGCAACAACGGCTCAGCCGTACTCCAAGCTTAATCACCCTCCCCGGACTCTACAATGCCATCAATTGCTTTTTGGGAGCGACCCAAGTAAGAGGCTGTTGTGTCTGGGCAGAGCTTAGTTTAGTTGTGTTTGCCAATCCCAGTTTCTTGTGTGTTGCATATGCTTAGAACCGGGCCATCGGTCCCACCGTAACTGAATTTCATTCATGTGTTTTTTTTATTGCGAACAGCAACTCCGCTCTCCGTTTCTCAGTTAAAAATCAGAGCAGCTCGGTAAAGTGGCTTCATACTGCTGTATCTGTGAAAAACGACAGAGTTGCTCTTGCTAGTCGCAGAGTTACTTAGCTTAGTTAATAATTTTGTGCTTACTGTGACACTCTTTACGATTGAGCCCACCGGTAATCCGCCGGTGCATATTTACCCACGTGATTGCAGTGTTTCTTCACCACCAGCGGATCGCGCCGTGATTTCAGATAAGCAGTCAGGAGGAGAGTGCGGGAGTCTGCTCAAAACTCTCCAACCTGTGTGAAAATCCTCGGAGCGATCACAGCATCGGCGGTTAGGAATCACCTTCGCCGTTGATTTTACTCTGTCTTTTCTCTACTCTTATTTTCTTTCATAGTAACCACCTCTGTGAGGACGTCACCACGTGAATTCGTCTGCCATCTTGTGACGCCCTATCACGTGAGTCGGTGGCCATCTTGATTAGGGCGGGACCACCGCGTGACTCCATCTGCCATCTTTGGTCTGGCGGGAGTACCGCATGGCCCATCCGCCATCTTGTGGTGCCCTATCGCGTGAGCCGGCGGCCATCTTGGACATCCCTCTCACCCCCACACACACACACACACACACACCTACGCGCACACACACATACCTATAGTTTCCAGCACACATGTATACAAGTTTATACTGGTTTCCATTGAATGTTTCATTTACTTAGGTTAGTTTAGTCGTCTTTTAGTTAATAAATATCAGGATCGTGATTCAAGTGTTTGTTCATTTTAATATTTGTGTTAAATAAATCCTGATATATTCTAATGAGAGAAGTTGTTTGTGGTTATTTTACACAGTTTTGTAACATTTGCTGGTTGAAGAGGTCTGTGCTCAGACTCACACCTTCCCTGTTGCTCTATAGCGCCACACCTGGTCACAGGTTGGCATGCATAGAACAACAGCCATTTTGAACTGATTGTGCCGTTTAGTCCTTTTTCCTGATTTATCAGGTGGTGCCCCATTTCATTTTATTAACTTTGTTAATACTTTTCTGGTTATTAGCAGCTGTCCCTCAAGACAGTTGGTAATATCCCTTTTATGACTAAACGAGCACTTTATACGCCTTATTATCCAACAATAAGTAACCAAACATTTTATATTCTGTCTGAAGTCAAGTTATATTCCCTTTAATAAAAGGTATGATTTTCCTTATTTTTGTTTGCATGTTTGTTTTTTTTAAACCCTAGACCAAGTGAAAAATGTTAAATGATGCCTCCAGACTATCTTTCACAAAAAGGGAGAGGGCATACAGACACCTTAGTAAAATGTCATAAAAGCAGCAATGTAGTTGTACAAGATACGTATATGAGAAAAATATCACCGAATGAAAGATGTAGCATATGTGTAAGCCTACAGTTACAAGGGTTGTAGTATGATTGTACCGTGCTTTCATTCATCTCCTTTTTCACTATGTAGCCTACTTCTGGGGAGGCTAGCCTGTCCCACAGCTCCTTTAGTAACTACTAGGGAGCAACGGTAAAATGCCGAACCGTTCGGTACAACCTGCACGGGACAAAAAAAACAAAACAACAAAAAAAAAAGGCAGGCATGGCCAACGGTAGTGGAAAAATTGGGAGAAACATTTTTTTAAACGCAGGTGTGGGAGGATTTTGGTTTTGCTGTTGAATACACCGGCGAAGGAGTGAAAACAGTTAATAGAAACTTCACAGTTTGTGGGCCCGATCTTCCACCAAACCTCCTGAAGCCGCTATTAAGGGATAGTGGGTAGCGGGAGGTGCATTCTCCCGCAAAGAACGCAATCTTCCACCTCCCTAAACCCGGATCTTACCTGTGTAAGATCCAGTTGTTACCAGTTGTGCGTCTTGGTGCAGCTGATGTGCTTTTTAAAATACTGCAGAACGAATCATTGGATGCAAATTTAAAGATCACGAACAATTAATGTTCCTGTCCCTCCTCGACCACCACCAGTTTCAGACATATCGGAAATAAATTCCTGCATCCAACCTTTTCCAGCTTGACACCAGAGACAAAGATCTCCTTGGTTTCCTCCACAGCAGACATCTGAATGAGATCATGCCACAGCTGTACAGACTGACGTGTCTGGCCGTGACTATTCCCACATCCACCACAACTGCTGACCAGACATCCTCTGACCTCAAGAGAGTAAAAACCTATGCAAGTAATACGGTGATGCGTAAGCGAGAGGTAGAGCTGTTTGTGCACATCCACATGTGACCAGGTGGACGCACATTTATACCACCTGGATGCGCTCTTTTATGCGCCGACATGTGAGTTGCGCTTTCCGCAAACTCGGTATCTTGTGATCGCTGGTTTAGGGTAGCGGATGGTCTGAATCTGTACCAAAACCGTGACACAAAAACTCAGGTACGGACCGTCCCGTGAGCCACCTGTACCGTTGCACCCCAAGTAACTACATGTTTCACAAACTGAATGTGAATTGGGCATTCATTTTTTTACCATTCAAATGAGAGAAAGAACCACACACTGAAGCCCCGGATGCCCAGGCCAGGTGACGCCTCTGGTGCTGTGTGAATAATTACTGTAAGCTTCCGTACCACTATAGAGTTATTACTACAATTAATAAGCAAATCAATTTTTTAAAGATAAAAATGAGGAGGAACAAACCTTGCTCATTGTGTCATCTGGATCCAGCCCCTTTGTCAGTTGTGAAATGGCTGCTTAAAGGAAGTTGATGCTTTTTAAATCTTAAATAACTCAGCAGATGGGGTTAAACTGACCCAGGGGTTGGGTTACTGTAGTCTGGTATGATCAAAAAAACTGACCCAACTAATAACCCAACAGCTGGGTCAGATTAAACAACTCAACAGTGGTTAAATTAACCCAATGAAAGTATCCAACCACTTTAACCCAGTGGTTGGGTTGAGAAAATAACCCAGTGTTTTTTAATGGGTTCTTTCTCTCATTTGAATGGTAAATAAAACATTTCAAATGACATTTTGTTGTATTTGTGTTTGTGTTGTGTTTGTTAGGTTTGATTCAGAATGAAAAATGTAAGTGGATCATTTTACCCCTAGCAGGATCACTTTAACCCCTTGAAATCTAGGCCTTGTCTTAGTTTTGACCACTTCTTTTTAAAACATGTTAAATTAATGGGAATAATGTTAATTTTAGAGATCAATCACTTTAGCTTGCTTGTGTAACCTCACTCTCCCTTGCTTATACAGTGCTGTGAGGAGGCATTTGCCTCTTTATAGATTTCTTAAATTTGCTTCTGCTTCAGAGACACAAAGTCTTTGACATCAGCATTAAAAAGGGTTACAAAGCTATTTCTAAGGCTAAGGACCGTTGTGATAGCCATTATCCACAAATGGAGAAAACTTGGAACTGTGGTGAATCTTCCCAGGAGAGGCTGGTCTACAGGAATTACTCCGAGTGTCCAGGAGGGAAGAAAAGAGCCCAGAGCAACATCTAAAGCACTTCAAGGACATTAATTTTGCAGTGGAAAGTTAGAATATTACATATTAATACAAATTAAGTTACACAGCTTTGTAAATTCGACCCTTAAATTAAAAATGTTAGGGTCCTAATCCCTAACTGGTTTAATGTGATTTTAGGTATTTTATAAGAATAAAGTGACAATAGCAATAACTCCATAAAGTAGCTTTTGACAACAAGTATTATTTTAAACATGCAGTTATGGTTGCAAACTGCCCACATATGAAATCTGAAAACAAGTCAGTTTTAATTTACAAGACATGGTATCACTTCTCATCCAGTAAGTGAAAATCCTAGAGCATTCTCAAAGTACACTCTCACATTGTATTTTTGTTACACGCAGAGAACAGCAACCTCTCCAGGAAGTTGCCAGAGAGTCTGCTCATTACATAAACTAAGTTTATAGCACTAACACTTTAACAGTCCGTGGTCTGTTTAAGTGCAAGAGGTATAAAGGTTCTGACCATAATTTCCCTAATAAATTCTCTCCTAGAGTGTGAGCTGTTTTCTATTGCTTTAGCTCTACTAATGTTAGACACTTTGCTTTTCCACTTCTCTGTGGTGCTCAATCTTTTTGAGACCATGATGCAGCTAAAGTAAAAACTTTTAGTTTTCCACATCCAGGTAATCTGTATTAAAAGTTCTTTTAATGTGATGTCCTTCATAATGTAACATAACAAAAAACAGTCATGCTAAGTGAAACTATATGGTTCCAATCTGCTTTTAAAGTTCTACTGTGTTGGATATGTATATAATAATGACAGCCTTTTCATTAGTTGGAATAATATAAAATAGGATAAGAATAATATTTTTGTTACCTGTCAGCAGTTTTACCTTTAAGCACTTTTAATCTCATGGTCACACAGGTCTCTCCTTGAAACTGCCCATGCACCAATATTTTTATGTATTCTGGACTCCAGCACCTCTTTACCTGGCTGTCAGACCATATAAGTGACAGTGTGGTGTAAGTACCCTGAACACATTAATTATCATATTCCCCGGAGTACAGGTCAAAGTGGAGGAGTAGCAGCCATCTACAAGTAAAATCAAAACCTAAATGCGATTATAATACATTCAAAAGCCTCACGCTTAGTCTAACCATCCCAAGCTGGAACTCAGAAAAGCCAGTCTTGGTGGTGGTAGTGTACCGCCCCCCTGCTGGTGCTTATCTGGAGTTTCTGTCTGAGTTCTCAGATTTTTTTAACCTGTTTAGTGGTTAGCTTAGACAAAGTGGTCATAGTGAATGACTTTAACATTCACATGGATGTTGTCAGTGACAGCTTTAAATTAGCCTTTGCATCTCTTTTAGAGTCGTTGGGCAGCTCATAAAAAGTGAAAGAACTGACTCACTGCTTTAATCATATCCTGGATCTGGTCCTAACCTATAGTGTAGAAACTCATCACTTGTTAGTGTTGCCACTGAATTCTCTTCTCCCGGGCCGCTATTTAATTACATTCAAGTTCAGCACTTGTTGTGTTAAAACAGAAAATTAAAGTGTCATTACAACAGATGCCTTTCTGAAGATGCTGTGAATAAATATAAGGAGGTCATTTCTCTTTCATCTCCCAATGGTGAAATATGATAGAATAGCTAAGCACAATGACCCTAAATTTACTGCAGCAGATATTGATTACAACAATACTGCTGATATTTTACATTTAGCCCTGGATGCTGTTGCTCCTCTGAGAAAGAGGGTCTCTAACCATAGGAGCTCAGCTCCCTGGTATAATTCCCATATTTGCTTGCTGAAGCAGAAAGCACGAAAAATAAAAAGGAGGTGGTACTCCTGTAAATCTGTGGACTCCCATCGTGCCTGGAAAAGATAGTTTAATAATCTACAAAAGAGCATTACGCAGAGCTAGAACATCTTATTATTCATCATTAATAGAAGAGAACAAATATAATCCACATTTTCTTTTCAAACCTGATTAATATGCTGCTTAAATGACATATTCTGATCAAAATGACTGCAGGGTTTTTCACGACTGTGCTGGAAGCCAGTGTAAACCCAGTTAATCCAGTCCTCAGGTGTCTGGGACCATAGATGATAACCTCTTTTTTATCTGAATTAAGGAGGAAAAAAGTTAGAGGACATCCAGGACTTAATGTCATTAAGACACCCTTGAAGTTTTGCCAATGGTTTTGCTTCCTCTGGTTTCATGGATAAGTACAACTGCGTATCATCAGCGTAGCAACGAAAGTTTATGCTGTGGTTCTGGATAATTTTTTCCAAGGGCAGCATGTATAAAGTGAAAAGGATTGGTCCCAGCACTGAACCCTGTGGGATGCCACAGCAGACCCTAGTCCGTGCAGAAGAAACAACATTAACATGGAAGTATGACAAACCAGCCTAATGCTGTCTCTTTAATGGTGGTACATATCCTGATTGTAAAGATGGTTAATCTGATCCAAAATTGATGTACCAATAAAGGACATGACATCTTTGAGCAGTTGAGTTGGGATGGGGTCCAACAGACACATAGATGGTTTAACTTTGCTGATAGTTGAGGTCAACCCAGAGAGGCCTACAGGAGAAAAACAGTCCAGAGTCAAATCAGAACCAGAAGAAATTAGCAACACTGCAGGGAAGTCCACAGCCGTCGACAGTTGGGCTTGGCTCCTCTCGTCTCTCATTTTGATTGTTTTCCCGCTGGCATCATTGAACCAGGATTTTCAGCTCTCACTGAAAAGGGTAGCAGCAAGGATGAGAGTCAGCATCACCCATGGTGTCAAATCTGATAATATGAGTCTCAGTAGGAAGAGGTTGGAATGGCCACGATCAGGTTTAAGGTTTGAAATGATACTGCTTAAAATATAAGTCTATTTAAATAAGTTAATTAAAAAAAAGAGAGTAACTTGAGTTCTTGTTCATGAGTGGGAGAAGAATGAAGCAGGAGATTGGTTGGTAGATTGATGTGTCTGCAATAACATGGATTGTATCGATTTGTTTTGCTGAAGAGCTACCAAAGCAAAAACGCAAGGCTCTCTGTGTACTGGTTGATTTATGTTCTTACCCTCACCTACAGTCACAAACTGTGGGTAATGACTTAACAAAACAAGATCACTGATTCAAGATGCTGAAGTAAGTTTCTTTTGCATTGTGGCTGGACCATTCCTTCCAGAGAGGGTGAGAAGCTCCGCCATTCAGGAGAGACTCATAGAAGAGTTGATGCTCGTCCATGTTGAGAGGAGACAACTGAGGTGGTTTGGGCATCCATCTACTGGAGGAAGTATTTCAGGCATGTCCAACTGGAAAGAGACCCTAGAGCAGACCCACAACACACTGGAATTACTTCTCTCAACTAGCTTGAGAGTGCCTCTGTATTCTTCTGGAAGAGCAGGAGGAGATGGCATGGCCATGGAGAGATCTAGACATCTCTGGTCAGGCCTCAGCAACCTGAATCCAGATAAGAAAAGATTAATCAATGGATGGATAGATTAAATCTTTTGTATTTCTCAAAGCATTTGAGTGCAGGGTGGAATATGTCTTCTTTTTATGGATATTCAGTATATTTTTGGAATGCAAGATAAGAAAAGTATAATTTTAGATTTCATCTAACCTTGGCAGGTAAAGGCTGTTTTTGCACAGACACATACTGTGCATGTTTCTTATCTGCTCAGTCACTCCTAAAAAAAAAAAACATGCACATACTCCATTAATGCTCCCTTAGGACTTGGTACAGAGTGTGCTTTTTCAAATTAACTTGGATGTCTTTGAATCTTTATTCTTAAGACTCTTCCAATTATGTGTAACAAAACACCACAGCAGTCATATTTGGTGACATTGTTTGCTAACACTGAATGTTTGAGAAATAACAACTTTGGCATGAAATTAAATATCTGAATGGGTGTGCTGTTGTGATAATACTGAAATGAATTAACTTTATAGCTTTCTAAACTTTGCCAGCTGTTGAGTTATTTAGAAAAAAAGACAAAGTGATCCCATTTCTTTCATAGTTCAAAATCAAGTGTGATACAGAAGACCTTTTTTTTTCTAGAGCTTGGAGGTGTGGTTTATTGCAAATTTGATTCATAACGGCTTAGAGTAATTGACCTGCATGAGACTGGAGTAAGATACAAAGTCATCTCAAAGTGTTTAAAATGGCATCCATCAGTCAATGCCTAAACAAATGGTCTATAAATAAATGGAGACCGTGGAGAAGAGTACTTGTGGATACTCTTCCTAGAAGTGGATAACCAGCTAAGATGACCCTAAAAGGTCAACACAAGAATCCTTAACAAGGCAAAGAAGAGGCTGCGAGAAACATGTACAGACCTGAAGACATCAGCGGACTTGACAAATACATCTCTGTTCATGAGTCGATGTTACGACTCTGGTTCTGCTAGTGTAAGAGGGAGGTAACATAAAAGAAGCTTAATTTGAAGTATTCCCAACAAGAGATACACAAGCCATAACTGACAACACTAAGGGCCCGATCTTCCGCCAAATCTCCTAAAGCTGCTATTAAGGGATAGTGGGTAGCGGGAGAGGCGTTCCCTCGCAAAGAACGCAATCTTCCACCTCCCTAAACCCACTATCTTACCTGCGCTAACCGCTATATTACGCATGGGCGTGGTTAGGGTGTTCCACCTGTTAAACCAATCAGTGCGTCAGTAGCCAGGTTGCGCTACCCACAACCACATGTGACCAGGTGGACGCACATTTATGCCATTTGGACACGCTCTTTTACACGCCAACATGCGGGTTGCGCTTTCCACAAACTTGGTATTTTGCGATCGTGGGTAGCGGGCGGTCAGACCACCCGCTACCCACTATCCTAAACCCGCAATCGCAAGATACTGAATATGCGGAAAGCGCAAGAGACATGCCCATTGTAGTAGTGGCTAGCGGCTAGCGGGAGGTCAGTCACACTGCTCCCCACTTCGAATGCTGGAGTCTGTCCCTTTTTAAAACCATCAGCTCCAGGTATCAGGAATCGCCGATGATGATGGGCGAAGCCTCGTCCACTTCGTGACAGTGGGAGGTGGTATCCCTGTCCTTACAAAAGGAAAAAAATATTTACACTGCACAAATCTGGCCTATGCATATATTTTTTTTTATATGTATCAATATATCCACGTATATGGTCAATGCATATATTCCAGTATATTTGAGAATACACAGTGCCCCCCACTTTTATTTTTATTATTAGGATGTCTGAAAAGACCAAGAGTCAGCCAAGAGTCAGGAACGCAACACCCATGCCCATGAAATCAAACATCAGACAATCTCATGACAACCCAACAATAAAAGTTCAGGGTTGTAAGAGCTGGTAGATCGGAACGGGTGCAGCTTAACTGACTGATGCACATATTGAGCTCGGAAAGAGACTGAGAGTTATAAACAATCTAAAGAAGACAATAAAGAAGATGAAAATACAGATTATGATGTTTTAATAATCTTAATTATTATCAATTTGATGACCAGTCAGGTAAATATGCATTAGTCAGGTTGCAGGCCCGAGTAGGGCGAGATGTCTCTCAGCTCCATGGCCTTGTCATGTGTCAGTAAAATAATCCATAATCTGTCTGTTTCTGCTAAAATTCATGGTGATATCCCATTCTGGGGCTCATTCACCATGATCTTCAACTTGCTGTCTTTTGGAGTGCAGTGGAAGAAAACTTTATGAACATTAAAAAGAGCTTCAAGTCTTCATTTTCAGTTTTACTTAGAAATATAGTCACGGGGACATGGATAAATATATTGAATATAATTTTCCACAACAAGGCTTCTTTTTTTTTACATAAAAGTACTCAAAGATATTGCATCTGATGGAGCAATTTAACAAACAAGTTTCCTGAGTGCAAATTCAGCAGTGCCAAGAATTGAAAGACCTTTTAGGAACACATGAAGATTGATGCACTAAAAGCTCTCCATGACCATTCAGGATAACTACAGTCTTCCCCAGCAGACAAAACTTTATCATTCTTGCAAATGTGTTCGAATGTTTGTTTCCTCACCTTGATCCACCTGAATGCATAGGCTGAATACACTACAAATAAACCTCACACAAAAAGTGTTAGGGAGATTATTTCTAAATTGTAACAATTCTTCTTGGCAATAGAAATAAGTAATTTGAAGATATATGATATATTGTTTTGTTGTCTGGTAACATCTTCACACATGAGCTGAATACAGCAAAAAGCAGAAAATGGGCATCACTTTAACCTTAATATAGTGATATCTCATTTTATCAGGAGCTGCAGTTCATCGCTGGCTACTAAAGCTGCATACACAACATACTGATGTTCTCCACAGAGGCTGCACTAAAACTTACCGATAATAAAGCATTGACTTTAGGGAAATTATTCATAAATAGGGACTTAATGATGTTATGGCAATCACCCCATCCTTTCTATAACCCCCTTTAGTCTGGCTGAAATCACAGTATACCCAAGCTGACAGAAGCTGACAGAACACACTCTCTGAGGTGATTTGTTTAATTTCCCCTGAACTGAGTTGTGGGACTATTTTCAGTCATCTGGTGGATTACCACAATGCTGCAACAGCATAAACTACACGGCTGTTCCGTTTAACACAAAAATGATTTATAACCAAGTGAAAAGGGACACCAAAACAAGGCCTCATTCACATTGCAGTTTTTCAGGACGGTGCTGTATATAAGCATAAAGGGCAAAACTGTATAAACACTCACTTATCAGTGACACATGAATCGACAGGCAGTGATGTGGTCCCCAATATTATTCATGAGCGTATGCACTCTTTTTTTTTTTTTTTTTTTTAAAGGCCTAACTCTGTCAGATCTGTCAAGGTGTCAAAGAAAACATGGATTATGAAGGATGATGGAGATTCCAGGGTCTGATATGAAGATGCAGACTTTCTGCTCTTCCTCTCCTCCCTCGAAAAGCTGCTTCACTCTCCTGGATCCCAAACTGGTCAACAGAAGAGTGTTAACAACAACCAACACATCTAGCTTTTTTTTTTTTTAACTTTCTGTCTATCAGGCTCACTATCCAGTTCTCTGATGTGGTGATCCGGTTCAATGTCCTGAATTAAAGTGAGCCAAGATCTATGTTGAGAACCCAAGGGTTCCTCTGACACATGGTGTAACTAGCCAAGCCTTTTGATGGATGGCTCTTATTTTCTTGTCAAGCTGAGACTACTTTTATGTTTATCTTGATATCTTCTTGATGGTCTTTCATTTATCCAGCACAGACTGGACGGGACAAGAAGAAACAAGGGGAGCGCAAGAAAGACAGTCAGTCAATCAAAGACAGAGAAAGAGGGGGAGAGGTATTTCAAAGGAGAAGCAAGAGGCAGGTGGACAATGGGAAAGTGACCAAATAAAAAGATTTGTAGGGCTTAAATTGAACGTAAACCAGCAAGTCGCACAACAGTCAGCTCTCGTTGGCATTTTTGGTCCGGAAACATGTGAATTAAGTGCTGTTGTTTTCTGAAACCTACCTTTGCCTGGTGGTAGATCTCACTCCTTTGCCCTTCACTTGACTCCCACCGCATCACTCTCACCTTCATTGTTGGAATCTCTGCAGGCAAGAGATATGAATGGGGTTCACATTCTCCCACTATGTATCATTACTGGTATAGATTTGGCCAGTAAGCACAGTTGAAGGAGCCCTCATTTTCTCCAAGTAATTCTGTCGTGGTCATTTGGGCCCTGTGGCTGTTAGCTACTTGATGAGCTGCGCTGTATCATGCTACCCAAGGGAAATTTAACCACCCCCCATGTATTTTCCAGGCCCTCCATCAACTGACCTTAAAGATATCCTGAGCATCCTTGTGAGCACTCTTAAAAGGTAGAGGATGAATTTTTTTCACGGTCATGATTCAGGACTCCTCTCAGGAGTGCTGAATTTTCTTAAACTCTTACTACATACTTAAGCTTTTATATACTGTACAAACATACATACATATACACCAGATCCCTGTGATCCTACATAGGACTAAACAGGGTATGGATAATATATATTTACTCATATAGTCAGATACTTTAACACCTGAAACCTTGATTCAGTCAGAGAGGACTAAAATCAGCAACAGTTAGGCATGAAATGACAGGAAAGACAAGACACAAGATGGGCAGTGATGGGTGTGGTCTGTGTAATATGATGGTGCATGAGGTGTTTGCGAAGTGTGCTGTAGTGTATGTGAATGAATGTGTGGCAGTTTGTGTTGCAATGTTTGATGCAACTCTCAGTATCCATATTCATGTGCAATAGTTGAGTCCTATGAATTTTATTACTGTCTAAGACAGGGATCCACAAACTATAGTTCTTTTTTTACAGTGGATGGCAAGAAAGAAAATTGGAAATGAAAATTTAATTTGTATCTTGTATGACCTCCTTTTGCATACCTGGGCTGCCCCAGTAGTGTAGTGGTTAGGGCACATTAGGTTAAAAAAAAAAAAAAAAGGAGAAAAAAAAAGCAGTCCAGTCAAGGTGAGATCAGGTCCCAACCAGGTGGTGTCAGCTCCAAGAATCGACATGTCACGTTTGACTGATCTGGACGGGAGCCTGTATGATAGACAACTTCAAGTTGGTGTGCCGCTAAAACCAACTGCAGCATTTTTTGGATTGAACCAAATCAGCTCAGTCAGTTTGGGTAGCTGTTCGTGCCAGAGTGACCAACACAACAATGTTAGCTGACTTGCAACAAATACTGGTTGAAGGACGGGCTGTCATCTCTCAGCAGTGTGTGACCAGACTAATGACCAGGATGAGGAGGAGGTGCCAGGTTGTTGTGGCTGTGTGGTTCTTCCACACACTACTGAGGCTCTTGGGAGCTTTAGACTTCAATCATCCAATACACCAAACAAGAGATAACAGCAAAAAAAAAAAAAAAAAAAAAAAACTGTTTGGCATTGACAGAGAAGATTTGGAAAATCTTTCATGGGTACAACCCACAAACTCAGCTCTGCTGCTCATCCCTCAAATGCATGTTCCTTATAAATGGCACCATTTAAAGGGAAATAATTGTGGTTTCAGGCAGTCTAGGATATGATACCAAGAAAAATTGTTACAAGAAATAATCTACCAAACACAAATTTCCTGAGTTTTTTAGTTTATTTTAATCAGATATAGAAATATTGCATGTGGTGGAGCGATTCACATGCCCGTCAAGTTTATTCCTCTCCTTTTAGAGTGGATATAATTTTTTTTGGCATTGAAGTGTTTGGGCCACCTTAGCCTGAATATTTTTTATTTAGTACAGCCAAATAAGTCCAGTATTCCCATTTTCCTTCCCCCTAATCATCTCTGTATAACTATGTATATATTTTGCTACAGCTCAGGGTGGCGCTATCTTTCTTCTCTTCGTGAATTAATTGGCTTTTTCAGTAAAGTTAAGACAACAACTTTAAATAAATGGGAAAGTCCACTTTGTCCTTGTTAGAATCTCTAATAAGAATTTTTCCAGCTAGTCTGCCTCAAATTGTATTTATTAAAAGTAGTAATATCATCCCAGTAAGATTGCCAACTTCTTGATAAAACCATGTTTTGCTTCATCGACAAAATGTATAACTTCAACACCTTTGTGACTTCGGTGCAACTTTGAGTCCAATAATTTTCACATTACAAGTGTTCTTGTGGGCCGCAATGTCTCATCTCTAACTTTATTAATGAAGCTGAAATCATGTTCATTGTTTTCCATTTGGGGAGCTGCATTGTTGTTGCTGAAAACATTTTAGAGATCAGCAGAATTTCAGGGACAACAGTGAAATGAACAAATTGGGTTTTCAGTGATCTAATTTTTTATTTTTTTTTATTTTTTACAAGAGATCATGGCAGACCGCAGTGCTCCAAATTACAGAGTCAAAGCCGAGCGTTCTTCTCCGCACACTTACAGTTTCACCTCCATGAAGATGGAAGACTCAAAAGAGCCCAATGAGAAGAAAAATGGGCAGAAGTTAAAGAGAAAAAGCTGAAATATTTAGTTTTTGTGTTGGAGGCTCGATCTTGCTATTTCAATAATGCCACTAGCGTGTCTGCTTCCAGATTAGTTTCTTATTGTAAAGCTAATAAGTTCAGCTTGTGGTGCAGGCTGTTGTCTGGCTCAGTATAATCATGTTACTACTCTATTCTTATAAAATCACTGTGATCATACTTTAGCTGAGAGAGCATTTTTTTTTAATTCCTATGAAATCAGAATATATAAAGTTTTCTTTCATACTCATACTCTTCCATGCTCATAAAATTAAATAATAAAGTACAAGAGACTTATAGAGCAGATCCAGGTAATCATATCAGCCAACAAAATAGCCATTTAACTTTGATATTTCAATTTTAAAATCTCAGATCCAGCAGAGGGTAAAACACTAATTATAGTCATCTGATTGAGGATTCATTCATGATGAGAAACCTGACCCTCATGTGTAAAATGATGGGAAACCAGACGTTAATGTGTTAACCAATCTATCAAAAAACAGTTTTATTTCACTTGTGAAGGTTGTTTAATTCAAAGTATGATTCACTTTGATGTGAAATTGTACATTTCAAATTTATTCTGATTTGCCATTACTGAATCCAAAAGATATGATGAATAAATGACAAATTTGCTTCAGGAAATTGTCTCAACCTTTGAAAAGAAGAATATATTGTGTGAAAAGATTGCTGATGAGTTGAATTAGGATTCATCACAGGGGTTTAACACAGTGCTCTTCTAAGAGGCTCAAATCACTTATCAGTGAACTTTCTAAGATTATTGGGTTTTAACTGAGCTGATTCACAGGGAACATTTTACTTCAAGTTTTGCTGCTGAAATATGACAAAGTGTATTTATACTTCCAACAAACAAAGAGAAATCATGGCATTGAGTTCATATGGTTTTGATTGAGTGTTAACTCTTCGCAGGACTAACTTCCATATCTGGTAACTTCATTAGAAATGGATACAATGGAAAGTTTTAAGAAAAGTTACAAAAAAAGCCTTGTAACAGTCTCCTATAATTTGGCAGGATTCATTGATTAATATAAGAAATAAAGAAATGTATAAATGCTGCCTTCTGCTGTGAGATGAATTTGTATGCAAACACTCCCGTAAGTGACATTATTCTGAATTAGCATTCACACACACACACACACACACACACATATAAAACCGAACTCTCTCACGTACTATACTGAAAACCTTACACACATCCATGTGAAATTCTCTTATACATACAACTGGAAATTTCAGTTGAAACGGAAGTTGGTTAGTTAGCTAAGTAGCGCGACTTTAGAATACAAGTAACGGCGGGAAATTTGCGATGTTGTGTCAGCAGCCAAAAACAAGTGTGACCAAAGTGACGGACCTCATTGATAGTATAATGGCTTCAGCAGAGACCATCCGTTACAATGACTGGGCTCCAAACGACCCCCGTGGCTCCAAATACGAATATGCTGGACAGTCGCCTCTCGTCTCTTTTCCCGTCTTGGCAGCGTAGCAGCGACCCATTATCACCAACAGCAGCTACAATAATGACAGGATGCGGCCCACGTTATCAAGCCCAACAGCGTTTTGGCACATGGAGTACGTGGACAAGGAGGAAAAGGTAACCATAAGCACATAGAATTTAACATTGTTTTATATGTCCATATTACATAAGATGGTAGCTCTGAATTGCCCGTAGGAGTGATTGTGCATGGTTGTTGGTCTACATGTGGCCCTGTGATGGACTGGCTACCTATCTAGGGTGAATATAAATAGGATTAGGAGAATAGCAGAGGATTAAACAGGTATAGATAATGGATGGATGGATGAATATTACATAAGATAGTTACTTAAATGTTCTGAAAACGTCCACTTCTGTATGGCTAAACTGGCCAAAGGATATTGTCAAATATATTTTGATGTCTACACTCAGGCGAACCTGACTGTTTTTTTTTTTTTTCGCTTTGTTCAGCTGCTGTAATTTTTTTTTTTTGTTCAAGCTGTGTATGCAGGGGACAGTGAGAGGGTGGTTGATAATGGATGATTGTATAATCATAATAAAAATTAGTTTGAGAGCTCCGGCGCAGCAGTTTGACCATTTCAATAAGGATGTTATACTCCTAACAAATCCATCATGAGAAGTGCTTTATAGGCAAGGGCCAAAATTAAGATTACATAAACATGGACATATCCTCAGTGCCTTTGAATTCCTAAAAGCTTGGAACCACCAAACAGTTGTAGAACGCATCAGGGAGGGCTTTGGTGGACACTTTCCAGAGGGTCTGTGAGGATCAGCAGTGTAGATTTAAACCCAAATGCACAACAACAACGAAGACATTAATTATGCAGGCACAATTCCTTTACTCAAACATTCAGGCAGGGTCACAAAACCAGGAAATCCAAGAAAGCAAGCAAACAAGCAAACAAATCCAACAAGGGGCAGACATGGAATCCAAATTCCAGTCAAAAATCAGGCAGTACACAAGACAGACGCTGGATATCTTGGCTGGAAACAAGACAATCTGGCAGAGGACTGGGGAAAAATGGACTGGTATATATACACTGCAGGTTGAATGGGAGGATGAGCCACAGGTGTGGGATGGGCGGTGAAAACCAGGTGCAGGTAACTGGCAGAATGCATGGGCTGAGAGTGAGGTGTAATCTGAAATGACAGGAGAGTTAGTGATGTGACATGAACAAAAACAAACTAGGAGTTGTTCCTGACAGGATGTCAGGCAAAGGCAGGTTTTTTTTTTTTGCTGAAATATTCTAACAATGACACTGTCTTACAAAGGTTTACAATGTGAATTCAGAATTATTACAAATTTAGCAAAGATACCTGTTCTAAAATGTACACCACTCATCTCAAAGGAGCTTCAAATCATGAATGCTGACAAGTATTTATTCTTGTCAACACTATGTCCAGCATATTGTAAAAGTACATTGTTCAGCTCATTTATATAAATCCATTAAGTATCCATGTTCGTTGTAGCCTTCAGTTTCTAATGGCTTGTGGAAATCAGCTGGTGTTGCCTAAGCTCCAAAGAGGTCAAGAGCTGAATGCGATGCTTATCCATTAAGTTTATAAAACCAAAGCCCTGAATGTAGGGCCAGCCAAGAACCCTTTTAGTACATTTTTTTCTTTCACACTTTCTTTCTTTTATTAATATTTAAAAAATGTGGGCAGCACCGTGGCTTGGTGGTCAGTACTGTTGCCTCACAGCTAGAAGGTTCCTGGTTTAAACCTCAGCAGGGGTCTTTCTGTGTGGAGTTTACATGTTCTCCTGGTGCTTGCTTGGGTTTCCTCCAGATACTCCAGCTTCCTCCCACAGTCCAAAGACATGCATGTCAGGTTAATTGGTGGTTCTAAATTGCCCGTAGGAGTGATTGTGAGTGTGAGTGGTTGTTTGTCTAAATGTGGCCTGGTGACCTGTCCAGGGCGTACACCTGCCTTTAAACCTGAAGAGAGCTGGGATAGACTCCAGCAGATCCCTGTCACCCTACATAGGTGATCCTAAATAGGATTAAGTGACCCTTAAACCAGGCTATTATTGCTAGTATGGAGACTCCAATGTGAGCAGTACACACAGTGAGATTGAGAGAACTGTTTTATTTCTAGATCATTACTACCTACATGCCCTAGAATAAGTGATTCTTTATGAATGATAATTTCACAAGGCATCAGTTGTGTGTTCACATGATATTAGATGTTATGTTACATTGCTGTCTCTGAGAATTTTTTCTGATGTCTTTTGTAGAACAGAACATGTCCCCATGTTCAAGAGACACTTCTGGAACCTTTAAACTAAATTAATACACAACAGCTGTGCAAATTTGAATCGCTCTGCTGTCTGGGAGGGAGCTTTGCTGGGGTTCTGAGGGGCATCTTTCAACCCCAACTCAATGATCTGGGTTAAATTCTCAGATGACATAGGGGAAAAATGAGGAAGGAGTTGATTTAGGTGGGCCAAAAAGAGAATTCCTGAGGCTGCTGATGGAGACCATTGCTATTTCCCCCATGTTTGAAGGAAAGGAAAACAGCAAGAACCTGGCTTTAAACAGCACGGTTAAAAATGGTCTTAAAAGATAAGAATAAAACATTTATTTAAATTTAAACACATAACAGCACTGGTAACTTAAGCCAATGCCAACATTTTTAGGATACTCATGTTCATCAGTTGTTTATTCCTATGTTTTGCAGCTTTAAGAAAGGATTGGTACTGCACAGTTGGCAGAGCCATAGCAGTGAGCCTGGTACATGGCGGTCCACCACCAAACTTCCTCTCAACCAACACTATTTTCTCTTCTGGTTGATGGTTCAGCAAATCCAGTTCTTGAAGAAATAGCTGATATTTAACTGCTAGAGAAAGTGAAAAAGATGTATGTATTTATTGTTTCCTTATATTTTATTCTACAGGACTTGCTGTTTTAAATGTGGGATCCTTTTAATTTCAGTTCAGTCTGATCATTGTTGCTGCTCTCTTGAACATTTTTTGTTGTTGGAAATACATTGCATGTCAGCAGATCAGTGTACAAAGCAAATTTATTTTTCTTAATTATCACATTTAAGAATTGTAGAGGGCAAAAAAAAAAACTCAGATTGATCGGAGTTCAGTTTATCTAAATGGACATGTTAGCTTTCTTGGATCAAGTTATACTTACATAGCCTAAATAATAAGTCATTCTGTGCTCCTCATGATGCTGAGCGTCTGAAAGTACAAACCTTGAGGAGCTTGATAAGTCAAAGGCACCTTTGCTTGACTACTTGGCCAATGCAGGATGTCTGAGTCCTACACAGTCATTTAGAGACAGGGATCTGCTGGTGCATGACATTGTCATGTTTCAGGTCATCCGCAGGGTTCAAGGTCCATTTCACAGGTATTCAGGGTCAGCTATTTATAGTCAGATTAATCAGGATATGGACACAAATGTCATGTATTGAAATAGTTTTAACTTTATTATTTATGTATTTATTTTTTCTTTATTGCAAAGCAATGCACAAGGTAATTGGTAAGCCAAATTAAATTTTCCACAATATCCACTTTTTTTTCTTGTTTTCAGGTTTTGTGAAGGTCTGAAAACTCTTCGGGTTCTGAATAAAATCAAGTCACACAGGCAGTTTTCATCCCCTGTTCTGCTATAAACCATGCATGATTACTGTTGATCAGATGGATGATCTCTTCAGGATTCATCTGTCTCCTGAAGGGAGCAACAAGAGGACTGTTGAGGAAATGGTTGTTAAATTCTGGAGAGACTGTCTCCAGGATGCAGAAGGTAAGTAAGTTTATTCTATATATTTTTCATAATCAGACTAAATCCTCTGGCATAACTGCTTTGGATATTTACAATTTGTATTGTAACAACTACCTCTTTATAATCCTTCTGTGCAGCTCATGCATAAAGGAGAGGATGACTTTTCATTAATGTTTCCTATGGCCAACACATGTAAGAGCTGCATCAAGCTGCCAATACATACCTCACACCAGCTGTTCCAGGAGACGTTTGATTCGGCCTTAGGAAACACTTATGGGTTTGAAGGGCATAAACATACCTACGCTGTATATGCATGTGTATCCTTCCATTTCTAGTTCATACAGCTTTTGAAAAAGTTGAACTGACAGTTTGGGTTTTACGTTTGTGCTTTCTTAACAGACTGCTGTTGGCAATCAAGTGAGCTATTTCATATTTCAACTGCACAGTTTTATTATTTAAATGTTAATATTAAAACATTGGAGCTTTTAAACAGAGCATGGTAAATACTGTTTGAAGTATAATTTACACAATTTAAAATTAGAGACATTAAGTATAAACATATAATTTGGTATGTGGTGATTTATATGTTGGACTTCTTTTATTTAAAATCTGAACCAGTCCATTTTTTATACTGTTTTTCATTTACTTATGTTCACTTCTCACATGAATCTAGCTCAGTCACTACTAGTTTCTAGATTCACCCTCTTAAAAAAAAAAAATCAAATACTACATTTTCAAAATTCAACATTTTTAAAATTTCAAAAATTCAAATGCCATCAAGAGAGTGATAACAAAGTCAATGTTATTCATTGTAGAAAGTAAAGAAGTGAAGAAAATAATCTATGCAATGGTTCCCATCATTTTCAAGAGGATTCACTTGCCTTAGGAGGTTCATTATAGTCTCATTGATGTTAATATCAATGTCAGGAGTTACAACATTATTATTGGTTTGAAGTTCAGGTAAGGGTCCTTGTTCATCAATGCCATAATATGTGTCAAACATGTCATTCATAACTGGATAAATGCTTATACTATTAATGACACCAGTATGCCATAGTTGGAGAGCTGTCTGGCCACCTTGTGTGGAGAGACCATGGTTGTTCCACTGATTAATGAACTCTGTTAATGCTTGTTCACTTCTTGGCAAAATAAACATAAGGCAAGCAAAACAGATGCAGCTCATTCATTGACTCTAATATACCCTGTTCCTCCACGAAATTAAATATGTTGACAAAATGTCTGGATACAACAGCCAATATCTCAATCCTTTGGTTGTGGACTGCAACACCTGTAATAACATTGTTTAACCCTCGTCTTGCCAAAATAAAGCGGGGAACTTGTACATTTCCCATACTGTGGTCACAGATCACTCTTAATGATAATCAATTATGAATTCCTTCGATAAACAATGCCAAGACACTGGAGGCTCTGTTGTTAGACAAGCACCGTAAATATATGATGGTTCAGCTAAAGCCATGTTCGGTTAAAGACATGCAGAGCAGCTGAGAGCACAGGTGAGTGGAGTTAGCTGATGAGGAGGGAGGAGCTGGTGAGCTGAGTGGGAATGGGGCCCATGGAAACGTCCTGACCTAGTAACAGAACTGTGACAATAGAAGATTAAAAAAGCGTTGCCTTGTCTAATGAGTCTCGACTCGGATGGTAGGGTCAGAATTTAGCGTTAACAACATGAAAGCATGGATCCATCCTGCCTTGTATCAACAGTTCAGGCTGCTGGTGGTGGTGTAATGGTGTGGGGTATATTTTCATGGCACACTTTGGGCCCATTAGTACCAACTGATCATCTTGCCATCGTGTGATTGGATTTCAAAAGTGTATGTGAGTGAATAAATTTCCACTTGTATGTATAATAGCATTTCAATATATGTGTATAAGATTTCACATATATGTGTGTAAGGATTTCAGTATAGTATGTGAGAGAGTTCGGTTTCATATGTGTGTGTAAAAGCTAATTCAGAATAATGTCCCTCACAGCACCTCATACACTCGTGCCTGTTGTCAGATTGTCAAACTACAAGAACAAAGGAGAAAAATCAGGGAGCCCATGTACAGAGGCTCTGGTCCTCAATGCAGCAGTCACGGGTTCGACCCCCGACCCCTGTAACCCTTTGCTGCATGTCCTCCCCATTCTCTCTCTGCCCCCTTCACTGTCAATCAAGGCCACGAGTGCCAAAAAAATAAAATTAAAAAAAAATTGAATTACTATGCACAAAGCCACACAAAAAAGTTCATTATTCGTGATCAAATAAAATGTCTATGGTTTCAAGAAGTAAAGTGAAAGAAAAGGTCATTTATGTTGTATTACCTTACCACAGCAGTAGATGGCTCGTTGTTTTATTCTATCATTGGATGAAATGATTTCAAGAATAGAAATCATGTCAGTGTGTTAAGACTTATGGTGTTCCTCAGTCAGAATACAGACAAACATTCCCATAAATTGCATTTCATTGCAGCTCTTAAATGTGACAAATGGAAAGTCCCCTGAAGAACAGAGGTGCATGGGTGTGTTAGAATTTCTGGAGTATCAATCTCCATTCATGGCAGTCTGGCATGTCCAGATTGAGAGACATGAGAACAAACAGCTGAGACATCTAAAACAACTCTGCCATCTTCACCCAGCAGCGGCTGGCCCTCATCTTCCAGGCAGACGGCATATAAATCCCTGGAAACTGCCTCCTCCTGACATCTACGTGCTGATCAGCTGCAGGATCTATGAGCTTCAGCATGCACAAAGGCCTTTACCACGAGAGAACGCCCCCCCTCCCCCCCAGGTATGGGATGTGTTTCCAGGGCGGTTGGGGATCTGACTGCTGCTGGTTTGTTGATTTAAACTGCTGCTCAGGTTGTTTCACTTCACACGCGACACGAAGGGAACAGCGCCAGTGTTTCCAATGTAAGCAGTTTTGAGTCTCAGGAGCTAAAATATTTCATAACCAGTTCATGTCATAATAGAACATTAGGGATTTCAATTAAAAAAAAAAAAAAAAAAACAAGTTAAGAAGAAAAAAAAACTATCGACTGGGAACAGTCTATTAAGTAATAACTTCAGTCCTATGAAGGCAGGAAAGAGTTTCACATATGTGAAAGCTTAATTTTTTCTTTTTTTAATTTAGACAAGGATGCCTTGAGACTTTTCATCTTGTTTAAATAATGTGTACAGTGGTGTGTTTCGTCTCAGGAGCTTTGATTATATAACTCGTATCTCATGCAGACATCTGTTAGATCAACGGTACAATGGTATTATTGATCTGCGGTATCTGTTAATCTGCCTCACCAGCAGTATAGCCAGCTGCACAAATAACATGTTAAATTCTAAATATAATCTTGATTTTCTTCACCTTTTTATCACCGTTATGAAAAATGCTGTAATGGCGTTAGGTATTTTTAAGGTTTTTCTTTTCGCCCTGTAAGACGAGAGAAAGGGACACAAAGTCATTGGTAATTCTGAGCAGGAGAACCTTCAATCCCTTTGTGAGATGACAGCATTGATCTCTGTCACCCTCCTGCTGTTTCTGTCTCTATCAAGAACAACTGTGCAGTGAGCAGTGCTGGCCTTGTTATTGGTAAACAAACAAACAAACAAAAAAAAACACATAAAAGTGACTGCCATTCGCGTTCATTTGAGACGGCATCTACGATGTATATCCATAAACATCCCCTTCTCCTTTGTCTTCATGTCACTGAAATGTCTTTGTCCTCATAGTCAGAATCAGTGGGGTGCTACTTTTTAAACATCTTTGATCCATTATCACCAAGAGTGACCATCAATGCATTCATAAAATTATTTCCACACTGAGAACAACATAAGTGTGTTTTCCTCTCATACGTTTTGACTCCACAGTAGCTTTCTTGTAGCGCAAACTTGTACAGCGGGTCGCAATGAACCTTCATCCTGAGAAAAAAGTAATGCTTAAGAGTCCATATCCCTGACTAATTGTAGACTCTTATTTCAGCAATACGCTACTAGTAACACGTCACTGGCCAACCCTGCTGATGAGAGGGGTCCACATGAGTCGTGGTGCAGATTTACAGTGGATTTAAATCAGATTTCTCTCCTTATAATCCAAACCTCGTCTCACATTTGACACGTAAAAGGGTCTACATGTCCTTGAATCTCTTGCCAATCACTTCAGTGACTTTCTTTGAGGGTAAAAACCCACCATTAATCTCATGTCGCACCTGTCAGACTCACAGACAGGTGTTTGTGATGCAGGTTATGTGACTAACACTCTCCCATCGTCTCCAAGGACACACATTGTTCCTGCAGCTCCAACTTGTCCCTCCTCTGTCAGAAGATGAGCTTTATATTATTGTCGAATGACTCCTCAGTCCTGTCAGTGATGCTGTTTTCTCTCTGCGCAGCTGAGGTGGTGACAAAACCAAACACTGCTCCCTGCATTACTAAATTCTCCAAAGAGCCTGCAGGTTTTTCAACTGCAAGCCATGAAACATTAAACGGATGCACTAGTTCGCACAGACACACATGACAGCAGTTAGTCTCGGATCCAAAAGCGAGGAAATAAAAGCGGACTCTCTTGATCACGTTAGTGACCACCTGAAGCTCTGAGCCTCAGGCAGGTTCGCCAGGAACACACACCGTGAATGATGAACATTCCACTTATCCTGGAAAGTTTTGGTATTATTTAGAACACAGATTCAAATGCCAGCCAACGAACTGGACAGCTTCCCTGGCCGTAGTTTCTCAGACGGGACTTAGTTGACCTCCAGTTCACTGTGCGATGGTTGCTCTGATGTATGTTTCATAGCAAAGTTGTTGAAAAATTAATTGAAATGTCAAAGGTCTTGAGGCGAAGAGCCCTGCATTCCGATGTAACTTTCTTGAAACTGAAACACAAAAATCTTTTCTTATTATTATAGCCATATTTTCAAAAAAGTTGGGTTGCTCTTCAAAACCAAGTCAAAGCACAATGCATTGATTTGAAGATCATTAAAAAAGAAAAAACCTTGCAAAAACACTTGTAGTGCAAGAAATTAGGGGTGGATATTTCCCGATATCTAATATGCTGATATTTTAATCCACCTCTACTACTGATACCCTATTTAATACTGACAACATTGAAGCAACATTAAATTATAAAGCTCTTAATCATCACGGTGATGGGACTGATGCAAACACATTCTCCTAACAACATGAAAAAAACTAACTGCAGCTTAATGTAACTTACATGTAAATTCTAGCAGTTTTTGAGTGATGTCTGTGCCTGTGTGTGTGTGTGTGTGTGGGGGGGGGGGGGTGGGGTGGTGGTAACTCCTTGTATATTTGACGTTGAGTATTCATTGCGAACACCAACTTTGTTATCACTCTGACACTTTAAAAATCTCCACACAGCAGACATCTTTGGTTTGTCTCTGTTTTTGTATATCAGCGTAATGGCATCTCTCTCTTATTTTTTAAATCTTGATGTGGAGATAGGTGAAAGATAAGGATATGGAAGTTGGATGATTCTACTCTGATTTAGGATCTATAATGTCACAGATCCTTAGAAATCTCAGCAACTCACTGAATGAATGTATTTTCAGATATAAGCATCCTCAAGAAAACTTGACGGGGTTGTGTTTTGCTGGATCTTTTAAGTTGCAAGTCACTTCAGACCACCAAATATATGCTCTCAAGAATATTATCTTTTTTTTTTTTACAGCATATTTCTTTTAGTGGTGGGATGGATGAGGTTATTTCAGGTGTTATATGAGGTCCATCAGCTTGATTTCTGAGGTGCTTTTGAGTCCAAGTTTTTTTCTGCCCATATATGCGCATGTTGGGACAAGAATTTACACTTGAACATAAAAAGTGGAATTATTACTTTGTGTCTACTTTAGGTCTCAGCTAGTTGGGCGTTTCATTGCTTTCTAAGTGTGTGTTAAAGCCATCGCCCTCTGAAGAAAGCATCACACAGAGCAGGCCAAGATCTGTGAGTTTCTCTCACCTAGACAAGGAGCTGAATGCCACATTTATTTTGCACATTATTTATATAAAATGAAAAGACAATGGCGCATGAGAAAATGTTATTGTGTGGGTTGTGCACGGTGTGTTTCTGGGTTTAGTGAGGGTCTCCTCTTGTCTCTTGTCCTGAGTCTCTTGTTTCCTGTTTTACTTTGAAGGTCTGTCTTGTCTTCGTGGTGTTCTGCTTTTCTTCTTCCCTTGTGTTATCCTGATTATTTGCACCTGCCCCTTGTTTGTCCCTCTGTGTATTTAAATCTGGTCTTTCCTCTTTCTGTTGCTGGATCGTTTGTTCTCTACCTGGATGTCTCTACCCCTCTCCCTTCCGTGTTCCTGCCTCGCTGTCCCAGCATCCTTGTTTTGAAACGTTAAATTAAGTTTGGATTTTTGTTTATTAATAAATAAATCACATTGGCTGAAAACTCCTGCGCTTGGGTCCACCTTACAGTTCATAACATGACAAATGTTCAGTTTGAATCCAGCATAATCCTAAGATATAGATTGCATCTGCATGAACTGTCAACTATTTGAGTCTTAATATGTGTAATTTTGACCCATGTCTGTTACATCTGTCCAAAAGTGATTAAACCCACACAGCAAATAGACCTAATGTACTGATAAAACATGATAACACATTATGAAAAGCATCTATTCTGCCTCAACACTCCATTAGAAACAAAAAAACAAACAAAAAAAAACAGCCCCCCCCCAAAAAAAAAAAAAAAAAAAAGCTGTACTGTTTTTTTTTTTTTTTTTTTTTTTTTTTTTTAAGTATTAAAGAACAACTTGCATGTAAACCTTAAAGGAAGACAACTGTTTAGGAGTTTTTTGGGGAGTTGTTTTGACAACTACTGGAAAAATTCTACCCAGCCATTCGTTTTCTCTCCGTTTCAATCTTGTTCAAGGCTGGAGTCTATCGCAGCTGTCAACAAGGAAGAGGTGGGTTTAAAAGAGGTGAATGATGGTGCAGATTGACCTGATGAATCACAGGAATGTGTTGGAAGGCTATCTTTATCTGAAATGAAAGAGAAGGAAATAAATAGGAAAGTTGTTGCATTGTTACTCTGAAGGTTGTAGTAGTGGGAGTGCGAGAAGGTTGGAGTCCATCTAAAAATACTGAGTGTCTTTCATTCAGTCATATCATGTTTCCTCATTGTGCATACCCAAAACTGTTTAGTCACTTCACTTACTTTTACCTAGCTTTGTATCCAATCATTTTGTATATTACTGCAGATGCATACACAGCTACACAGCCTAGATGAGAAACATATCCTTCAGTTTTCACTGCTTTTTTGCTACAATCAGTGCTCGTTCATGGAAATCTAATTGGAGAAACCCAGGTACTGTGAAAACAGTATCCACTGGCTGGCAGCACCACCAGTTCAAACTGGTCATTGCTGCTGCTGCATCACAGTTCCTAGGGGCCTTGCTCTCTCTACCTAGCCTCAGTAGTCTCGGAGGATAGTGAATTGGCCATTTGCTTGCACCCCAACCATCCTTGGATCAATGCAGATGAATCGATTTGTAAGCCACAGCTTGATTTTTAGAATAGAATTAAAGTTTGTCTTTTCATTTTCAATCAATATTTAATCAAGGTTTGATCAATGAATGCTGTCACTTAACCCTGCTAGCCTGCTTAATAAATATACCTGACCTCAACCTGATAGAACACCTTTGGGATGAATTAAAGCAGAGACTGAGAGCCTTCTCAGCCAACATCAGTGTGTGACCTTACAGATGTTCTTCAGGTGAGAAAATACTTTTGGCAATATAGTGTGCAAACTGTTTCATGTCCTTGTCTGTTCAGAGTCAAAGGAATATATGCCTCTATCAGAAGTACATTATATTTCACACAGAGTAAAAATGGATCTAACAATATTTTTTAATGTGTTGTCCAATCCTTACAGTCCTTCAAAACCGCATGTTTACATGGTGTACAAAACATACCAGTTTCAACTGGTGGTGCTTCCAGCCAGTGGATACTGTTTTCACAGTACCTGGGTTTCTCCTATCAGATTTCCACGGACAAGCACTGATTGTAGCAAAAAAGCAGCGAAAAGTGATGGATATGTTTCTCATCTAGGCTGCGTAGCTCTGTATGCATCTCTGTATGGATCTGCAGTAATATGAGACAAAATTGATTTTGGTGTTTCTTCATCAACCTTTGTTCATTCATTCATTGTAAGCCAAACAATTTGATCACTGGTGTCCATGTAAATGTCAGCCTGCAACTAAACAAATGGCTGTTCTCGACGAATGATGAGGGAAGAACACAACTGGATGGATTAACATGAGAAGATGTTGGAACTTTAATGGAATATGAGTGGACAGAAAGTATGAGTGGACAGTTTATACAGAAAACACAGAGAACTAAGACATACTCGTGGGAATTACAGGGGGGAAAAGGCTACAGTAAAAGAGCCATAACTTTGAATAAACAAAGATATATGTTACTGAACAGCTGTAAGAACAACATTAGAGGAAACATAAGCTGACATTCACTACTAATGCTGCTGTGCTGTTTCATTCCCTGTTCAAAGATAACCGTGATAATGTGTCACCTCATTGACAACAACAACCAACATGAGCATTAAAGCTGCAATAAACAAAAACATTAGCCACCTGAAAATAGTTTTTTGGGATTTACAGGGATAGCTATATACGTATCTCCCAGGTGTTTCCCAAACCATTGAAGAGGCCGACAGAGAAGAAACTTGAAGGGCAAAGTGTCCTCTGCCACTCTTACTTCCATTTACATTTGGCACCAATGAAAAGTGAATTTCCCACAGATTTCTACAATTGTTGGAGCCACGTAATTAATCTCAGCGTGAATGCTTCACTCCGTTTGTCAAAGTGATTTAAGTCTTACAACAACATCAATCATGTTTCACTTCCTGCTGTGTTATTGTTATTTAATTGCACCAGATCTCAGTGTTTTGTATTGTGAATTATAATTGTGAACCGGTGCACTGTGGGAAAAAAAGATTAAGTACATTTTCAGTAAGAGTTGACGATTATATTTTCCTGGGATGTCAAATAAGATGATAAAAATAACAAATAAGATACTGCTTTCTCTGTGTTTGCTTTGGATTTTTAGCAACAAAATATTTCTCACAAGTCAAGGCTTTGACTCAAAACCCAGTCACATGTAGCTCCTATTAAACCTCCGCCAACTTTTAATGACGTGATAAAGACTGCCTGGACGGTCAAGTTCCATCTCAAAGTTTGTTTTTTTAGCAGTCAGCGTGAGGAAAATTTGTGGAACGTCTGTCAGGTTGCTGAGACTGGATAAGTTTGCTATTTTAAATAGGTAATAAGGGACTGACAATGAATTGTTTTATGGATAATTTATGGTCAGTTTGCACTGCTGTCAGTTCAAGTTAAACTGGAAAGCTCTGTGAAAATTGTGGGTTTATTTTTGTAACTAGAATATTATTTTTTTAATGCATTGTGATTTCCTTAATACTCATATCTCCCTAATCTATCTTATATTGTTTGAAACAAATTGCTCCCCAAGTAGAAAGCTTAATAATGAAACAAGGGTACACTGTTTTGATGTCTGCTCTTTCAGCATGTATTTTCAGTTTGAGTACTTATAATTCATTGTGGTGATTAGATTTGTGCTGAATGACTATTTTGAGGTATTATGTAGTATAACTGAAGGATCTGCAGCTTAATCTTATAAATTAAAGTTGCCGTATTTGATTAATGATTTGTGGTTGGAGAAACAGTGCAGTGCACCAGAGATATTTTTGCTTTGGGTCTCTTGGCAATGAAATATCCGCTCGATTAGGCCTTTTAGAGGAGGATTAAACACAGGAATTCAAAGAAAGGACTAAATATCCTGGTTAATGAATTTAAATACCTCTTTAGTGATATATAAGGTTTAAAGTCTTGGTGAAAGACTCGGCAGAGATTAAAACAGACAAGAAGAGGAAAAACTGCAGAAGCCTGGAGGATTTTTTTTTTTACAGTGGCATGAGGAAGTTTGGGAAACCTTGGTGAAGCAAAAGATGATCTGGTTTCCTAAAAGCACAATGTTAAAAACTGCTTACTGAAGAAGTCGATGTTCTTAAATTAATTACTGTGTCCCTGTGGTATTTTATATTCTAAGAAGACATATCATGAGCACAACAAGGAGTCCAGCGTTATAGCTGAGGATTTCCATCCTCGATGAATAGTAGAGGAGGTGAGGTTTTCTACTCAATAAACCAAACAGACCAGTCATGTCAACTTTAATTTCTCAGAGTCAGCAAAAAGGTTGATTTAACATAAGCATTTAGCACATTTATTCTAACAAATTTTGAAACCATTCAAATAACATTGACTCTGGTACCATAGATCCCCCCCCCATTAACGAACAGAAGATCCCCCTTTAATTCAACCAGTCTCTTGAGAAGGATTGGAGGACTTTTAACATTACAACTTTGTCCGAGAATAGTTCACCATGTCTTGAGACATCATCATCAATTTACTGTGACCCTCACTGACTGATTGACTGGTTGAAAAAATGCTTCATTCCTGTTAAAACATAATTAAATCATTAAAAGAAAAAAGGTCCAGTAAACCAGTAAAAGTATTAAAAGAAACAATTTATTGTTTATTTTTTTGAGAAGTATTTCTCAGAAATATTAAAATAGTATTGGGAAAAAAAAAAGAAAATAAAAAAAACTTCTCTGGACAGATTTGTTGGTACCCCTAAGGCCTGGAATATACTTGTCGTTTATAACCCTTACGTGAACACAATATGACTGCTTAAATAAAGACTTGAGGGTTTCTAAGTTTTCATGAAGTTTAATTTCATTGCATGCAAGAGGTCAGACAGAAAGCTGCAGATCGTGGTGCTGGCCCAGAAATAGCAGAACACCAGAATGGATTTAAATGAGAGAGAAAGCGAGACAGGGAGACAGGAGAGCACCAAAAGGAAAAAAGTGTCAAGGGTTGCTGTTGGTTTACATATTACCTGTACTTGCAGCTCCTCAGAAAGTAGGTGGTTCGTCTCACAGGAGCAGATTTCTGGAACAAACTGTACATGCTGTTCTGTCTAGTTATGACCGTACATGATTATTAAAACCACATACTCTGTAGAAGCTTTCTACCACACTGAAGATCGATGTAAACGAAAGAGAAATTTTGATGAAGAGCTGAAGAAAAAAAATTAAAGACTAGCAAATTAAAGGAAAATGATAATTTGATAATTTCCAAGCAACATCATGTTCTGGTGATGACAGTTAGAAATATCATTTAGAAGTTTAAAGTCTGTGGTACTGTTGTCAACCTGTTCTCCTAAAAAGAAATGTGATCCCCAGTTGGTCAGAAGGACAGCACTGATAGTGGACAAAGAGCCAAGAAAAACTCCCAAAGATGAGACAAAACCAGAGATTTCTGGCAAATCACATGGGATCTATGTTCACAGACAAAAAATTAAGATTTTATGGAAAAGAATGCTAAACTCATGGTGAAACATGGAATGATCTTGGTTATGTTTTGGAGGCAACAATGGAATTTCTAAGACTGTCAAGACATCCTTGAGCAAAATGTACGGCCCAGTGTCTAGAAGCTCAGGTCGTGGGTCCTCTGATAGCACAATGAGCCAAAACTGCAATTAATCACATGATTTCCCTGATTAATCACAATTAATTGCATTGTATACGCTAAATCAAATAATGAATTCAAAAGTAGTGTAAAGGTCACTTATTTAAATGTTCTGCTGCCATATGAACTAAAGTGCCATAACATTTGTTGTTCAAACACTTTTAACATCAGCACTTGTCAGTAACACATATTTAGTGTAAATCTCATCTTAAAAAAAAAAAAGTAAAATAAAATGAAGCTTGTTGCCACTGCCAGATCATTAATGTCATCCTGTTTTTTTATGAAAAATAAAAAAACATCTTTCAACAGAATCCTGATCCACAATCATAACATTAAAACAGGCAATTTCTGAGGGAACAGCAGAAAGCAGCATTACCAGTCTATGAGTACCAAATGTCCTTGTTAGAAAGTGTGAAGCATAAAAAAAAAAAACTCACAGTTGAAATTTCCTTTTCAGGGGACTAGAGTGTAAAGTGCATGTTTATACGGGAGTTCTGTTTTTACGCATGTATTTCCAACTTTTCAAAACAAAAGTATGTGAGCAACATGTGTTAACGCGCAATAAAATAACTATCTGCGTTAATAAATTAATGAGTTAATGCAATAACTCATTATCTTGCCCATCCCTGGATAAAAGAAATCAAATTTGGCTGATTTTAAAAAAAGAGGCCTATTCTTAAATTTCCCTTGTAGGTAGTGATATAAAATAACTGAACACCAATGAAAAAGTCAGAAAACTGTGTCCAGAAGACACACTTCAAATACATGACAGCTAGAGTTGTTTGTTTAGGAGGAGTGGAGCAAAAATAGCTGCTTACAGAAGCAGAAATCTCATGGAGAGCTGCAGAGTTTTCTTGGTGGTAGTGATTGCTGCTAAGGTTTGTGCAAGCAAATATTAACCCAAGGGTAACATCTTTTTTGCATTTTTCATTTCTAAGTTAAACATGGAATTAATAATGATGGATGACATTAACTTTTGCCAGTTTAAATGTATTTCTGAGATTGTTTTGGTGCCTCACCAGTACTGACTCGTCTGACAGAAAGGGCTGGTGTCGTGCAGCTTCTCACTCTGAGCCAAGAAAAGGCAAACCATTAGATTTCATATCCAGCCATCACTGACAGAGGACGTCAGTTAAATTCACCTCCATCAAAAACTCAACATTTCAATCCATCTCACAGCTTTTTGTCCACCTCACCTTTCTGCACAACCCTCCATGTGGAATGCTGCGCTCGGACTTTCAAAAGGGTTGATGGGAGATTTTCAGAGTTGCGGGAGTTTGCGGTTGAGTACGTACACATATGTTCCGTGCATGTGGGTGAGTTAGGTTCTTCCTCAGGAGAAATCATTGAAAATGTGTCTGCAGAATGATGGATGGATCGTGTGCAGCCAGTCGTTACTCATTTAAACTGGTCTGCATTCAGGTAGAGAAGCTGAGGAGGTCTTGGAGGAGAAAGGTAAGGCTGTTGGTGATGGTGACAACGGTGCATTTATTGGTCATAGAAACGAAAATACACACTCTTTTACTTATAAGGTTTTATAAAACAAACCTAAGTTTAAAAGATAATCTAATTAGATCAACAGAACTCAAATGACCAAAAACATTACACTGTGTCATATTTAACTTCAGAAGCGGTGCTTAATGATAATAATGATCATCATCATCATAAACCAGTTCAACTTTGCCTCTCATTCTAACTCAGATCATGAATAATCTTAACTGAATTCATCACACGACCACCTCAATGAATGGTAAATGGACTGCACTTATATAGCGTTTTCCAGACACCATCATGGTGCCCCCAAAGCGCTTTAAAATGGCCTCTCATTCACATTAACATTCATACACCAGTGGGCGGCTGCTGCCATGCAAGGCGCTGCCAGACCCACTGGAGGCAAGTTAGGGTTCAGTGTCTTGCCCAAGGACACTTTGGCATGTGGACAGTTGGAGCCGGGATCAAACCGCCAACCTCTCAGTGACTGGACGACCCGCTCTACCAACTGAGCTACAGCCACTCAATGAAAACTGAAGCTTTGGTAGTTTTCATGTCTGGAGCATGAAACGCCTCTGTTACGGAACACAAATCAGATGTGATTGTTCGGATCAAAGTTATTTAATAAGCATAAGGTGTTAAACAAACTAGAGCAAAAGAAAAATACAATGGGTGTCATGGTTTGCAGCTACGAATGAAGGACCCAAGAGCAGGAGATCTCAAAACAAAAGAGGGTTTATTGTACAAAAATACAAATCCAAAATGCAAAAATCCAAATACAAAAAAACACAAACTTAACTTAAATCCCAGGGAGATGACAAGAGGAAAACATGCAGGACTGCAAACATGGAGACGTGACTATTGGACCCACGGAGGACAGGGGAAAATGACTTAAATACACAAGGGATCAAACGAGATGCAGGTGCAGGGAATCAAGGTAATGAGAGGAAGGACGCAAAGCAGAAAACAACAGAGACCTTTCAAAGTAAAACAGGAACCACTAAAGACAGGGAGAGACGCCAACTTGACCCGTCTAGCCCTGCGGAGGACTAGACGGGTATGGATGATGGATGTGAAAAGTTTCTCTATCCTTGTTCTTTTTATCTGGTGCCTAAATGACAGACTAGAAGCAAAGATCAATCAGAAATTTATTACAATCATGAATACAAAGAATTATTATGCCATGCAGAATATTTTAATCAGCTGATGGTACATCCTCCTAACATCTAAAAAGATGCCAGAGAATGCACCCCGATCTAACGTTTCTCTTCCTTTTTAAAGCCTGCATGAGGCGGACTCATTCCTCCTCCGACATAATGTCTTCAAAAGTCCAAATGGTTCAGACAGATATGGTTATGTTTGCTGCAGGAATGTGTACTGCAGGAATGGAGTGTAACTAATTTTATCACCATTGCTTCGCATACTTCTTTGGAAGAGAGCAGGTCAGGAAGGTCATGAGACCCCAGTTGTCAGGTCATAAAGCAGCCACACTGAGGCCTTTAGTTTTAACAGTTTAAAGTTCTAACTGAAAAAAATTCTAAATCCTAACAGATGGATGCATTTGTGGTAAAATCTTCTGATCACAGGAGTGGTTTAACTCAATTCAATTAACTTGTCATAAACAGACACACACACAGGGCTGCCATGGCCGACCCAGGCCATGACAATAGGTACAACGAATAAATTACATCTCACCCTCATGAACTCAGGGACTGAGGTTTGAAGGTGGTGGTTTTGTTCTGTTATTTTTAGCTTCAGTCAATGTATTGTCGTACCCGCTAATCATAATTCTTTTTTTTTGTTGTTCCACAAAAATGGTGCGTACATTTTCTTACCCACATGCCACATAGGTGTCTGTCTGTCAGAAGGGTCCCATAGTGGACCGCTCCGCAGTGGTACTGCGTCTTTTTTCATACCAGGGGCGGAGGCAAAGGCTTCAGACAGATAGGGTGAGTGGATTTGTGGATGTATTAATTCATTATAATTTTTCTTTTTGGGGATTATGCAGGGGTCATGTTTAAGTGTTAGGATTGATTTTAGATGATGGCGTTATGGGGTCCTGTCTTTTTTTTGACCTTTTTATTTTATATGGTAGTGGTTGGTGGTGAGTATCCCCCTCCAGGTGGGTTCTGCCCAATCGAAGCAATTTGGGTTTGGGCTATTTGAGAGGGGACTCAGTTGACAGGGAGAGTTATTTTCTTAATCTTGTGGCTGATGTTTGAAGAAGGCGGTCTCTGGGTCTGTCATTTTGTGCCCAGTTTTTAAAAAGAATTACTTGGAAAACCTGGAACCTACATCTCTGGCATCCACCCACCTCAAACTCCAAGCCCAAAGATCAACTAGGCGGAGGAGCGGTATCTCACATGAGGTGAATCAATAGGAAAACAAAGTCTGGTAAGGGTTAGAACCTTTTTTCTAACAACTAAAATTAACACACAGGCCCACAAAAGTTAAGCAGAATCCTGCGCAAAAGTCAGCCAAAACAGGCCCTCTGGGTAGCTCAGTGGTGTGGTGTCTGAACAATATGATATTTACATGATATTTACCTTTTTATATAAGGTTCAACTAGGCTCTTTAACTGCTGTAAGGCCTTCGTGGAAAACCCCTGAGTTTATTTGAGTTTGTTGCTCCTTTTGTATAAGGATGTTCTCAGGGTCTACAAATTTGGAAGATCCGTGATTAGTTCGGGAGTATATCTTGTCTCTTATCAGTAATCCCAGCTGGTTATTGTCTAAGAGAAAATTATACTGGGAACTGTCAGGAGAAGCTTTTGATTGACAGGAAACCACATTAAATGGCATCACGGACAGTTTCGATTGCGTTCTGAGAACCTACAGCTACTGAAACAGGTGGGAAGTAGTTATTTTCTCTGTTTTCTTTGGCTGCGAGCCTACCGCCAAAGGACCATGTGGGCCTGTCTTTTTTTTTTTCTTGTTGTGGAAAAAATATGATCCAATCTCGATGAGAAAATCAGAATAGAATTTATTAAAGAGAAAAGAAACAAAAATACAAAAATCTTGTGTGCACATAAGGAGAGCTGTCAGCCAGTACTCCACAGAATACTGAATGAGGACAGAGATGAGGGTTTTCTTTTATACCAAAACAAAACGTGTTGATTCTTCTACAGGTTTTTGCATACAGAGTGGATCACAGCAGGTAGTGGTGAAGGCAAAGGGACATTTGTCTTAAAACAGACTGATTGAATTTAGGGACGTTATACAGTTCCTTGATCAAGAAGTTATTTACTTGATGTTGATTGAATTTAGGAATGTTTATTCAGAATCACAGCTGACCCCCGTGCTTGCCTTTTGTCACACATTATGATGTGTATTGGTCTTGACAAATCACTTTTAAACATATTGTTAAAGACAAATTTAATGAAGAAAATTACAAGATGAATAAACCAAATAAAAATTTCCTCCACATTCTCTCTCTTCCTTTCAGGCTGTGCGCGTTCATGTGTGTCGGGTCTGCGCTCCATCTAAATTTTTATTCCACAGAACTACTTTCTGTGGAATAAGTGGGATATGAGATATATGAGAAATTATGAAAAGAGATTACAGTGATAAAAATACAACACGAGTTTTTGTTCCACTGAATACATACAGCGAGAGAGATTAAGAGTTATAAAGGTAAGATTTAGCACTGTGCGCGGAAATCAGTGCGGGTGCAGCCGATGAAACTACTGGCCAAACATTTCATTACTGTAAGCCATCTAAACTGATTGACGCCCCGCGAAAGATCGACGTCTTTAGTTAATTAGTGTTGAAAATTTAATGTTGAATTACCCTGGGCCCAGGGCTGGAATTGATCAACTAACCGTAGGACTTAATGAATTAATTGAACAGTGCAGAGATAAAGGAGACGTGTCGATAAAGAAATAAAAGATGAAATGAAGATGAATGCCGTGTTTAAAAGTCTGATTTTAGTAACGCATAGTGCAGTTGATACGAATGCAGCCTGCCTGGTGAATGGTTCCTTATCGTTAGATTTATAATTGTTAGACATTTATAAAATCAGTCTGTTACTCCGTGAACAATCGACTTTGATTAGATGATTAGTGAAATAAAAATTAAGAGTTGGTTTGTTAGATCTAAGCGATGATTGACTTTGAAACGGTAGTCATATGAAGAGATCAATGATAAGTTTTAAAGACGTGGAAATAGAAGTGTAGACCATTGAGCTGTTGGAATTGGCAGCGATTTACACGAAATTTAGGACGTGACAAAAACGGCAAGAACATACTTAATAGGATTGTATGAATGTTTTTTTTTTTTTTAGCTTAAATGTGAAAATTAACAGGGACACCTGTTCTGTTCTGTTCTGTGTTTTTTTGGAAGTGAGGAATGTCTGTGTGAATGAGAAGTCCGCCACAGCTCGGCTCTCTTTTTTCTCTGTGTGTAAAAAGCGCGATCACGTGGCAGCCTCTGCATTTGTTCTCTGGCTGAGAGCTGGCTGAGAGTCCGCTCTGTGAGCTGACTGGATATGTATGTTCATAGACAATGTGTGTGCGTTTGTTTAAATATAGGTGTAATCAGAGTAGAGTAAGAAGTTATTAAAATACAGAGATAAATAATGTGTATTGTATTTTAGTAGTCTAGCTGTTGTTAATGTATGTGAGTTTGTGAGCAGAGTGAGTGAACATCCCCCGCTACAGTTTTCTGTTTTTGTAAATGCATGAGTCTGATTATTTTGTGTGTATTTGGCTAAGATTGTATGAAACTATGAGCCTCTCTGTTGACTTTTGTTAAAGAGAAAAAAAAATTAGAAATGAGCTTCCTTTGACGATGCTGTTTGGATCTGATGAGAGAAGACCTTTTTATTTGTAAAGAAATAAGTAAAACATAAATAAAGATAATGAACTTATGAGCTTCTTCTGGAAAACACGGTTTTGTTTTTGAAAGAAGGAGACTTTTTGTTAAAATATTGATGAGCTTCTTGGTCTGTCCAAGCCTGTCTGAATTTAGACCTGGCTATGGGTATAAAGCTTTCTCTCGTTCGTACGTGATTTGATTTTTCCACAATTGGCTCAGAGAAAATCCCAGACGTAGCGCAAGTCTGTATTAAGCCTCTTTTTCTTGTAAATAAATATCTTTTTTGCATTTAAAAGTTGGCTTGGAGCTGCTTTTTTTATGCCCCGACACTTCAACGCTGCATGAGAAGAAAAGTCACATTATCGTCGCCAGGAGATCTCCAAACTTCTTCTGGCGACAGGAAACCACAGTGGTTTATGTCGGTGGCCCATGTAGCGGCTGCAGTCCTCCAGCAGCGGTCGCATGTTTGACTCCCAGCCTGCAGCCCTTTGCTGCATGTCTTCCTTACACTCTTTCTGCTCCATTTTCCAGTCTCTCTCCCCTGTAAATAAAGGCCACTAGAACAAAAAAAAAAAAAAGTCAATCAAAACAAAATTTAACAAATCATCAGTCCACTAGAAATACAAGGTACTACAAGCTGCACGGAATACAAAGTTTTAACAGCTAACAAATGCAGCAGCACAGATAATAATGAGCTGAGACTCGGGTGGAGAGTCTGGAAGTTGGGGTGGCTCAGCTCCAGGAGCACCAGCAGGGAGGTGGGGTGATGGTCCGTGGACATGACAGAAAAACCAGGCAATCATCGGACTTGATCATTGAAAATATGTGGTGAAAAATTAAAAGAGCTTGTTGTGGAAAAAATAAGATCCGATCTCGATGAGAAAATCAGAATAGAATTTGTTAAAGAGAAAAGAAACAAAAATACAAAAATCTTATGTGCACATGAGGAGAGCTGTCAGTCAGTACTCCACAGAATACTGAATGAGGACTCTGTCAGACAGAGATGACGCTTTCCTTTTATACCAAGACAAAACGTGTTGATTTTCCACAGGTTTTGCATACAGAGTAGATCACAGCAGGTGGCAAAGGGACATTTGTCTTAAAACAGACTGATTGAATTTAGGGATGTTACACAGTTCCTTGATCAAGAAGTTATTTACTTGGTGTTGATTGAATTTAGGAATGTTTATTCAGAATCACAGCTGACCCCTGCTGTGTCTCCTCGATCAAAGAATCACTTTTAAACATATTGTTAAAGACAAATAAAATGAACAAAATTACAAGATGAATAAACCAAATTGAAATTTCCACCACAAGCTGTACATAAATAAGGCTACTTCTTAGTTCAGGCAGATGTCTCAAGCAAGAATTTCATGCTCGCTCTCACACCTCTGCACAGTTTATTCCAGTAACTTTATCTTTCATTTGTCTCTTTCCCGCCAAGCTTGATGCTGCACAGTTTATACCTGAAGACCTAGAATCTGTTGAGGGGGATTAAATTATGTTCATAAATCCTTATAGCTCTATGGAAGCCGATTAATTAGATCACCAAAACTCAAGTGTACTATCATTAAGAGAGTCATCTTTGTGAGAGATGTCTGACTAAAATCAACGTTTTGGTGAGGTAATTTACCCAGAGGTGATCTTGGATGGCTCTGCAGTGGTGGTATGTCATATAAGGACAGAGGCATGAAATAATGGAGGTGGGAATTTTCTGTATTAATTTATAAGAATATGACAGAAAAACCTGTCCTTACTTTTCGGTTCTTAAAAACTTTAACACCGAGGGCCTCTGACTCTAAACCCATAACGCTTCTTTTGGAGCAGAGGGGGGAGAGGGGGGGGGAGTGCTGGCCAGTCGGAAACACATGATGACGGCAGGAAAAAAACAGCAGCACCACATGAAGGTTAAGGTTGCTCAGGGTGGCCTGGGAACAGGATATCACAAGCCTCAAACCCTGAACCTGACCTCGGTGCTCAAACTGACATCGAGTCCGTTGGGTCCTGAGAGCAGATTACTGGGAGCACAGTCATCCTGCATGTCTTTGATGAGACCGATCCAGGGCCCGCAGTGAGCAATCACTGACCCTTGAGGACCAATGTCAAAGCTTAATAGCATTTATAGAACTTTGGTAAATGCACACTGAATAATGAAGAAAGTAAACAGCTCAACATTGCTGTTGACTATCGATATTGAAGTGTATCAGATCTGCAGTTTGTAGACTGAACAACAGCATCGCGTTCATCCCTGGACCACACTGTGCACCAGGAAGCTGAACTATGAGAACAGCTAACAAACTCTTAGCTTGAAATTGAAAGTGATCACTGTATTTTAAACAACTTTTCAGGTGAAAATATTATCATGGTATTTAGCCAACTTCAGTACTGAAGTAATGGAAGCTGTGCATTTGATATAATTCATGAGATGTATCTAATTTCAGGGGCTGCATCTTTATCAGGCTGCATTTGAAGTCCACCTGATCAGCCTTCGAGCCTAATACATCCTAAGGTTCATTGCAGGGCTTGCATTTGGCAGACACAACAGAAGCTTGTTGTGGAGAAAATAAACATTCATCCACATCTATATCTCTGTTGTGCACAAAGGCGTATAACGTGCTCGTTTAGTCATAAAAGGGTTGTTACCAACTGTCTTGACGGACAGCTGCTAATAACCAGAAGGGTATTAACAAAGTTAATAAAATGAAAAAATGAAACGGGGCACCACCTGATAAATCAGGAAAAAGGACTAAACAGGCACAATCAGTCTCAAAATGGCTGTTGTTCTATGCGTGCCACCCTGTTACCAGGTGTGGCGCTATATAGCAACAGAGAAGGTGTTGGTCCGAGCACAGACCTCTTCAACCAGCAAATGTTACAAAACTGTGTGAAAAAACCACAAACAACTTCTCTCATTAGAATATATCAGGATTTATTAACACAAATATTAAAATGAACAAACACTTGAATCAAGATCCTGATATCTACTACTAAGGGATAACTAAACTAACATAATCAAACATTAAAAGGGGAAAAGAGTGTCCATATGTCTGCATGTAAACATGTAACTATAGGTACATGTGTGTGCGCGCGCGTGTGCGTGTGGTAATAGGGGAAGGATATCCAAGTTGGCCGCCGCGATCACGTGTTCTCGTCACTCACCAAAATGGCCGCCGACTCGCGCAATAGGGCGTCACAAGATGATGGGCAAGGTCACGTGGTGCTCTCGTCTCTAACCAAGATGGCCGCTGACTCGCGCGATAGGGCATCACAAGATGGTAGACGAGACCACGTGTAACTCGTCAGAAGATTGTTAGTACGGAGGAAGAGGAAAGAAAAGGCAGAATAAAATCAACAACGTGAAGGTGATTCCTAAGCACCGATGCTGTGATCGCTCTGAGGATTTCCACAGGTGGGAGAGTGGAAAGCGTGAACCGGTCTTTCTTCGCCAGTGGCTGACTAGCGCGTTGCTGGGAGGCCTTGTGGTTGCTGGCTCGGAGCTGTGGCCAGAAGGGGTGTCCCTGGTCATGTAGAGGGAAGTCCAGCCGTGGAGTTGAGACGCAGGAAAGGGGGCAAGAGAGCGAGTTTATTGCGCTCACGGTATTTAAACGGCGGGTCTGCGATCTGCCTTCGTTTGAGAAAACCAGCCAGTGAGAGGCCATGACATCACGTTCACACCTAGGTGAAACTGAAACCGCCAGGCATGCAGGGGATTTGAATTTTATGATCCCCTTTTGTCCTTCTTTGTCTTAGGTAAACCATGCGGTCTTCTGTAGCACATGGTGTGGCCCAACATCTCTATGGGTATATCTCTAAGTAAGACTGAAAGTAAAGGCTGGAGTTTTTGTGTAGTTTAATTCCATTGCACGCAAGCAGCCAGACAGCTGATGGTTAATGGTGCCAAAATGGGATATCACAGAGGATTTAAGCATAAGCATATATAATACAGAAGGTGTTGGAATAATCCAGAAGGACACCAATATCTGACTGACACATGGCAAAGCTTTGGGACTGTGAGGGAGACTTCTTGTCTCCTGTAATCAGGTGCCTGTGTAACCATAATTATGCATTCTCCTTTGTCCAGTAATGGAAATCATAAGTGATTTTCAAAACCACCCATCAATATTTATTTGTTCTACCTCATATACTGCTGTCCTCTCTCAGGTACAGGTAAATTAAATGGCAGGGCCAGCTGGATAGTGTCTCCATGTTCTCTATATAGACCTTTTCGGGCCAGCCCCCCGGAAGTACCCCGTCCGCCATTGCTGGAGTGTGCTACAGAGCGATTCTTTCACCGGCTCGCAGATTAACCAGTGTTTTTCTCTTTCTACAAATATATATTTTTATAATGTCGAGTCGGTCGAGTGGGAATACATGTTCCGTCATAAACTGCCAACAATGGCGTGAAAATTCAACAATGGAAGAAGAAAGTATGTGAAATACACAAGCCTTTACTGCACGAAGACTGCCTTGTTTGCAGAACAAGAAGTTAGGAAGACGTGGGTGAAAAATATCAACAGAAAGGACTTTGTTCCAAATGAAAACAGCCGGGTGAGTTTTCGTTAACATTCAGTCTCGTACTATTCATAGTCTCGCTGAGAGTCCCGGACGATTCTGGCCGAAAGAACAGCAGTATGAGGCTACTGTAGCCCTCGGCACAAGCACAAGCCTATAAATCAATGAATGAATGAATGAATGAATGAATGAATTAGGAGAGTGATAAAATAAATTAAATATAACATTAACACATAGCCTAATTTACCGCTTAATGTTACAGTAGCATAATCTTTATGGCTTGTTGATGTTAGTTATAGCCAGCGTTGCATTTTCCACGTATTCCCACAGTTTTTAGTGTTTGTTAATGGGAATAGATCATGCTATTTTCATAACCAATCATTAAAAACAGCGATAAACTACCTTCATCTGTAACTGGAGGCCACTGCCTAACATCATCAATCCAAGACATGTCTGCGTTATCCGTAAATAATGCTCCACGCTGCTGTGTTTGGGTTAGTTGGTGGAGAACCGCACACTCCAGTTATGGCGGGGCCACTAGGGGGCGCATGTCCACAATTTTCAAGTCGAAAAGGTCTATAGCTATGTATATTATAAAAACACAAGTGACATTAAGATTTCTGTGTGCCAGCCTCGGTGAAATGTCTGTTTTATCAGGTCTAATACTCATCCTATCACTAACCTCACTACAGTAGCACAGATAACTGAAGTGTGGTATTGAGTTACTCAGGAGAGAAAGATGCTTCTTCCAAGGAGCACGTACACTTTAGTTTTGTTTCAGATCCCTGTTATGTATTTATAAAACCCACAAGACTGTTCCCAATGCACTCCACCCAACACTATACAAAAAGAAAAACAAAATCAGCAGTTCATTACACCTGTACCAGCCGGTGGTATCCACACATGCTTAATCAATGACTCTGGTTTGTACATGCAGGCAACACCCAATAATGTCACTCTGATGCATAGAGACATTCTGGATTGTGCATATTCAGCAAGCGCTTGCAGCTAATGAATGTAATAAATGAGAGCCTGCCTTTTTGCAGCTTTTTTCATAATTTCGCTGAGGTGACATTCTGTGCTTTAAAGTGAGCTTTCGTCATGAGCTACTCCTCTATACCGCTTTGTACACCTCTATTTATCCTTTTATCTTTACTCCAGTCTGTCCACGTGGAGGCTGAAAAATGGGAAAGAGTGCCCTGGCTGCAGAGAAGACAAAGAGTGTCCTCCCTCAGTCTGTCACAAATGCATCATTAGACGCTTGGTGGGGCCATTCATCGCTGTTATCACACAGCCACAACGTGCCCCTCCACCACCTACTCACGCATGCATTGTTCCACACACATTCGCGCAGCTGATGCAGTCATGTGCTGTATACCTCCACACACATGCACAGTTGCACACAGGCACGCAATTATGGCTCGGTATCATTATTGGCTGCTCAGCACTGCTGACAGCCCCATCTGCTCCATATATCTTGCTTTCTTTTAATTTGAAGTTTCAACATGCCCTGCAGTTTAAAATGAGCAATTATTCAACCAAGCAGTCACAGGCCAGTAAACTGTGAAACATATGGATATTCACACTCTATCATCCAAGAATGCAGCTTCAGCACACACACACACACACACACTTTTGATATCATAGACTCATTGGTACTATGTATTGATTAATCCCTGCACTGCTTGCACTGTACAGGGACTATTTCATTAGCTGATTTCAGCGGCTTGAAACAGTCATTAAGCTATTATTCTGGATGGGAGATTGCTTAAGCACACTTTAGTGTTTTCCTCTCATCAACCATTTAAATTCCTACCAGGGGCAGAAGCATAAGGGCAACTAAAATATTCAAATTGGGCTTGCTGTGTTTGAGTGTGTAAAACTTATTTGTTTTTTTGTAAGTAAATTGTAAAGTTGAAAGGGGAAACATAACTGGCTCAGTTTTTTCTTTTCTTTTGTTGTTTCCTGCAAACTAGAATGAAGCATTTGTCTGGTAAGTAATGAGCAGCTGAGGATTCGGCCTATTGTTTTCATTTTCCAGCCCTCTTACTTTAATAGATGGTTTCTCTTAAATGAGACACATAGTGAAAAATATAAAATAAAATAAAATACTGTTAGTGCTTTAAAGCATATATTTGGGTGTCTGGCTTGACTGACAACTCAATTATCTGACGTAACAATCCTGTCACTTTGGTTTGGGTCTTCAAAGTCTGAAAATATATCTTTTAGTGAACTGTTCAGATTTCCAGGGTGCTGTGATCCAGATCCAGATCAGACTAGTATTATCCTGTTTTTCCATCTTTACTTCAGTCCATTTTTACATTCCATCACTTTTGCTGTATTTTCTGTGGAAGTTCTGAGTGAATTTCTGAAAGTTCACGTCACCTCTTAAATCATCTGCTATCAACAGAGCTCAAGGTTATGGTTGAAAAGGGAGCCGTTGTTGTTCAACTTATATGGCATGTTGACCAAAACTGTGCATGTGCTGTGGATAATTTTCAAGGCTAAGATATTAGTGTAGTCCAGTTTTTTTTTTTTTTTAAATGCATTTATTTTATTGTATTGGAAATCACATAAAATAAGACCAACATAGACACAAGATTTTCAGAAGCTCATGCAAATGTGCGAAAACAAGGCAATATGTGCAATAAGCTGCATCCTCATGAGGGCAGTAATGAAGCCATTCATGTTGCATTCTTATTGAATTTCCCTTTATAGGATAAATGAAGTATTTTTCATTTTCATTTTCATGTTCAGATGCTTCTTCACCAGTTGGATGTCTGTGCTCTGCTATCTATGCTGGAGATATCTGTGTGCACTTGTTTTCCCAGCATCTAATACTTGTTCCTGGATGAAATTATATTTAAGTTAGCAGGATAGAAAAGATGTTAAATGTTTCTTTATTCTGTTTTCTGGTCTCCTTCTCTTCCTCTGGAGTCCCCTCTGCTCTCTCCTCCTGCCTTGTTTCCTCCTCCCTATCCTGTACCTCTGTGCTCTATCTCCCCAACCTTTCTGTCATCCTTGGTCACATTTCTTTCTTTCTTTCTCTTAATGAAAAGATGACTTAAATGTCCTTTGTTGTAATCTTTATCTTCTAATTGTGGTCCTAACTTTTCTGTGGAATAAGCAATCCGGAAGTTAAACGATACAAATCTTGGTTTTATTGTGTAACATCAGTGCAGGTGTCTTGTTATGTTAACTCTGGAGACTGTGTATGGGCAACATCAAAATAGTCACCGTTTACCTTTAGGACTATCTGAATCCTCATTCTAAAGTTGCCAAGTGCCTCCTCTTCATCAATCAGGAAAATCAAAATACTGTCCCTCTGTTTTGCTCTTCACATCTAAACGTAACCAGTCATCATTCTGAGTCATGCATCAACCCAGTCTCCCACACTCAACCCCAGCCGAGGCACTGGAAAATCTAAGAAACGCTTTGTTGTGTTGTTTCAACGTTTATTGTCGTGTTTTGACAAAAAAAAAAGTAAATTAAGAATAAAATGATGTTTTTTCTAGTGTCTTCTTATTTGCTGTGTTTGTCTGACTGTTCCCTGAACGGCGGTTGGGTGGAACACCAGTCAATGGCAGTGCAGGGATGTGAACACCATAAAGGCACAGATCATTTTAAATCGCCTCCTCTGCTCTTCCCTCTCGAGTGTCATTCAGAATGTAAGAGCTGCGACTCAGTCATTAACTGCAGTTTCATTTCCTTGATCACTGCTTTGTTCTCTGACAGTCAATTTCTCATGCTTTTATTTCTTCCAGCACTGCTGCAGTTCCAACTCGCTCTCATTTGTTGAGCAGGGGACTTAGCTCTGGTGACACGGGCCTACTTTGTTCCCGTCACTTTTTAAAAGCATCATTTCCAGTTTCCCCTCGGCCTTAAAAGCAGATACGGGCGAGCAACGGAGTAGTATTTGGGATTTCGTAAGCACTGAGTACTAATGGGTTCATTCAGGTGAAATATTTAAATCTATAATTTGATAAGTATGTGACCTCAACAAGTTTTTTTTTTTATCCTTTTGGTAAAAGGTAAAATAGCCGTACTATTAAATAAAGAGAGGTTTTCATGACAAATGGTCAATCTCATAAAATTTGATCAAATCTGATCTGATCAAAACTTTAAATGATTTGCGCAGTTGTCATGGAGAGACTCAAAAAGGAGGATGGGCAGATAATCTTATCTAAAGAGAATACTGGAGTCTTGATGTTGCCTCAATATTTTAGGCGAACTATTTCATTGGTTATAGAGTTGTTTATCCTAACTCAGAAGCAGATTACGTAAACTCAGGTGCAGCTGCGGGGTCTGCGAGGATCTGTGGGCGAGCCACACAGTTGGTTCTACAGTCAGTCTTTTCTGTTCTGAACTGCACTGGAGTGTAACTTTGAAATGCTCTGCAGGCCCATGGAGACAATGGCTCAGTAGAGTTTAGTCAGAAAAGCACACATCACAGTATTAGTAGTCCTGCATGGTTTGTGCGCAGAAATCTTCTATGATCTATTGTCACCTGTGGTCTAGGGTTTATGTTTTTATTTTTTCTTTATAATCCATGTATCTTTGTAATTACCCTGCTATTGTTTTAGGGGTTATGTATGGGGAGTTTTATCAATTTTCTTAGTTTCAGGACTGATGTTTTTTGTGAAGCTCCTGTGTTTAGTTTAATTATTTACTCAATTCCTGTGTTTCTTTGAAGCAGGAATTGGATAAATACTTTGGTGTGTCATTTCCTTTGTATGTGTGCACCATCTCAATTGTTCACACCTGTGTCTTGGTGTATTCTGAACATCTTTCGGTGTTTATATGTTGCCCTTTGCCTGGAAATCTGCCGTCCTTCTGTCCCTCTACCCATCTCTTTGTCTGTCCTTCTGCCCATCTTTCTGACTGTGATTCAGACTGTTGTTTTCTTTGTGTCGCCAGCTGATTTGGTTGGCAGACATCCTGCTGTGGCAGCGTTTTTGTTTCCTATTAAAATATTTTATTATTGACTACACCTGACTTCCATTCCCCCGCATTTGGGTCTTCTGCCCCTAAATCGTCACACCAATACTCTTGCTCAAATATTAGCAACAGAGGGGATTCCTCTGAGACTGCAGGGGAAGCTCTCTCTGCCCTATAATGTCAAAAAAAAATCACTGACCTAATATGTGCAGTTGTGTCAACATTTGATTGACTATAAATGTGTTAGAACACGTTAAACATGAAGACGAGTTGATTCAGGCTCGGCTGGCCTGGACGCTGATCAGTCCGCATGGTGATTGGTGGAAAGCTGAATGCAGTAGTGATGCATGGTGATTGGAGGAAAAGCTGAATGCAGTTTTGACTGACAGGTTTCCGAGACATATATACTGTCGCATCTCATGCACGATTGCAGTCCATTGCGGATTTTGAATGCGAAATCGAATGACAAGCAGCAACCGTTTGTTGGCATTTCTACAGCAAACACTTAATTTCTTAATTTCTTACTAAATAAATCACACTCACTGTAGAGAAGGGAAGGACAGAATTAACATATAAATAAATTGATACGTTTTTATGATGTACTCCGACTATGAGCTTCCCTGGTTTGAAAGAGCAGAAATCTCTACTGATTAGCATATATGATTTCTCAGGATAAACATGATCCTTAAGTGAATACCCTGAGATGATGTAGATGGAGGCTGTAAAGCAGATACGTGTCATCGTCGTTTCTGTCAACAGCTGTCTTTTCCTTTAAGCATTTCTTTCACGCTGCAGTGTTGAAATCGTTTCTAGCCATTTCATGCATGATTATTTTAAAGAAACTGCAAGTTTTTTTTCCTAATATTGACGTCAATCTCAAACAGTATTTTTTTTCAAGAAGTGTGTTTATACTGAAAAGAACAATCCTTTAAATGACAATTTAGTTCAGTGTAATGCACTGGATGGAGGTTGAGTGACTTTACAATGATGATGATTATGACTTTAAAGTGTTTCTCATCTACTCTTTCACACAAACACACTCGGACTACAGCACCTCTGTTACATAGACACTCCATAAACAGGAGTTGTCTTTGTGTCTTTATTTTTGCCATAACAAAAAAAGGAAATGGGTTCAAACCCGGTGCTAGAGTCTGCAATTGTCTCACCTGCCTCTGTTACTGGGGCGTATTTAACATTTCTGGGGCCCACGTGTCCTCGTAGGAATCATGCAATGTTCTATCCTATCAGAATTATATGCTGTCCAATCAGAGTTGAATGTTTATGCCACGATCAGTACATCCAGCTGTGGGAAAGTGAGTAATTATTTTCATTTCATTTCAATTATTTTTCATTTCAGAATATGTGAGAAGTCGTCGCCTTCTGACTACTCAAGTCTGCATTGCAGTTTTTCTCTCATGAAAGCTCCTTTAGGTGGATGTGAAACTCAACTTGAAACTCCCATCACTTGGTAGATCTAATTTTCACCAGCTTTCTGCAGTCTTTACAGACAGATGTGGACAACATCCTTGAAAGCAACACTCATGCAACTTGCTTTATGCACTCTGAGAAAGGTATAAAATAGGATCTTTAAAGCAGTGTAGTTTTATTTTTTTAAAAAAAAATTAAAAAAGCATTCTTCAGTGTATACACACAACTAATATGCTGCACTGCTGCACATACAGATGGACCCTGGTGTGGGGTTTGGAAAACTGGATTTTCCTCTATCCTTGTGCAACATGAACCATGTTCGAAAGGCCAATTGGCAGACTTTACCTAATGGTGTGCTTACTTCTAACTTAGTGTGTTGTGCTTAGGCAATATTCTGCAATATCACTGGTTAAGTCTTTTGAATTTTTACATAACCAACTCAGTATGACACTAGAGGAGTCAAATCTCATTACCTCAGAAAATGGAGACACATGCCACCTTGTAGATGTGAATGTCAGCACACGTTGAAGCAGGAGGAAGTTGAATGTGGGGACATAAAGTCACATAATTGACAGGTTCGGCTTAAGGTTTATTTGCGTTAGGTGAACAGCCTATTATATTCACTCTGAAGAAGTCACAAACTGTTGAGAATGCCGTCAGTGTTTTGACACTGCACTTCCTCCAGTTCACTTCTCACTTAAGGAGCACTGAGACATCAATTTATGGGTCGCCTGTTGAAGAAGGAGTCAGGAGGGACTTTTTATTCCCAAAAGTGATCAAGATGCTCTTTTATGCACACCGGAGTAATGGCAATGACATATTAGGCTTACGGCAATATAAACCAGTCCAGCCACATCTCCACCACACTCCTTGGCTGGGTCACAGTGTCCTCTCTCTACCGCTATGCGCCTGTCCTTGACAGGTCCATATTTCAGCTCTGCAGGCATCCAGACTCCACTCTGCAGGGTTACGGGATGAAGATATGGCATGCATAGCCTTTATTTACTTAATTTTCCTCAGTCTATTCATAGCCCACACAGTGGCAGTCATTCAGCCACCCGCAGGAAAACAGCAGTGCTCCATGACGCAAAATTAGTAAGCTACACGGCAAGAAAAAAAACAACTAATTCTGTGCTATGCATTAAAATCTGAAGAGAAAAACTTGCATGACTTAATTAAATCTCTTAACATCAATAATTCATTGTTATGCTCGGATATATTTGTAATGTGTGTTTTGCACCCTCAAGAAGGAGCAATATGCAGTATGATGATATGGTGTGGTTGTGAGTGTCATCACTTTGGGGATGAGGGTTTATTTGCAGCATTTTTAAAGGAAAATTTTGCCATTGATTGAAAGCATTTGAACATAAATGACAGTTATAATAAGCCCTGTTGTCTCACAGAAAGGGGGTGCCTTTCCTTCCTTGACTTTGACTTTGCACTTGCTTTCTCCCAAGGTCCAGAAACATGCATGTTATGTTGATTAGTGGTTCTCAAATTGAAAAGCAGGAATGAGTTTGAGTGTTCATGGTTGTTTGTCTCTTTTGGCCCTGTGATGGACTGGTGACCTGACCAGGTTGGCCCTGACCTCTCGCTTGATGACAGCTGGAATAGGATCCAGCCCTACGCCTGTGACCCTGACCGGGATCAGATGGGTGTAGAAAATGGACGGAGTTTAAATTGTATGTTGATATGAAACACAATGAGATGTGTGAGAATATGTCTTTCTTATTAATGTGACGCCTCTGTACCGAAATCAGACAAAGCAGGTGGGCAGGTTTGCCAGTGTGTCATACAGTAGACCACCTTTAGATGAAGAAGCATTTAGAGCCTCGTGATTAGAGCCTTTTTGTGTCAAAATTACATTTAGACAGAGGATGATAGATAAAAAAAAAAAAAGAAGTGTGATAAATAAAAGTGTGGTTGGTAATGTTGACCAAGCTTATTGTAGTCAGGGCAACGCTGAGAAAAATGTTAATTATACAAATCGGCAAAAATAAATCAGAACAGCCAAGAATTAAATACTTTTCCGCCTCTCTTTAACATGAAATATGATCAGATATTTATCCAATTCATAATAAAAACTAAACAAAACAAAAAAAATGCTGGTAGAAAAAGTAAGTAGACCAATTACTCTAACAGAACCTAATTGGAGTAAGAAGTTTGCAATTACAAAGTTTGAAATTACTTTGGAAGTGTGCTTCAAAGTTTCTTTGATGAAAAGACACTCAAAGATTTTAAGTTTTTTTGTTCATAAGGAGCTGATGTGAACCTTGCCTCGCAAAAAGGAGACCTCTGAAGACATAAAATCAAGAGCAGATGACCTGCAAAAAAGTGGAAGGGGATACACAGTTCGTCTGAAAGTGTTTAGGCATCCATCAGTCTACAGCCAGACTGACTGTCTACAAAAAGGAGCACAGTGACTTCTTCTCCTATAAGAGGGTGAGCATTAAGCCAAGATGACTAGAAAAGGCACAACACAGAATAGAATCCTAAATAAGACAAAGAAGAACAAATAAGTAACAGCTAAGGTCTGGAAGAGTCAAACATCTCTGTTGGTGAGTCTACCGTATACCATCATCGCACCATCTGTTCATGAGTGGATGAGGCGGACTGACCTTGCTGGAACATCACAGAGGAAACAAATACAAGGAAAAAGAAAAGAAAGGGTCATGACCACTCTCCATAAACGGGTGGAAATTTATTTCACCCAAAGAAATCTAACAGGATGCTGTCAAGGTGGCTGTCTGCAAGCCGAGGTTTAGCGTAGTTGTGTGATACAGCAGGACAACGACTCTTTTCTAATCAAGAAAATGATTTTGGTTTAGATTTTTTTTCCCTGAGAACAAGCATAGGTCGAAATAGCACAACCATCCCCTGCATAAAGCTTTGTGCGTATCTCACCTGAGCACTTGTTTAGCTTCTTTCATTCCATGGCTCCTTCACTTCTTGCCCTTCCTTGAAATCCATCGCTAAGCTCCAGAGACCTGGGAAATTAATTAAATATCTGCAGAGACAAGCTCTCTTTCTTCCACTCACAACTGCCACAGAGCCCTTTTTTTTTTAACTCTCAAGACCATAGAAATGGTACATTGATTTCCCTGCAGTCTAATTCTCTCAAAACCATGTCTTCCTTAAACTCTTTTTCTTGGGGACCGGGGTGAAGGGGGGGGGGGGGGGGGTGGTGTGACTGGGCGAGGACACAGGGGACAGCAGAAGTATCGGTGGTGATTCGTGTGGGTGGCTAGCGGAGCTGTCAGATACCACAGTCATGACTGTGCATTTAGTGCATGTCTGTGCTTCCACCAGCAGCATGTTCATTAACTTTCTGCTCAGTTCCCCTGGCTCCCCCCCCTCCCCCCCCCGACCTGTTCTGCATTTTTGCAGGATGTTTGCAGTTCACAGACGAAGGTCACTCAGTGGAGGGAAGCATCCCACAGAGACGTCATTAGCTTACTATAGTGCACTTTTGTATCCTTTTTTTTTTTTCTGATAAAATGGATTGAAAATTGTGTGACAAAATTAAATTAGCACTGAAAGACATTGGAGGTTGAAAAAAAGGATGCTGACAAATCAACGAGTCACAGAAAAATGAATATATCGTATGTTTATGCTCATTTGAAATTCAGTTTGTGCCTGTTATATTTTCCCACAGAAGTAAAACAAAAAGTTTAGAAAATTGTAAATACCTGTTCAAATTTAAAAAAAAAAAAAATGAAAGATGCCTCGTGCGTCACTAAAATGTCCCAGCTAAGAGTCATTTCTCTGCTGTGGCTCAACAAACAGACCACTTGAGCAGCTCAGACAGTTTGCTAAATTACTGACCTTGACAGCGGCTTTGCACAGCTGTGTTGTTCTGCGATGCCGAGCCCAGAAAGCACATCACAGCTGTGGGAGAGGAGTCACAAACAGGTGGGAGGTTAATTCAAATTCATCTGTGAGCTGTTGGCATACCTGTGAAAAATATGTTCACAGTTTGTATTGAAGGTGCTGTAGGTGTCAAAAGTAAAGGGATGTCTGATGTTTACGATCGTATCAAATGCTTTTATTGAACCCTTCCGAGCCGATGCTTTTGATGCTTTCGTGCTGCATGAGATGTTTCCGCTTCATTTCACTGACCCCCTCGGCGCATCTGACAACAGCATGGCACGTGCAGTGATAGATGTGCAGCCGTTGCCCCTGCGACTACCCTCACATGCAAACTGACACCTATGAAATGACCGCAATCCCCACTTCACCCATCAGACTGCTACTGTACTATGTTGTGACTCGGTTTATCTTCTGTTCATGTGGAAGACGGAGGCTCAGGAGAGCATTAAGCTGATTGTCATTTCAACTGTGTTCTTTATTAAAAGCAACTTGCAAAGAGTGATGGTGGACAGACTGTGGTGTAACGATAATGTTAATTTATTCCAAATAAAACTCTGAGAAATGTGATTGTATAAGCTTGTTTCATCTATATATAATGCAAATGTGGAAAGTCTTCTGATAAGTGATCAAACTGTCTCAAGAACTTCAGTTCAAACTGAGCATCAGAATGTGGAGTAAAGCTGATTTATTGTGACTCTGAATGTGGCATGGTTGTTGGTGCCAGACCGGCTGGTCGAAGTATTTCAAAAACTGCTGATCGATCGGGATTTTTACACATAACCATCTCTCAGGTTTACAGAGAATGGTCTGAAAAAGAGAGCATATCGCGTTAGCAGCAGCTGTGTTTATAGGAATGCCTTGTTGATGTCAGAGAATGGACAGACTGTTTCGAGATGATGGAAGACAAAAGTAACTCATATTAGTACTCCGTCCATCCATCCATCCATTATCTATGACCACTTAATCCTCTGCAGGGTCACGGGGATCTGCTGGAGTCTATCCCAGCTCTCTTCAGGTGAAAGGCAGGGGTACACCTGGACAGGTCGCCAGTCCATCACAGGGCCACATGTAGACAACCATGTACACTCACAATCACTCCTACAGGCAATTTAGAACCACCAATTAACCTAAGATGCATGTCTCTGGACTGTTGGAGGAAGCTGGAATACCCGGTGTATTTATGTGGGGATTATTTTCTCAGCACACTTTGTACACCTTAGTACCAATTGAGCCTACCTGAGTATTATTGCTGCTCATCCCTTTATGACCACAGTGCACCCATCTTCTGATGCATACTTCCAGCATGATAATGCACCGTGTCACAAAACTTAAATAATATCAAACTGGTTTCTTGAACATGACAGTGAGTTCACTGTACTCCAGTGGCCTCCTTAGTCACCAAATCTCAATCCAACAGAGCACCTTTGGGATGTGGTGAAATGGGAGATACACATAATGGATGTGGAGCCAACAAATCTGCAGCAACTGCATAATGATTTCATGTCAATTAAAAAAAAAAAAAAATCTCTGTGGAATGTTTCCAACACTTTGTTTAATCTACGCCACAATTAATTGTGTACCCCCCCCAGTTTGAGAACTACTGCATTAGCTGGAATGGTATGTATTCGTCTTCCAGTTTAGATTTTAATGAAGTATCTTCACAATTGTAAAGATTTCAGAAGAAGAAGGAGGACAGGTCAGCCAGCGATCAAGCTATCTTTATTTTTGACAAAAAATCAGAACTACGGTGAGGATAATTGGTTTGATTTCCCCAGCAGAGAGGAGAAACGTCTAACCTTATTCTCATTCAGGTGACATCTCGTAAATAGTCCTAACTGGAGCTGCTGTGATGGGAGTTTTGAACGCTGCAGATTTGTCTCAAGTGAAGATCTACCTGTCACCGCAGACTGAAGTCAGCATGACAGAATTCATTACGGCGCCTTAATGGTATGTTATTTACTTGCTATGCAATAAGTAAGAAACAGAAATGACTCCAGATGGTAATCACGCCATTTAAATATTTCTCACATGGTGAGTGCTTGATGGCTCAAGAGTATGTCCCTTTCATTTGAGAAATCTATTCACTCAAATGTTCATCTGTTATTCAGACACCTGTTGACAACGGACACATCGATCTGAGGAGTAAACAGAACAGACTGACACAAAGAGTTGGCAGGAGGCAGACACAAGGCCCCTGCTGAGCACACTGCACCGCAGGTTTCTGTTCCAGGAGCTGGAACCTCTGGAAACTAATGCAGATTAAATGGTAAGCAGTGATATAGCAGTGATATATAACATGATAACATCTGCTGCTGCAATTTTTTCAAATAAAATTGATGAGAAAATAGTAGATTACAGGTTGGTAAAAAAAAACAAAAAAACATTACAGGTTGGTGTTATACTTTGCTTATACATCCCTTGAATTAAATACCATGTTATTTTCGACAACTGATCATCTAAAGGTGACAATGTGAAGACCTCTGGCTCTTGGAAGCTTGTGATGAACATAGAATAATGAAATGTTCATGATAGGTTTCAGTAAAAATACTACACTGACACAGTTTTACATGACATTACAAAACACCAGTTTTAGTTCTGGAGGCGTAAGTAACTCTGCTCCAGCTCTCTCTGCCTTCTTTTGAGAGCGGATGTGCAGTTTTCCTCTAACCACGATAAGAAATACAGAACATGCAACATGATGAAAAGTCAGTTGGAAATAAACGATGAAGAAGTTGGATAATTCTACCCTGATCTGGGCTTGTGGTGTCACAGTATCCTGGAAACTGAACAGCTCATTGAATCACATATATTCAGACTGAAGTGTCCCCAAGAAAAGTAACATGGTTGTTATGTTGGCAGTTTGTAGTTGGTAGTTAGTTACTAGTTACTTTTGACACCCCAATACATCATTTGCTGTGGTCTTGAGCAGAGAAAATGTTAGCTTCAACACAACCACAGACCTTTTTTCTAACAGGACTACAGAAAGAGAGAGGTCACTGACTAAACTGTACCAAAACAAAAACAAGAAACCCCCCAAAAAACTACATTATCTTAGAGGGAACATTCATCTCAAGGACTGCTTTGTTTAGTGTGCAATAGAAATGGAAAACAAACATACATAAAACATAAAACCACGCTCAAAGCGTAAAAGAGGCAATCGTAAAAAAACATGACTAGATATCAAATAAAAATGAAAAGGTGTTGACCATACTAAAGGGATTTAGAGGGATTACAAAGTGCTCAAAGTCTGAATGAAGGTTTTCTCCGAGGCACTTGTCCTTTTCATTGAATCTCAGCAGTTTAATAGAAGATGGGACCAAAAAAATTAGCTGCAGGCAATTTGTTTTATAAAAACCACTTGCCCAGGTTCATATATCTGTTTTTCTTCCCGTTTCATGGCTGCTTCAACAGGCTTTGTAAGGGGCTTTTATTATTTTATTCTTATCAACTTCAGCTTGTTGTGTGTGTGCTCTTGTGCCCTCTTTTCTTTTGTGCTAGTGATTAAGCATGCTGTATGCAGTACAGACATATAAGCATAGCTTGAGGACTGGATATACAGGAAGTGAGTTGCTTTTGATGAGCTCCTGCTCATGGTCAGTCAGGTTTTAGAGCCAAAGACTATTCCCTGAGCTTTAGTGGCTATCAGAGTGAGATGGTTAATGCCAATGAAAAGGCTGAAGTCCTTGTCGAGACACTTACAGTTATAGTATCATCAAATAATTTAACGATACAGCGCCTATATTGTGCTTTCCTGGAGTAGTGTGTAATATAAACTGCATATCTGAAAACACACTGGAGATATCAAATCTAGCTGCTTTGAAGGATTTGTGTGTTTTTTATGAGGCGCTGCTGAGACTTGGATTTAACAAGTCCTTTAGATCCTTCAACTCCATATAAACAAACTTGAACCTGTAGAAAATGTTAATGCACACTTAATAAACACTCCATATGCTTATTTTATGCTTATTTTACGGTATCTTGATCAAATGTTTTGAATCACTAAATAAGCGAATCTAAAGATATCTTTAAGGATCCAGATCTACAGCAGAAACAGTGAAGAGCCTAAATCATCTATGCATCCGTTCAGGTCTGGCAGTATAACGTGGCCCTCGTCTCTGCAACACCATGACTAGGCTTTAATTTTGATTTGATTTTGAGCTTTGAGTATTTAATCTGCAGGAAGCTCATGCATGTGGGAGAATTCAGCATCAACAACAGCTCAGTTAACGTGCCCTCACTCTTGTAAAAGATGTTTCAAGTATTTTTTTGTCTGTTCAATGTTTGGGATATATTGAGATCGGTGAATAAAATTCGAACCTATGTAAATGATTTGTATTTCCTTCACACCTCTGATGTGAGCAACAGCTCTCGTACGACGCTTCGACTCCATTGGGTTTGTTTGGGATTCAGAACTCCCGAGTCTCTTCACAGATCCAGGTGATAAACCCAGATCTCTGGGGATTTGTACATCTCTAACAGGAACTTGCTCTCTAACCTCCAACAATGTTTATCATGGCAGTTCTTTGTACTTGTAACTTGTTACAGCAGAGGAAGCAGAGGTCTAATTTATAATGGCTGACTGAGCCAGCGTGCACGAAAGCATAATAGTTCTGCCATGGGTATACTGGAACCATCATTAGTGGCTACATGATCTGTTATCCTGGCTGTAACTAGTCAAATAAAAAAGGCTAAAGCTGGGACGCTACAAAGAAACCAAAACATTTCATAGGAAAGTAACAGCGACAGAAATATTTGACCGTTTATACAGGCAGTCTTGGGATTGTGTAAGAGTCTGAGGACCACTGGAACATGGAGAACCATGCTGGTGATGATTACTCTGCACAGCTTGATGAAAAATAAATACAGATACCTGCAACAAGGGCATTAAACATTAAGTGTGTCAACTCTCATCCACCAGCTTGCATCACTGTGCACGAGCCTTTCAAGTTCAAATCAATTTAATTGATATTAATTTGCCTGTTGGCAACAATGATCTTTTACCACAAAAAGCGTCAGAGATTTCTGACAACGTGCCACAGTGTTTCTTCAGTAAATTCCCAATTTAGAGGAAATCAGACATAATTAACTAACAGTACCTTTAATTAACTCACAGTGACCTTAAGTGAGCCTCAGAATAATGAGTGGCAAGCGCAGATATTTTCTTAGGAGTATTCTAGAAACCAATCTAAGGCCTTATGTCCAACAGCTACAGTTTGTATCAAAAAATAGACCAATATATTATAAAATGCAGGTGACTGTCCGCTGTCCCCTGAGCACCTGGTCACCTGGTCACCTGACTGTCACTGTTCCTTCAGGTCAGGAGTTTTTGTCACGCTTCAGTTCCTTGTGGCTCTGAAATGCTTGGTCATCGTAGATCCTTGTGTTGTGGAGGTTTTTGTAAGAATTTCCTCTGATACAGATTATCGCTGGTATGTTTGTTGTTTTATCTCATTGTGTGCAGACAGTTTGTCCTGCTGAAGGTGAACTCAGGTAATAGTCTGGTCAGAGTGGTGCTCCCTTCTGTTTTGGCTTTAAGAAGTGCTTTCTGATGGGGACGTGATAACTGACGGTCAATAAAGTAATTTTTCTATGAACGTGCAATGTGATACAACTGTTGCTGCTGCCCTGGTGCCGGCTGCTTTCATTTGCATTGCTTGCCTTTGTTATGCTTTGTTTTAAGGCTGTTTTGCCTTTGCTACATTTTCCTAATTTTCTTTTGTTTTGTCTGCATTGACAAAGTTTCATTTAGACTTCCCACGCTTTACTTTGATATTTGCTTCCTCCTGTTACCCTGCAGTACAGACGTCCTGACTTATATGTTTTCTGGTGCCTAATTGGACCCAAAAAGTTAGTGTGAAGTTGTAATAATTGTCTGACTTTATATGTCTTCTGCAGTGGACCATCTTAACCGTGGGTGACTATATGTGAGTTTGTCTATGTTAGTGTATTAAAAGTTGTCTGCTGTGGGAGGTTAACTGTTTTTTTTAATGTAGTTTGTTTCGGAACATTGCATAATTTTGATTGTGAATATTGCTTTGGGATATTATTTTTATTGTGCCACTGAAAAGGGGGGGTTTATTATAACTGCCGATTTCCATTGTGCTTTAATATTTGTTTAACTGCAATAAGATTATTTTATTTTATTTTATTTTATTAATTTAGCTTTCTGTCCTGCAGCACCTGGAAGCAGAGGTAGTCTGGCCTTCCATCGTTGGGGCTGCTTGCTGTTTACTGCTCTGCACCTGCATCAGCTCTTTTTTTTTAAGATATTGTTGTTATATTTCCTGCTCTCAATGTGATACACTTGTGTGTCCTTATGGGTTAGTGAGTGCAGTGTTAAACAATACAGGTATTAAATAACACACCTTTAATACACCATTAATACAATAATACATTATTAATCCCCCAAAGGAAATTTTCAAAGAGAAATGAACAATTATTGAACATGTTACAGATATGACGAGTAAAACGCCGCTGGTCTGGTTAGGGCAGGAACTGAGGAAAAGAAAACAAACAAACAACAACAAACAACAAAAACATTGACATGGAGGATGTGGGGGAAGACAAAGAAAATGCAGAAAAACTGGAATGAGGCCGGAAAAAGGTAAAATTAATGAAGACAGAGGAAGGTGTACAAAAGAAAAAAAGGAAGAGGGGGAAAAAAAAAGGAGGTGGAAGGCTGATGGAGACAGACTCGGTGTCCCTGCTTTTCCAATTTAGTCTAGCTGTCATCCTGACCAGTGATTAATGAAGTATAGAATCCCATCTGTTTTCCCTGGGAATATCACCTCCTCAGACCCAGAGACCGTCCCTCCCTGTCCTCCGACTGAATCGTTCCACCACTTTGACTGTTCATTTCAGGGCAGATTCAGTAATTGGGGATAGCCTAGTTTTCTGCTCATAAAATATGTTTGAGTGGAGCGATGGGAACCAGGAACGGGGAAGCTGCTGATGAACAGAGTCTCTATGAAGTGATAACACACAAGGGTGAGGACCAGAGGACAAAAGGGAAAGCTGTGAAGACTGCCATCTATTGTAAACATCACTGCCATCAGCGTCCTCAGGGACTATGGGAGTGCTGAACTGTGTTTTTTTTTTTTACTGTAGAGGCGTTTGGGGGAATTCATCTTGTGGTTAAAAATAGAAAAACAATTTAGGTTCTTTTTTTTAAAGACACTTAAAGCTCAAACAAAAACAGAGGAATCAAATAGGGGCTTAATAGTTTCTAAAACTCAATGAATAGTATACGAAAGTATAGAAATAAAAATACATTTTAAAAAATTAAAGAAAAATAGAGTGGTCATCAAACAAATAAAAAAGTTAAAAAAAAAATCGACATAAATGTACAGAAATAAACTCCAATGTAAATAAAATGTTTTAGTATATTTTCACACTTACACTATTGAAATGTGTATATATACAGTCATGGAAAAAATTATTAGACCACCATTTTTTCTTCACTTTCTTGTTCATTTTAATACCTGGTACCACTAAACGTCATCATGTGACTAAAACAGACAGAAAAGAAAACACTGAATGCATAAAAGCAGTGTTTTTGGCAGTACAACGCCATAGCTATTGATGTAAAAACTTAAGTGATTTAGGTTATAATCAAGAAAACCATGGAAAATGGTAAGATATCAGCTCTTAAATAAAACTCTTATGAGCAATCTTTGTGGTTATCGTTATGTTTGTCCAAACAAATGTACCTTTAGTTGTACCAGGCATTAAAATGAACAAGAAAACTGAAGAAAAAAACAAGGGTGGTCTAATAATTTTTTCCATGACTGTGTATTATATATATATATATATATATATATATATATATATATATATATATATATATATTAGTTTGAAATCATTAAAGTTAGGAAAACACTTTGAAATAGAAGTATTGTTTAAAAATAAGTCTACCAAAACCTTGGGGCCTTCTGAAAAAATGACTGGTGGTTGATGTGTTGGTTTGTTGTTGACTGGTGCACCCTGGTGTGGGGGAGCTGCCGTGCAGTCCTTGTGTCACCCTTTGGTGCGGGTTGTGCCCTTCTGTTTGTCGCTGCCATTATGCTGCATGGCTCTTGGACCTGTCAGTGTTGGTTATATGGCTCTGGTTTCCCTTCACTCTTCTTTCTTTATCTGTTGGTGGTTGGTGGGCGGCAGGAGTGGTACTGCTCCTTTCAGGCTACATGAGGTGGTGGTGGTTCTCTGGGTCGGCTGCTCTTTACCAGTGCCCTTTGCTGTGGATGGGGTTGTGGTGGGTGGGGGCAAACTTGTTGCGATCCTCGTCTGCTGGGTTTATCCCTGGGTCTCTTGTTGGTGGGAGATCTGGCTTTGTGGAGGCAATGTTCCTGGAGCTGTGGGCACCACTCAGGAACATTTGCCCTGCTGTAGTGGGACGCGGCCATCACTGACATGACTCACATGCCCATGGGGGGGTCCAGGGTAGCTCACCTTGGGCAGTTGAGAATGATTATTGTGGCCAGCCTAAGGCACGCCTGCGAAATGATTATGTTGTCTGATCGGCATCTTGATCTGCCACGCCTGTGAGGTGGATGGATTATCTCGGCAAAGTGCTCACCTCACAGATTTAGAGAGATTTGTGAACAATATTCGAGAGAAATAAGCCTTTTGTGTCCATAGAACAAGTCTTAGATCTTTGGGTTCAGCTTATTAAAAATGCGGGCAAAGACAAAAGCGTTGCATAGCATATACTATTACAGCAATATAAATAGAGCTATCAATATTAGTGAATTGTTATGCATTGTACAATATATAATATGATATAATTTTATTGGTATAAAAATATATAATATTATTGGTATATATTTAAAAACAAAAAAACTAGATGTTTATATGCTTGCTTGTCTTCATTGTAAACTGCATGTCGTAGAGTGTGTGAGTTTGAGAGGTGGACCCAAGAAAGGCAGGAGATGAGGGAGGATTCCAAACAAAAACATCCTTCTATTTGTCTCACAAAAATAACTAACTCAAAAAATCCAAGGGTACAAAAGCAAGATAAATCCTAAGGCTGAGGGAAATCCGCGGACAAAAACACGGGGAACATAACAGTACGATCACACAACGAAAGAGGGGAAGACAAGGCTTAAATACACAAAGGAACAAACGAGAGGCAGGTGCAAACATTTAGGGTAATTACAGAGAAAAGGAAAGCGGAAAATCATGAAGACAAGACTACGAAGACAAGACAGACCTTCAAAGCAAAACAGGAACAAGGTAGACGAGAGATGGGGGAATGAGACCAGACACATACAAAACTCAGAAACAGGGGGAAAACACAGGAAACAAGTCACACCCAACCCACACCATAACAGAACACCCACTCGCACAGCAAAAAGACCAGGGTTTATAGCTGTGTATACTCTGGGTATTTCAGGCACTAGTACAGGAATTTATGTAAGGTAAACCACCCAAAAACTAATCATTTTCCAGGTTCGTAAACTGCCGTATAGTACCGAGACCTCCTGCTGAGTTTGGAGGTCTCAGACCCAGCAGGGTGCCATGCTGGCAGAATTGTCACACAAAGGTGTGACATTCCAGACTATTCATGGGGACTTCATGACCCAAACCCAAAAATTGTTTCTAATTCGTCATTATTGAATGTTCCTGGGATCCACTTTAACTTTAGTTGAGATTCAGATTAAGATATTTTTGAAAATTAAAAAAGAACTAATTAAGCCCTACTTTACATTTACAATATAAAAAAATGCTTGCTTTGGTTAGACAATGTAAATTTGTGTTTTATTGTGGCAAAAAACATTTCACCTGAGAGAGAGAGAGAGAGAAAGAGAGGGGTGGGGGCTCCCCTCCCCTCTTTAAACAATAGGGGGTTTCAAAAGAAATGTCCCCTGCTGTTCCTCTACCCGTGGCAAAAAAGGGGGGTCGAGTAAATTCCCGATTCCAGCTCATAAATGGTCGTATTTCACAGTAAACTTCTTTCACCTGTAAATTCCCAATAACATGCACACACACCCAGCAGACAAACATTACTGGTTAAATGCTATGTCAGCATATTCCCATTAACTCATCTTTTCGTGCTGTGTTGGGATCCAGAGAGGACTGGGGCTGCTCAGGCTCCAGCAGTGTCAAAAGGACCAAAGCTGAGACTCTGATGGGGACTGATGTTGAGGTGGCGCTGGCTCAACTTCACCAGAGACCATCTCGGAGACCGGGGCGAGTGCGCCGACCACCCCGGAGGATAGGGAGAGTGTGCCGACCACCTCGGAGGATAGGGAGAGTGCGCTGACCACCTCGGAGGACAGGGAGAGTGTGCCGACCACCTCAGCTGATAGGGAGAGTGTGCCGACCACCTCAGCTGATAGGGAGAGTGTGCCGACCACCTCAGCTGATAGGGAGAGTGTGCCGACCACCTCGGAGGATAGGGAGAGTGCGCTGACCACCTCGGAGGATAGGGAGAGTGCGCCGACCACCTCGGAGGATAGGGAGAGTGCGCTGACCACCTCGGAGGATAGGGAGAGTGTGCCGACCACCTCAGCTGATAGGGAGAGTGCGCCGACCACTTCGGAGGATAGGGAGAGTGCGCCGACCACCTCGGCGGATAGGGAGAGTGCGCCGACCACTTCGGAGGATAGGGAGAGTGCGCCGACCACCTCGGCGGATAGGGAGAGTGCGCCGACCACCTCGGAGGATAGGGAGAGTGCGCCGACCACTTCGGAGGATAGGGAGAGTGCGCCGACCACCTCGGAGGATTGGGAGAGTGCGCCGACCACCTCGGCGGATAGGGAGAGTGCGCCGACCACCTCGGAGGATGGGGAGAGTGCGCCGACCACCTCGGAGGATGGGGAGAGTGCATCGACCATCCCAAGAAAAGGGGGCACTGTGGACCGTGGCACGGGAACAGGGGGGCACCCTTGGAGATGCGTCCTGGACCCCCTTGGGGGACGACAGAGGGGGACGACACAGACCACTTTGGGGAACTGTGGAAGAGTTGTGTCTAGGACCGCCTCGGACGAGAGCGGCAGGGTCTAGCCATAAGAGCCTTCGACTCCTCTCTTAGTCAGATCAAGTCCAACGAGAGGTTGACAGTGGTGGGGAAGGAGAGGAGTCAGAGCTTGGCTGCCAAGGTAAGTAACAGGAGGGAAAGGCACATCCATCTGGACCGCCAAAGAAACAGGAGGGGATGACGCGTCCTCTTGGACCGCCACAGAGGAAGGAGGGGATGGTGCATCCTCCTGGACCGCAACGGAAGAAGAAAGGGATGGCGCGTCCTCCCGGACCGCCACAGAGGAAAGAGGTGGGGAGAAAGCCACCACGGGAGTGTCTGCCTCGCCTCCTCTGGGAGGGTCTCCTCTTCTGCAGGCTCTTAGCACTTCCATGCGCCAGCCTAGTGCCCCAGAACTGGGAAAGTTCCTCATCCTTGGACTCCCCCACATGGGGTGTGTTCCCCGCTGCCCCCGTGCTAAAATATTCCAGCAGGGGGAACAGCTGGCCTACTGCCGGGTCCATGGTTGGCGTGATCGTTCTGTTGTAGAGTGTGTGAGAGGTGGACCCAAGAGAGGCAGAAGATAAAGGAGGATTCCAAACAAAAATGTCCTTTTATTATTCTCACAAAAATAAATAACTCAAAAACTCCAAGGGTACAAGTGCAAGATAAATCCTAAAGGTAAGGGGGAAGTCACGGGGAACATGACAGTACGATCATACAACGAAAGAGGGGAAGACAAGACTTAAATACACAAAGGAACAAACGAGAGGCAGGTGCAAACACTCAGGCTAATCACAAAGAGAAGTAAAGCATAAAAACTGTGAAGACAAGACAGACCTTCAAAGTAAAACAGGAACAAGGTAGACTAGAGACAGGGGGAACGAGACCAGACACTAACAAAACTCAGAAACGGGGAAAAACACAGGAAACAAGTCTAACCCAACCAACACTATAACACTTCACAATATTTATGATTCATTCATAATCACCACACTAATGTAACTGTAACTGAGTGGTGTTGTTGCCAACATGGCAATCACAACCAGTCACCAGTCTTTATTTATTTTGTCTTTGTTATGTGTTTTATGCTGACCTATGTTTTGTGCATGTATGTGTGTTTGTTCACATTATATGTATATATCCACGTGTGTCTATCCCATGGTACATCTATAGGTGTGTATAGGGCAGGCACAGGTATATGTATATTCACATTTTATAACATCTATTAAGATTCATCCATTACCCTCTGACCTAGCCTCAGACTTATACACATTTCATATGCATGGAATTGTGAACACATCTCTCCTTTTCTGTTCAGTTTTCTGTATTATGTATTTTATTGTTATACAACCCCTAGCAAAAAGTATGAAATCACCAGCCTTGGACGAGCACTCACTCAGACATTTCATTCTGTAGAGCAAATTCAGATAAAAAGCATGAAACAATAATGAAGTATTTCAAAAGTGCAACTCCTTGGCATTCAGAAATAAAAAACATTGTGGTGGTCAGTAAATGTTATTTTTATAGAGCAAGTGCAGGGAAATAAATATGGAACCACTCCATTCCGAGGAAAAAAAACTTAGAATCACTCTATTTTTAGTAGAAAATAAGGATACACCCAGTCAATTTCCTTTTCTTAATTGGGCACCTGCCTCAGATTAAATCTGCTCATTAGTCAGCTGTTTAAAACAGTGCAGTTATCACACCTTGGAGGCCTGCTGGACCAAGTGGATTGGCAAAATCATGGCTCCAACAACATGTCTCTTGAGACCACAGACAGGAATATCAAACCTCTTGAAGAAGGTTACTTCTACACGTATGGTTGCCAAAGATGTGGGCTGTTCACAGTCAGCTGTATCGAAGATATGGACCAAGGACAAACAGCATGGGAAGGTTGTTAAAGTCAAGCATACTGGTAGACCAAGGAAGACATCTAAGCATCAAGACAAACAACTAAAGGCCATATGTCTTGAAAACAGAAAATCCACAACAAGACAAATCAAGAAGAAATGGGAGGAAGCTGGAGCCAATGTATGTGACAGAACTGTGCAAAATCGCCAAAAGGAAATGGGATTTTCCTACAGGAAAGCTAAAAGGAAACCATCATTGACGCTTAAACAGAAAAGAACAAGACTGCAATGGGCTAAGGAGAGGCAATCATGGACTGTGGATGACTGGATGAAGGTTATCTTCAGTGATGAGACATGAATCTGCATTGGACAAGATGATGATGCTGGAACCTTTGTTTGGTGACGTTCCAGTGAGATTTACAAAGAGGACTGCCTAAAGAAAACATCAAAATTCCCACAGTCCTTGATGATACGGTGCTGCATGTCAGGCAAAGGCACTGGGGAGATGGCTGTGGTTAAATCCTCAATAAATGCGCACGTTTACATTGACATTTTGGACAGCTTTCTTATTCCTTCAATTGAAAAATGTTTGGGAATAATGAAATCGTTTTCCAAGATGACAATGCATCATGCCACACAGCAAAAACCGTGAAAGCATTCCTTGGTGAAAGACACATCCAGTCAATGTCATGGCCTGCAAATAGCCCAGATCTAAACCCAATTGAAAACCTGTGGTGGAAATTGAAAAAAAAAAAAAAGGTCCACAGCAAGGCTCCAACCTGCAGAGATGATCTGGAAACTGCAATCAAAGAGAGTTGGCACCAGATTGATGAAGAATACTGTCTGTCACTCATCAAGTCTATGCCTCAGAGACTGCAAGCTGTCATAAAAGCCAGAGGTGGTGCAAGTAAAAACTAGTGATGTGTTTTGATTGTTTTTTCTTTGTCTGTTTTTTATGATACCGTATTTTTTTTCCCTTAGAATGGAGAGATTCCATATTTATTTCCCTCCACTTGCTCTATAAAAGTATAATTTACAGACCACCACAATGTTTTTATTCATTTCTTTTAGTGTTTCTGAATGCCAAGGAGTTGCACTTTTGAAATACTTCATTATTGTTTCATGCTTTTTATCTGAGTTTGTTCTACAGAATGAAATGTCTGAGTGAGTGCTCATCCAAGGCTGGTGATTTCATTCTTCTTGCTAGGGGTTGTATATCTGTTTGTCTTACGTTTGCATGTCCTTTTATTGGATCGCAATCCATCTCACCACAGCATACAAACACTGCAAAAATCACCCATACAGCACACACCACACTATCACTGTCTTGCCTCTTTGTCTGTCCTGTTCTTTTGTGTTTTCACTATCTGTGATTTTATTCCTCAGTTAGAATCAGGGTTTTAGGGATTAATAAATATGCTAGATTTGACTGTTAGAGAGGACTGGTGAAGGACACAATTCACACTCACTCGCACACACGTGGAAAGTATCATCTGCTGCAAGATAAAATGCGTATACGTCTGACTTTAAAAATGCTTTTTTGCCAAATTATGGCTCTAACCATTAATATATATGCAAACGGTTGTTTTTAAAAACAAATAAATGAAAACCATCTCCCAGCAGGAAATTAACCATTTTAAATGAGCCCTTCAGTTCCCATCAAGGAAAAGTTTCTGTAACTCACATACACCGTGCTGAAACTTGCCCATACTTTGTTGTATGATGAGCCAGTCTGAAGACATTTAAAGACATTTCTGTCCCCACTGGGACGCCACCTGCTGGTAGCGGGGAGTCTGCCTAATTTGGCCCGGCTCATCCGATTGAAAAGATATTTACAGTTCTGTAAAATTCATAGAGTAACATGATGCATGCTGAGTAGGAATACACTAAAAACCCACAGAAATCTCAAGAAATAATATATATGTTTCAGTGAAACGTCCAACACTGGTCCAGACTCAAAGGCACCAGCAGAGAATGCAGAGTGAATTTTATTGCATGAGCTGAATATAATTATCAGCAAGCTGCCTGAACATCCACATAAAAGGTAATATGTTTCTCCTTGAACATCATTTTATTGGTATTATCAGAGCTCAAGTAAAGTGGCCCTGAATGATGAATGAGAACAGTCACGCAGACATACAGTAATCCCTCAATACATTATTTGGAAATGTAGTGTTTCTTATTTGGATACTTTTTAACTTCATGCAGTCACTAGGTGTTGATTTTTATGTAACACTGTGTGAGTGGTTTGTCACACAAACAGGTTAGGAATGTTGGGTATTGTAAAAGCATTGCACACTTAAAGCCATTGAGTGCATCTTTTCACCCAGCCACTGCAAAGCTCCTGCAAGGACATCAGCTTCCTATCTGTTTCATTTTTATCCAAATAGAATACATGCAGTTACCAATTTGTGACTTTTCCTGTTTTTCCCTGGTGGCTTTACCCATGAATATAGTCAAGCTGTAACAGCGCGGCCACACAGACACAATTTATGGATACTGGCTCCAGTAAATGGGACGCGGGTTTATGCAATTACCATAAAAAAGGAAAAGGAAAGCACTTAAAGGAGACATTATTACAAACATTGTTTACAATATTTTCAAATTGACACAATTCTTGTGAGCTTTAAATTAAATGTCTGTGACATGGATCACAGAGGAACACCTCTTCAGAATGGTGTGCCTCTTGAAGAACTTTGTACTACCTATTTCAGAGGTATGGCAAATGAAGCAGGATGTAACATTGGTTAGATATAAAGTTGGGGAGATCAGGTAATTGTACTCTTGTTTGGGTCTGGGATGTAGCAGTACCCGGCAAATCTGAGCCACTAACTAAATTACTGTGACATAAAAATAACTGTACATCTTATGTTACCTGTAAATTGATGGTTTCTAGTGAGACAGTTTAAACAACAATTAATTAAATTCAGTTCAATTCAATTTTATTTGTATAGCATCTGTTACAATGTCAATTGTCTCTAGGCGCTTTACAGAGACCCAGAGCATGACCCCCGAGCAAATGTCAAATTAAATAATACACTTGACAACGATGTGAGTGCAAAGTGAATTTGTATACAAACAGAAGATGGTCATTTAGTCACATAAAGAACGAGATGATGCCAGAATGACAGAGAGAAACTAACACACAATGACTTTTAACAATGTCTGAATAACAACGAAACCTTGAGATAATTCTCCAGACAACTACGTGTCCCGAACTCAAACAATGATGAAGCCTGTCTTGTAAACAGGAGTAAGATATTCACAATCTAGAGAAATGTCACGGTCATTCTGAAACTTCACACATTCAGAAACAAAAAGGTCTCACTGACCTAAGGCGCCACTTTTCCATAGCAATTACATAACAAAAACAAATCATTACATAACAATTATTTTCAGACTTAGGTGCCTCCAAACAAATTGACAAAATTGTATTTTGTTTGGAGTTTTTCAGTTTGTGTCACTTCATAAAGCCAAATATATGCTCTAAAACACAGAAGGGTGACTGCTGGAATTAATGTCCCCTATAAATCCGATACAAGGTTGAGTGTGTAGCATTCTTCTTTTGCATGTTCATACATTCCTGCAGGAAGTCATTGTTTTATCAGAGAAATTCCAACGAAGATCAGTGTGATGTGTGTATTTTTCACTAATTCTGCAGCCCTTTTATCTTCCTCACCTGCAACTATACGCTTACGCAGGCAGAAAGATGAGGACAGACATAATCCCTAATCTGAGTCAAGACAAACTGATTGTATTGGTGCATTTACAGATGCGCCTGCCTTTTCAGGTCTAGACAAATACATTTTGCCTGAAGACAAATAAGCTTACTGGCCAGATGTGTGAAATAATGCATGTCAAACAAACACGCAGATTCTGATTGGTTCTGATCTTTGAGGTACACAAATATCTTTATATTTAATGAGATGATTTGTCCTAAATTTAAGAGGAAAAATAAACAACTTTGTATCCAATGAGATTGCCTGAAAATACCAGTATAGGACACTCCCAGATTTTAGCAAATAAAAGGTAATGTGCATGTCATAAGTTTCAGTTATTTTCTGCAGAAAAACTTGGCCTTTTTGACCTTTGTACCACTATGCTGGAGAAATAAAAGCTCTCTTTATGTGCACTCACCTACAACTCCCATATTTTTTTTCCTAGCTGCAAGTTTTGAGATAAACTCTATATATCGTAAACTCCAGAGCGATTAGACACTGCTGTGCCATGGGATCATCACTTCACTGGCCTTAAATGGACATCTGCCTCTGGGGTTCCACAACAAATTGGTGAGCCAGGCAGGAGAGGTCAGTGGGCAGATTTTCTGGCTTTGGGTGGTTCAGCGGCAGCATTTAGAGCCAGAGCCCAAAAGGTAAGCAGACTTTAATATGCACAAATATTAGTATCTGAATGTAGTGGCTGAATCTCACCCAGGTAGGAAAAACCTGAAAAAACCTGAAAACTCACCTCTAAAGAACCTGGTAACCAAATGTTTAATTGGAAATGGCATTAAATAAATATAAGAAAGAACCTAGTGAATTCTGTATGATTAAAATTAATGGTGTAAATTAGAGTTGATTCACTATCGCCCAGAATGAAAAATACTAGAATCAGGAGAGGTGAGTGCACATCTGTCTTTTCTTTTTCTTCTTTTCACTCGTTCTCCCTTTCCTTTGTCCAACCCTGAAATCTGTTATCTGCAAACTACCCTGGCGCAGGACAAGGATGAATGTGTAAATTTGCATAAAAATACCTATTGTTGTGGTGTGGTGTAAGGATTGCTTTGAATAAGCAATTTTTAGAGCGTAAAGGTCTGTGACGTCAGACCGCTCTGAAAAGTTTGTGAGAGAGAAAGAAAAAAGAGACAGAGTTGACTGCCTGCCAACTGCCATGCGTGTGTAGATGAGAAATGGCTCTCAGTTGTCTGTGTGTGTGAGAAAGAATCACTTTGGGTCAGCATGGAGGGAGGGTGGGGGTGCTGCAGCCCATCCCAGTGATCATCTCAGTGAGAGGGCACATCCTGGAAAGTTGGCCAGTACATCAGTGCATTTTACAGTCACAAACAACCATGCATGCTTAGTTCAGTCCTGTAGGCAATAAAGCGTCACCAATCAACCTAACACAAGCATAGTTAAGCATGCAAAATCAGCACATGAAGGCACCATAAAATCTGCCTTGAATCAGGCCATAATATATATTTCATAGATATTCTTTGATACCAATTCTGGTTTAAAGAATCATGGAAACTGAATAGCACTTTTTCTGGTTACAACATTTCTGGCATTGCAACAATCACTTCCAAGTATAAGGCAAATTAATTTTATGTATTAGCTTCTGAATGTTAGCCTCACCATTAACTTTTCATAGCAGACTTAACCAAGTAGCAGTGGGTTGTATAAACAGTACACGGTAGAAATGCTATAAATGTAGCTAACAACTTTTACAACACTGGCCTACCGCGATTGCGCAAGTTGATAATGTCAAGCTGCACCTACGTTGGTCAAAAGTGAATGTGAAAACATGGCAGCGGTTGCAAACGTGGAGCAAGGTGAGAAGGAGTGCCAGTAAAAAAGACCGGTGCGACATCAGTCAGTTCGTATGACAAAAACATTTAGAGGTGGATTTATATTACAAATGCCATTACCGTATAGTTGTGTAAGGTCATGGCATCAATTCTTACAGTGGAAAAAAGCAGCTTTAGGAAGATGATAAAGACACTTGATGGATGCTACTAGTTACCTAGCTGCAAGCCCAGTGATTCCCAAAGTGTGGGGTGTGGTCCCCTGATGGGCCATCGTGATACTGCAGGTGGGCCGTGAGAGGTCATTCAAAATAAATAAATATGTTTTAAATCCTCGATTTTTTTTAAATATGTTTCGAAATTACTGTAAAAATTTTATTACATGATTTTAAAATGTTTAGAAATGATAAAACAAACCAATTGAGTGTTATTTTACTGTCATCTTAACATGACAAGTGTTACCTTATTTATTGACTCCTTACACTAATATTAGAATGTAGCTTTTAGTCTTGTATGTTGATCAAAGTGGTGTTTAAAGGTTTGCATGGGCTGCAGAGATTTTTCACATTTCAAATTGGGCCTTGGTATTCTGAATTTTGGGAATGGCTGCTTTAGCCAAACTCAAATATATGACAAAGTCTGCCAGCCCCCAATGCCATTGCTATTGGCACCACGGTTGCTTTCACACCCCACATCTTTTCGAGCTGTTTCTTCAACCCTTGTTATTTCTCAAGCTTCTTGTGTTCCTTCTTCCTGATGCTGATATCACCTGGGATTGCTACGTGTGATGGCAGTACAGTAGGCCTATTTTGCTCATTTAGTCTGCTGGTGGATCTAACTCTGTGACTGGTCGTGGCCAGATTCATGATTAAGTGTGTTCAATTTATATAAGTAAGTGTGTTCAGCCCCTGTTCTTGTACAGCCATGATCAGCACCTGTGTGCTGCATTTTAGTTCAGCCTTGCAAAGGCTTGACCTCCATTGATAAGATTAATATTCATATGCATATGAAAAGTGTACAGGTTCTGGACTGACATTCGCTGTAGTGTTGGCATGTCCACAATAGAGAAAAAAATGTAAAACATAAAATGCCTGTGTTTTTAAGAAGAATGGGACAAAATACCGTCCGAAATCTTTATTACTTGGTATTGACAATGCCAGAGTGCTTTTTAAATGTCATGACAAAGTATAGCTTTTGTTTTGTAGTTTATTGCAGACCTGAAATGTGAAAAAAATAGATTTATCTTTAGAAATGAAATGAAATGAAGTTGACAAGACAACCATGTATTTTTTCCCCTTTAAATTAACCATTTTTCATATCATGCCAGCTTTTTGATTTGGGGTTTCTGATGTTTTACCTTCAGGTTTTAGATTTTAGATTTGTGTGGACCCTTGCAGTTATTTAATACAGTTCTGATACAGAGAAAGCAAAGTAAAACATAAATTGTGAGATACCATCAGCTGAAAAAAGCAGTAATAAGGTCATCTGTACCTTGCAAAACAAGCATAATTACTGAATGCAGGACTAGATAACAAGATAATTCCAACCATGATAATCAAAGGTGATGTTTGAGTTCAAGAAAACTGAATAATTAAGAAACATTACAATTACCTTCCTGCCTTCTTTTACATAACTGCAATCGTGAAAGTAAAATATCCCACTGTCAGCTGAACACCTTTTAATATTTTTGTGAACCGTCGGCATGCACACTGATACTTTTGTGAACTTTTGTGAGCTGAACACCTTATTACGTTTGAAAATTGTTCTTGCTTTAAATTTGCAACTCTGTGTTGCTGTTGAAACAGAGAAATCAAACACTAGCTTCAAAGAAAACTGGATTAAATTCTTCACTAAACTCTCAGTGTGGATAAAAGTGGTGATATAGATCAAAGCTGTGAAAGAATAAAAATGAAAGCAACATAAGAATAATTTCTACCTTTGGAAACAATTAGAAGAGAATCTCCCAAAGGGTTTTTTTTTTTTTTTTTGGACAGGGCAGTCTTTTTTCTCTTGAGTAACTTATTTCAAGGAGTTTTGTCAAAGTCTTGCAATTTTCTATAATGTGCCACTTGACCAGGTCCTATTTTGTTGCTTTAAGCATGTCACCTTAGCTAAGTCCTTCTCAAATGGTGGGTTATGACCCCTTGGAGGGGCACGGTGCGATGCCAGGAGGAGCGCATGTGATTCTTTCTTGAGAATGTGAGTTCTTTCTTTTTTTTTTTTTTTTTTTTTTTTTTTGCCAATGTAAAAAAGTGTAATAGCACATGCACTACAGTAGGAGGCAGTGGCGCTCTCATTGTCACAGTGTACACAGGGAGTATTAGCTTTATTGTGTCGTTTTTTGTTTTTTTTTTTTCAAATGGACATGTGCGAACACAGCACAGAGCAGGATATGTGAAGTAAACACACCTGAAGAAACACCATGGAAAAAGGCGGAGAGAGATGGAGATAATGAGACAAACGAAAGTCACCAGAAAGTTAAGACGAGGAAATATGACGACATTTATGTACCCCTTGGCAGCAGTCAGAAAATGAATTAAGAAGCACTGCCTTAGCTGAAGCCACTTACAGCCAATACAACTTTCAGAGTCAGCAGATTGCTGGGCTGTTCAAATTACAGGACTGGCTCTTTTATAATCAGGAGTCTTGAATTCATTTTGCTGTTCACATTCTGTAACTTATATCACACACAACATGAACTGATAGCAAATCATTCATCCCACTCATGTCTAAAACCACATCGAACCACATGGAAAACACAAGTTCATTATTTGAAAATGGTTTGAGCGGGGAAACAGTGCAATTTGTTCAGAACACAAATGAAAAAAAAAAAGAGAAGAGGAAGAATATGGTTACAGGAATGGATTTAACTTGTTCCGTTAGCTGAAGGCAATGACTTGGAAAGGTGGAGTTTTTGAGCTGTTCACTAATAATGATCAAGTGCCAACTCCTGACCCTTTGCCGATTTGTCGCTGATTCGTGAGTGCGTTCTGTGACTGTCAAATCATGCCTAAGATCATGTAGTCTGAAAGCACCCTTACAAGATAATTGACTCTCACTTGCCTTCACCATGCAGGTTACTATCCTCTTTGAATTATAGCAATCAACACTGACAAGTCTGAGGCACTTGTCACAGAACTGTTAAATGAAATACTTCAGAAAAGTGGGATTTTGAGAGTTTTTTTTTTTTCTAAGGTTTGATGAAAGCTGTCTATAGCTACTTATTTGTGATAAATTTGCAGTGTGTTTGGAAGTGGTAATGGCTAGCAATATAAAAACATTGCACGACACTGAACAATAATAATGGTAGCCTATAAGCAACAGCTAGGTGACTTTATAAGCTATGAATATGAATAGAGAGAGACAACAAGTGCTATATGCCAGCAAGATACATGAAATGATTTGACTAAGCACAAACATCTAATGCTTGGCATGAATACAAATGCTTACCAGTCCTTGTTGTGCTTTTGCATCAATATAGAGAGAAGTAACTTTGAAAAAGAGTTCGTGATACAAACTACAGCACTTTCAGTGACAGTGATACATGTGTATTATAGGATATTTAAGGAAGAACAGAAGATACATTTTTTCTCAGGGGACTTACAGAATCAATGGATGATGTTATTTTACAGATTACGCAGAGTAGGGTTGCAGTGCATACACCTCATTGCAAACATGAATGCACTTTTGAGAGTCTGGTCTACTGGCCAGTTTGTTGTATTTCCAGTCATTACTTTTGTCCTGAGGTGAATCATGTGTCTCTTGATGATAGTAGCCTTTTCAAAGCCGAAATCTTCTCACACAGGTTACTGCAGCTCTGAAACACTGTACTATGAGTTTCCCAGGCGGCAGATCTCAACCCATGGGAGATTTTAGAAGCGCATGCTGGAAATAGAGGTGAGTGATCCTGGGAATTTTGGTATCAATCCGATACCAAGTAAATGGTATTGTAGATACCAATACCAATACCAATACTTTTTTTTTTGATCTACCATGAAACTACTTACCTTTTGCTGTTTTTGTGATTTTTGTCTTTGGATTATTTTGTTAAAAGGATAGGATAGAATTTCAGTAAACTTTATGTCTTCAACATTTTTGTGTGAATATTCCTTGGAGTTGAATTATTCTGTTCATAATGTTTTTTCTAGTCCACCTTTTATATTGTATCTTTCAATACTTGTGTATTTTCTTTTGTTCCTGTTGCTTTAACTTTATACATTTTCCTGTTGTGGGATAAATAAAGGATTATCTAATGTTATTTTGTCTTAGATAACACCTTTCAATGAAATACAGAACATATATTGGGATAAATCAAGGCCTTAATTATATTTTTTTGAGTTGGCTCCAGTAACACATGATATAAGTAACTTGTACTTTGAAAGTTAATATGAATTGATGCTGAAGATGACCACTCTCTCCATTTCTGCAGCTCTTCGTTTTCTTGTACATGGTCTTTCAATTGCTTAAATAAATTTATAGTGTTTCCACTGTATTTTACAGCCTTTTTACAAACAACATGCTGTTGTTTCATTTTCGAGATTAAAATGCAGCCAAACTGCTCTCCTTTTCCTTTCTGCCATTCTGATATTTCTGGCTCCATTATCTCTCTCCGTATTTCTGCTCCATTATCTCTCTCCGTGATGTGTGTGTGTGTCGATGAGAGGGGGTAAGAGAGCGCTGAGTGGGCGGGCTCAGGGGGAGGGGCCAGGCTGAGTCTACCTGCGTGCTTGTTTGGCTGGCGCCACTGAGCCATGTGATGGTGCAACGTCAAAAGACAAGATGAGAGGGGAGGGGAAGGAGGACACAGCGACAGCATGTCAGACACAGACAATTTGCACTTCGCAGCAGTCAGTGCTTGTGGGAAAGAAAAAAAGCTCTAGTCTCAACCTTTTTACACGAGTATTGTTTGATATCAATACCGGCGTAGATCCGCCCACCTCTAGCTGGAAGTGCTCATTCTACCCTAACACCTTGTGCTTTTCTTTAATTGTATGCTGTACTTACTACAGTGATTTACTTGTATTTCTTTTTTTTTTTTTTTTTAACATAATAGAGTTCAACCATGTAGACCTCATACAGTCCTGTCAGAATTCTACCAACATATAAACCTTGTACAGCAAGAAGGTTCCTGGTTTGAACCTTGGCAGGCGTCTTTCTGTGTGGAGTTTGCATGTTCTCCCCGTGCTTGCGTGGGTTTCCTCCGGGTACTCGGGCTTCCTCCATCAGTCCAAAGACATGCATATTAGCTTAATTAGTGGTTCTAAATCACCCGTAGAAGTGATTGTGAGTGTAAGTGGTTGTTTGTCTACATGTGGCCCTGCGATGGACTGGCGACCTGTCCAGGGTGAACCACTGCCTTTCACCTGAAGAGAGCTGGGATAGACTCCAGCAGATCCCCGTGACCCTGCAGAGGATTAAGTGGGTATAGAAAATGGTTGGATGGATGGATATAAACCTTGTAAGTAGAAAAGAGAACACACTGGACAAAGCTTTCACGAGTAGCTTTTCACCATCACCCCATCAGACGTCATCTCTATTATGCGGACACCTGCATGCATACATACAGTACATTCAGAGAGACAACTACCTACAGCCACCATGCTTAGTGCACACTGAGTACAAAAAAACTGAAGGATTATATCAGCCAGCGCATAGATGATGCAACAATAACCAGAGCAGTCACTGTACTCTCCAACTAGAAACTACAGATGATGGGGGAGGTTCACTCTGCTAAAACCCTTAGACACAGCTTTCAAAGAGAGTGAGCAGGCAGGTCTGACAACTGCATGGATTACAAAACCACATGTCTGTGAAAAAAAGTTATTTTTCTGTGCTTCCTCTCTAACCAGCTGAATGAATGACCTTTTTGAGGTTTGAGGTCACAAACAACACACCTTTACTGAATACTATGCCAGAGCATTGCTGTAGCCCTCACAGCAACATGAGGAGAGATCTGTCTCAGATTAACCCCTGCAAGGCTGCAGGTCCAGACAAACTAACAGGAAGGGTACTTAAATGGGTAGAAGGTATGGAGCACCTGAAAGATGTCCTTACACACATGTTCTATACATCTATATACCAGTCTGTTGTCTTGAAATGAGACAGGTTTTTCATCATAACACCTAATCATCCCATAGCATTGACAGCCATCATACAGAAATGCTGAGGCACTTGTAGAAAAGCTGGTCACGCAGCACACTAGAAACATTTTGCCCTAAATTATGAACTCCCAACAATATTTTTCACTTTTCACTTACTGCTGTAACAACGTAAATTTCCCCATTGTGGGACAATAAAGGAATATCTTAAAAAAAGAATGTGAATCAACATTATAACTGTCTTTGAAACTCAGAACTCCAGTGTTAATTGTGATGGCTAATTGAGATTTTTTTTAATCCATAATTGTAGTCTTTTGACTAAAAATTACCATAGTTTTATATAGTTATATATATAGTATATACCATAGTTTTAGTAATAATATAATCATCTGAATTGATTTAGCTTCCTTAGTTTTACAAAATGTAAATGTTAATGCATTCTTTAAAGTTTTACTTAATTTTTTGAAATCATTGTTTACATCATAATGAAATAAAATATGCATTCACATTTTAAGGAACTTTATTAAGATTTGAGCACCAAAAGCTGATTCAACACTATTTCAAAATGGAATAATACGCTTACCTGACCTTCCTTTTGCAGGAAAGAGCATCTCAATATGGAAATAACAATGAATGGTAGACCTGCTCCCACAAGATAGTGTTCATAAGAAATTGCAAATGACATTCTTCATGCCATATGCATTTTGACAATAGGTTACATTTTCTAATTTCTGATCTGCAGCTTCATGTGGATTGCAGAGGTCATCTGTTTTGATTTTGTGCTCTATTTAAAAAAAAAAAAAGAGAAGTTCTGGAGAAGAAAGGAGCTCAAAACATCTGCTGCACTTCTTCTTTCTTCTATGCACTGACTTTTTGCTGCATTATACAACCCCAGTTCCAAATGTTGAGGCACTCTGTAAAACATATATGAAAATAAAATGCAATGACTTGCAAATCTCACAAACCCGTATTTTAGTCCCAAGAGTACATAAAGTCTACATCTCCGTTTTGGGCATTTTCAACTGGGAGAAGAGCACGGGGCAGACCCAGGACATGCTGGAGAGATTATATCTCTCAGCTGGTGTGGGAGCACCTCGGGGTTCTCCCAGAGGAGCTGGTGGAAGCAGCCGGGTGAGAGGGAGGTCTGGACCTCTCTGCTGAAGCTGCTGCCCCCGTGACCTGACTGATGGATGGATGGATGGATGGATGGATGGATGGAGTACATAATGTAAATATCAAATATTGAAACTGAAACATTTTACCATTTTATTGACGATATTAGCTCCTTTTGTCTTTGATGGCAGCGGCATATTTTAAAAAAGTTGGAACACGGTTGATGTTTACCATTGTGTTGCATCACCTCTTCTTTTAACAACTGTCTGTAAATGTCTGGGAAGTGAGGAGACCAGTTGTTGGAGTTTTAAGAGATGAATGTTGCACCATTCTTGTCTGATGCAGGATTCTAGCAGCTCTTTTGATCTTGGATTTTTTTTTTTTTGTTATTTTTATGCCAGATGTTTTCTATAGGTAAAAAGTCTGGACTCCAGAGCAACCTGACTCCTCTCCTATGAAGCCATGCTGTTGTGATGGATTCAGTTTATAGTTTAGCATCGACTTTCTGAAATATGCAGGGCCTTCCCTGAATGAGACGTTGTCTGGATGGGAGCAGATGTTGTTCTAAAACCTTTATGTGCTATTCAGCATTGATGGATCCTTTCCAGATGTTCCAGCTGCCCACGGAGTAGACACTAGCGCAACCTCATACCATCAGAGAGGCAGGATTTTGAACTGTCTGCTGATAACAAGCTGGATGGCCGCTCTCCTCACATATAGTTTCTTCTTTGTAGAAGAACTTGTTGTCTTTGTAACTTGTATTTGTAGATTTCATGGCAGACAGTGATTTCTGGAAATGAATCTAAGTCCATGCAGTGATGTCCATGAGAGAATCATGCCTGTTTGCTCGGTCAACTGACGGCCCAAAGATCCAATTTTGACCTTGCCCATCATGGACAGCCACTCCTCCAGATTCTCTGAATCTTTTGATGATATTATGTACTGTAGATAGTGGGATCTTCAAAGTCTTTGATATTTTATGTTGAGGAACATTTTTCTCAAATTGTTCCACAATTTTTAGATCATTTTGTCTCAGATTGGTGAAGCTCTGCCCATCTCTACATCTGAGAGGCTTTGCTTCTGAAATGCTCCTTTTATATCCAGTCATGTTACTGACCTGTTAACAATAGACTAATTATTGGTCAAATACTTCTCCATTTTTTAATTTACATCAGTTGCTTTTCCAGCCTTTTGCTGCCCCTGTTCTAACTTTTTTTTAGATGTGTTACTGCCATCAAAGTCAAAATGAATGATGAAATATCAGTTTCAACAACTGATATGTTCTTTTTATGTTCTACTGGTAATAAAATATGAGTTTATGAGATTTACAAATCATGGCATTCTCTTTTATTTAAGTTTTACACAGTGTCCCAGCTTTTTTTTTTATTTTTGGGGGGGAATTGGGGTTGTTGTTTAATTAATATTCATAGAAGCTCATTGTTCAGTATTCCCAGAGGTTGGCTGAATGTGTGCACATGACCTCCTTAACCCAAAACTAGGTTAGATCTGATGGGATCTCTTCTCAACTAATCTGGCTTTTCTGTATAACTACTTCAGTTCTAATAGGACCACGTGTCAGCAAATTATTACCTCCACCAAGGAGGTTATGTTTTTGCCTGCTTTTATCTGTCTGTTTGTTTGTTTGTCTGTGGTGAAGATAACTCAAAAAGTTATGGGTGGATTTTGATGACAGGAGTTGTCAGAAATGTGAAAAGGAAGAACTGATTTCATTTTGGGTGTGATCCAGAAGAAATCCTGGATTCTGGATCACTTTCAATTTTTCAATAACATTGCGGTCAATGGGGCCAAAAATTTTGTTTCTCAATATCTCCGTTAATTATTACCCAAAACTCATAAAATTTGACTCCCATTGTCAATCCCTATCAAATTTCAAAGGCTGATCCGGATCTGATCCAGAAGGTGGATTTTATAGCAATCTGTAAATCGCTATATGGGGGAATTGTTGCGCTTGGCAGAGGTCTGCGCTCTCCAAGTGCTTTTCTAGTTTTTATCTTGTTTTTATTTGTTGACGAAGTGTCAGTACATTTTCTCACACCTTTTGTCTTAATGCATTTGTTTTTATTTAGTTGTGGGCTTGTCTTTGACTAAAATAATTATCAATGGGATATCTCAGCAGTCTAAAATAATTTGTCAACAAAATTAACACTGGAACTGGGTTTCAACATGCCTCACCACAATTTGGCACATAACTTTCTGACCTGGAGTCAGTCAGAATAGAAAGCAACATCTCCACCAGCACCACACTGAGCTCTGGCTCCCCTCAGGGTTGTGTGCTCACCCCACTACTGTTCAGTTGCTAACTCACAACTGCTCTTCCAGGTTTGAACTGGTCCATCAATCTCACAGTCCTAACCAAGAAAGCCCAGCAATACCTCAAATGTCTGTGGAGTCTGAAAAAAGTGAATCCTCCTTCATCCATCGACAATATTCTACTTAGTAAATTATTGAGAGCATCCCAACACACAGTATTACTATCTGGTATAGGAACTGAGAAAAGTGAGAGCAGCAGAAACAAATCATAGGTGTCTCTCTCTCTCTCCTTTTCATATCTGACATACACACAGATTCATGTGCCAGAATAGTCTCTGACATAATGGTAATCCCCTCCCAACCCTCCCACCACCTCTTTGCATTCCTGCCATCTGGTAGGAGACTCCAGAGCATCCCTGCGGTCTACAAGACTGAGCAATAACTTTCCTCCCCCAAACCATCAAAAATAATGAACATGCTCCAAATGCTTTACCCGGCCCACTTTGTACATTCATATGTAGAAAGGCATCATCACTTTTAATATCAACCAGCTTTTAAGAACTGTACTATTCATATGTATGAATGCATCAGCATCTTCATTTAAGCCGCCTTTCACAAGGTGTAAGGCAGGGGTGTCTAACTCAGGCCTCGAGGGCCGCTGTCCTGAAAGTCTGAGATGTTTCCCTGCTTCAGCGCGCCTGATTCAAATGAACGGGTCATTAACAGAGCTGTGCAGACCTGGATGACAAGCTGATGGTGATCCATTCATTTGAAACAGGCGTGTTGTGTCAGGGAAACATCAAAGATATGCAAGACAGCAGCCTTTATGGACTGTTTGGACACCCCTGGTGTTAGCGATCACTGCACATGCTAATTCTCTTTTTTATTTTTATTTTGTGTTTTAATAAGTATTTATTTCGAAATATTGTGTCTGCTTTAAATGTGATACATACATGGTGCCCAGAAAAAAGTTTCAAGCATACTTACTTTCTCTGTAAGCAACTCTCAACTTTTAGCAAACTAACCGTCATGGCGTGACAGCAGTTTTGGCTGTTTTGGATTTTCTTTAGCCACTCCTGATTGCACCACTCCTGTCCCAGACTGATTGCTGATCCTGATCAACTGGGACTCTGCATTTAAGCTTGATGTGCAGCTCGATGTGCATATTAACCTCCCGTAGGCATTATAGGAGCCTACGTGAAGTCCTGTGTGGAAGTTCTTTGAGTTTTTCTACTTTAGCCTCTTTAAGTAAAAACCACGCTTTGGCGTGCTAAACGTTACTGACTGCCTGGGTGTCTTGCCTTGACTACACACATCACAATATTAAAAAAAACATGTTAAAACAGACTCAATAAAAGGTGAATAAAAAAATCATAAAACACTTGTCCACATTAAAACTCCACAGAGAGGTTCTGGGACTGCTTTGGGACAGTGGACTTGGATGCACTGTAGAGATTGCATAGCAGAAACATCGAGGAAGGTGTTGACTGCATTACTGACTGCATTAACTTCTGTATGAACGTTGTTCCTGAGAGAACTGTGCTATGCTAACAAGCGCTGGATCACGAGTGACATCAAGGGCCTTCTGAACCAGAGGAAGACGGTGATCAGTAGGAGCTCAATCATATGTTGGGAGGGCAAACCAGTTGAACAACTTCTTTAAATGGTTCCTTGCTGCTACACCACTTGAGGCCACAGGTCCGTCATGCCCTCGACCCACTGCAGTTTGGGTACCAGGAAAAGGTGGGAGTGCAGGACGCCATCGATGCAACACCGATTCCTCTTTCACCTGTACTGGGCCAGTGGAGGTGTTAGAATTACTTTTTTGGACCACCGTAGCACCTTCAATACCATCCATCCTCTGCTCCTCAGAGAAAAAACGGACATAGATGGAAGTGGGGACACACCTGGTGACAGCTCTTCCATGCATAGAAGTTCACAGATGGCACTCCCATTGTGGGCTGTATTAGGAGTGGACAGGAGGAGGAGAACAGGAAACTGATTCAGAATTTGGTCGTGTGGTGTAACTTCAATCATCTTCACCTCAACACCACCGAGACCAGGCAAAATGTGATGGACTTTAGGAGGTCCATGCCTCAACCAGAGCCTGTGACCATCAGTGGTGACAGTGTAGAGTTTGTGAAGACCTACAAATACCTGGGAGTGCAGTGGGATGGTGAACTGGCAACACAGACGCTCTGTGCATGAAAGGACAGTGTACCTCTATTTCCTCTGATGGCTGGCATCCCTCTACATCTAAAAAAAGCTGCTGAAGATGTTCTATCAGACTGTTGTGGCGACGGTGGTGTGCTGGGGAGGTGGCATTATATCTGGACAAGTTGGTGAGGAAAGCAGGCTTTGTTGTGGGCACTGACATCCATGGCAGAGCTATGGGTGCTGAGCAGGCACCTGTCGATCCACTGCACAGCATCATCTCCAGGCAGAGGCAGCTTCAGTGACAGGCTGCTGTCACTGTCCTGCTCCACTGACAGACTGAGGAGGTCATTCCTGCTCCACCTCATGCAGCTTGTTAACTCCATTCTAGGAGGAGGGAGCCAACACTGACATTCCTATTATACACAATAACCCTCATGATAAACACTGCCTTGCACCAGACCTAAAAAAAAAAAAAAAAGTACTACTAAGTAGCAGTAGGTGACTGTAGAGGCTGATTAAAAACAGGTGAGACACTCACTCTCCAGAAGACCAATCAGAAAAGGCAGGGACCGAGGAGAGGCTGGTTTAAAAACAGGTAAGACTTGAACTCTCACTCTCCTCAGGTCACGTGACTGACTGTGGTTGTGAACCCTGCTCTGTTGACTGACTTTGGATTTTAGGTGCAGAGGCACAGCACTAACTGCCTTAAACTTAGTTTAGTATTTTAGACTTTTAATCATATTTATCTTACTGTTTTAGATTAGTTTTAGAATTTCAACATTCCGTTCTCTTTTCCTAGTGTTGCGGCTGGTGGGGTCCTCCACTTGCTGGTGTGGTGGTGACACTGAGAGTCCACTTTAAAGGGTGATTTGATTTGTGGTTGTACATGACATTAAGTTGATGTCTTTATTTGAAGTGTGTTGGGCTTTGTGTTACTTTTATATTCTGTGTCTGAGACTGTGAGTGGTTGGTCTCCCAGCCTCTTGTTTTTCATTTGCTTAGTTTTTATATATATTAAAGATAAAATGGCAGATGATTTGACCCATACTAACCGTTGTGGCCTCTTTAATTGAAGCCTCTGCAGGTCCTCTTGTTTACATTATGTTTTTGTAAAATATTTTTGAAATTGTCTTCTACTCTTTGCTATATGATTTTATTTAGTATTTATTGCATGCCCTATTGCCTTAAGTTTGTGGATACTGCTAGAATTTGTGGATTTCCCATTGGGATGAATAAAGTATCTATCTTCTTGTGCTGAACTGTCAGCCCAATGGTCTCCTAACTTACTGAGTAATATATTGGCATCGTACTACATGATATGAGCTGTTAAGGATCATGTCTTATTGCATCAGTTTCCCATCAACACTCTCTGATCACACTTCCTCATGAATCACCAAGAGACTGTTTGAACAAAACAGCTTGCATGACCTCTGCTAGTGGCCAAAAACTGATTCACAAGTACAGTCTTGGATAACTTCATGTTCCTCCCACCAGGAGTCACTCATTACAGAGGCGCAAGATCAGTTTCACCACCAGATGTGCAATGGATAAAAACTTGGTCGGGAAATAGGACCATTTGATAAAGCTGCTCCTACCTGCAGGTTTGACTTAACATTGACAGATTATTACTCAAAGTGGCCTAAACCCATCTTTTATATTCTATCACGACTGATTCCCGACATTCATCTTCAGCTGTTATGGTCCATTTAGAGACCACATAGATCACAGACAATGGCCCACAGTTCACATCTGCTGTTTTACCTGTAATGGAGAAATAATAATATTTGACTAAGAATCAAGTTTCTAGTGAGGCAGTTATACAACAATTACTCAAAACACTTGACCACGGATGAGAGTGCAAGTGGATTTAATCCCCATTGTATACAGCAGAGATAATTATTTACTCAGAGGATGAGCCGATATCAGGAAATGACAACGAGCAAATCAGATGCAATTACTTTTAACACATTGCCTCAATAACAACGAAGCCTTGACTAACTTCGCCAGATGGCTACATGTCCCAAAATCATACGATTAACCCCTGAGTGACGATATTTCACATTCCAGAGGAGAAATCACAGATGCATAGAACTTAGCATTATTCAGGTCACACTGACCTAAGGGGCACTTTTCTAAAATGCCTAACGTCTGTCAAACTAAGGTATATATTATACCAAGATACGACTTGACAATCCAGCTGATAATGGTGTTGCTGAAAGGTTTCATTGCTCTGTTAGCAGCTGCATTTTAAAAAGCAATCCAACAGTCACTACCATGAAAAGAGACTGCAAGGAACTGGCTCCAGGTTTATTGTGCATTGTTGTTGGACAAAGTCACAAAGTTCCAAAACAGACACACACCCTTGCTAGTCTGTAACTTCTTACCAAACATCCACTTGTTAAACACAAGCCAATATGGCAAAAGAACTATGTTATGATGTAATGCTTATATATTTTCTGGCAGTTAAAACTGACATTTGTCGTGACATGATTCTTACAGTGGAGCAGCTCTGGGTATGCTGGTGACCTGATGGTGAAAGTAACTTTTTTTTTTTACCTCCAGTGTTTCCTTAGTGAGAGCCCTCTGTATCAGGGGTGGCAGCTGGATGTGGTTGTTGTGGTGATAGCCAGAAGTCCCGTGGGTTGTGCTGGGGCCCAAGGTTGTTGATAGTGTTCCCTCTCTGGTTCTTCTGCGCCCGGCCAAACGGTCCATACTTCTAATTACTTTTTACCTGTGATTACACATGTTTTATCATTGATGGGGATTAGAGGTGGAGGGGAAGGGATGGGGTGGGGGAATGGGTAGGATTGACTCTATTTTGACTTTGTAAAGCACTTTGTGCAGCACTTTATTGTATTATAATTGTTACATACATACATACATATACATATATATATATATTTATATATATTTATTAGGGCTGGACAACGATTACAATTTTTAATTGCACAATTTCCCTGATTAATCACGATTAATCGCATTGTATACGGAATATCAAATAATGAATTCAAAAATAGTGTTAAGTGCACTTTTATTTAAATGTTCTGCTGCCATATGAACTAAAGTGCCATAACATTTGTTGTTCAAACACGTTTAACATCAGCACTTGTCAGTAACACATATTTAGTGTAAATCTCATCTTAAAAAATGTCAGATAAAATAAAGCTTATTGCAACTGCCAGGGCATTAATGTCATCCTATTTTTTTTTTTTTTTAAATGAAAAATAAAAAAAGTCTACCAACAAAATCCTGAGCCACAATCAGAACATTAAAACAGTCCATTTCTGAGGTAACCGCAGAAACTTTTAATGGGGAGTTTTTTTTTTTTTTTTTTTTTTATCTAACTTTTTTTTTTTTAATCTAACCAGAATCAGAATCAGAATCAGAATCAGTTTTATTGGCCAAGTTTGTGCACACAAACAAGGAATTTGACTCCGGTTACTAAGCTCTCTGTACAATTTGAATAAAATTAAATAAAATATAACAATTACTGGCACAATATATACAACAATATACAACAATATATACAACCTGACAAGCTAACATGGCATTGTGCAATTTTGTGGTTCTTCTGACACTCTGTGACTGTTAAGAGTTCATCAGAGCGACAGCCTGAGGAAAGAAACTGTCTCTGTGTCGGCTGGTTTTGGCGAACAGAGCTCTGTAACGCTGTAACATAGTGTTTTTCAATTTTAGGCTTGGATCAAAAATACAATTTGTTTTTAATATTTTATTGTCTGGTTTACGTGACCCGGAAATGGCTTTGTGCAGCAGTTCAGATAGCATGGTGGCGCTAGAATCACATACTATAATATTTGCAATATTGTGAAAATCTGAATGAAAACTCAGCTCATATATAGATCAAACCAAAGTGCTCTCCTGCTCTGCGTCTAGCATAAGTGTTTTTCTCCTCAGATCACGATGAGCACAGAATCTTCTGATGCTCATTTCCAGTATAGCAGGACACCCATCTGCTGTTGAATAAGTCATTGATCAAACTACGGTATTGGCCCAAATATAAGACGATATTTTAAAGAAGTAATATTCTTAAAAATGGGGGCCGTTTTATAATCAAAGATGAGACTTTCTGTTGTCATTACACATCTGTGCCACTAGATGGAGCCGCACTGAAGTAACCAGTAAGAGAACAGCAGGACAGTGAACACATGGAGCAGATCTGATGGCACATGGAGGAACGACGCGATCATCAAAGAGGTTGAAAAGTTTTGTTGTTGTCCAGAATTTCTTTTTTCAGACAGAATTGCTAATATTGCTACCTGAATTACTACCCAAACTGGAAAGTACACAGATTTTACCGCTCTCCATGTCCGTTTTAGCTTTTCCGCACGTTTACCTGCCAATTGTCTTCCGACTCCGCAGCAGCCAGTAACAGACTTTTCAAAACAAAAGCATATGAGCAACATGCGTTAACACGTGATAAAATTAATGTTGGCATTAATAAATTAATGCGTTAACGCAATAACACATTAATTTGCCCAGCCCTAATATATATATATATAAATATATAGTATATATATATATACAGTCATGGAAAAAACCCTTGTTTTCTTCAGTTTCTTGTTCATTTTAATTCCTGGTACAACTAAAGGTACATTTGTCTGGACAAACATAACGATAACCACAAAGATTGATCATAAGAGTTTTATTTAAGAGCTGATATCAGGAGCTGTCAAATGACCCATAACTAACACCTCTAAATCTGACACTTGATTTATTTATTTATGTTTTTCCTCAGTTCCATCCACCCTGTTAGCCTTGTGCTGTCTGTACCTCGGGGTCCCTGCCAATGTCACAACTTTATCACCACATTCACCACTTGACCTTCCTGCCTGTTCCCAGACTGCCCACTACTTACTCAATATTACCTTGGGTCGCATGTTGGCTTCATTCACTTCCATTTAGCCAAACCTCACAATAATGAAATCATCCATTCTCTCTGGGGGCATGTTTAGGTCCTATTACCAATATCTAGTCCTCTAAATCTAGTTTATATAATGCAACAGTAAAAAAATCAGAATATCTGCATGAGCAGCAGATTTATAAACATGAATTCCTAAAGTGTAGAGATTACTGTGATGTTTCACTGGGTTGAGTTAATTTAAAAAGAATCTGTGTGAACAGGAGGAAAACATATTACAGCTTTGTAGTGTGTGGCAGATTCTGTTCTGCTGCTATATTTTCATTTTTTTCTTCTCACTGAGTTTTATTTCTTGGCCTGCTCCTCTGAGCGCAAACCTTAATGCATTACCGCAATAATTCAAATATGTTATAGGTTCCACTTATTCTGTCCATTTACGATCAGATGTCCACGCTCACCTGTTCTCATTCAACCCATCCCTTTGGAACAGATGTGTGAAAGCAGTCCTTCTCCAAAGTCTAATTGGAGATTATTTCCCTCCTCAGTCTTGGATTTTTTTTTCATGGTTTTATAAAATACCAGATGGGACAATTAACCTGGCCTGGTGTAATAACTTTCTTTTTTTTTTTTTTTTTTATCACTTTTCCTCAGTTAATCGCCATCAGCTGCTGTCTGAGTAATTACATCCAGTGCCTGAGTTTATGGATGGTTAAAACAACAGCGCAACCTCAACATAAATCACTACAGCATTCATAAAAAAGGGCAAAAGCTGCAACATTTTTAGTATTCATAACTTTTTTAACTGGTTTTGCTGCCAGTGTTTTCTTGCCCCGTTTTGGTTCCAGACATGCTCGGTATTGTTAGAAAGAGCACTAATGCAGAGCGCATCCATTTACACAATTGCTGTATATAACTGTAAATACAAGTCTTCACACTTATCTTCTTTTCATATGTGTTTGCAGGGATGGATGTGTGCAGTAGTCGAGTTGTAAAAAAAATTCAGGGGGGATGGTCAATGTTTTCCCTTAAAAAAAAAAGTGGCAGGGCTGTAAATTCATTATCAAAACAAAACACTGTAAATAAGACTTCTGAATCCTCTCAAATCAAGTCAAGCCAAGTTTATTTTAAGTGCAAAATCATAACAATTATCTCTTTTTTGTGTTATTAAAGACAGTACAGAAGTACAGAAAAACTCTAAACAAACTAAAAAAACATTTTACAATATTTTTCCTTTTCTCCCCTCTGGTGCTCAGTTTTTAGTTTCTCAGTTTCAAGTCTCAGTATCTCATAGCAGTTTCCAAAGACTGTCGTAATAATTTTTTTTGTCGACAATTTTTCGTGTTCTTGCTTTCTGATTGTTAGCTAAGCAATGACTGAAGATTAATAGATTAATGTGCCTTATAGCCACTGAAATAATGAGCTACATACTAATATGCCTACATATGAATTGAAAAGGGTAAGTGTGTAAACTAGAGGTTGCACTAGACTTTTTTTGCAATTGGTCATTTTGACAGTCATGAAAATTTTGTTATCAGTTTCTACATTAACAATTATTTAATTACATTAAAAGATTACTAACAGTCTTCAGATTTTTCAATTATTGTGAGGGGAAAAAAAGTCAATTACAGGGAATCCCCAGTTAAAATAACCCCTGGTCTAAACCCTAAAGGTTTAATAATCAAACCTGTACCTTCTGCTCTTGATCCTCCTGCTTCCTGGCCATGGCTTTCCTCTATGTAAAGAAAACAACATTATAGGGTTTGATAGAATGAGCAGACATGTCATGCTAAAAGCACATGACCTTGCTCTTGGATAATAGACAGAAAGTACAGTATAGGTTAAAATCACATTTATCATATTCACTGTAATATTAAATTACAGGCCACAGCAACAGGCCCCAAGAGGGGGGAAAACTATTTAATGTCACCTGCCTTGAACATCTGAATTTTAGCTAACATCTTCACTTATTTTTGTTGCCTGACGAGTCCTATTGATGAAAATAATATAGCCATGTGAAGAATATTTCATCATTAATTCTGGTCAAATATTTGAGACAAACTCTCGTCTAACGCTAACAGTAAATATCTGTTTTACGTTTGCCACGCTCATAAACCAGAATCTAACGTGACTGAATGACAAGTCCTGTGTTTCAGCAAACTAGTTAACAAGAGAGATGAACGTTAACATGAGTTCATCTCAGCTAGTTTGCAGGCTACACAGCAAGCTTGGAAAACTAGCTGTGTTGTTATTGTGCAATCTGTGGCGAGTCTGGCGACTTTTGTATAGATTAATAAAAAGTAGTGATTGAGATTCTTGATTTATAGCTCACCTGTCATTTGAGTCTTTTTAAAAAAACTCCCTGACATCTCGTTGTCCAGCCGCTCGTTTCCTCATGCTCACATTGCAGTGCAGTTAATCCTCAAGATGTCGCTCTGCGCAGCAGCTCGTGCCGCTCCCTCAGGCATCAATTAACCAATTGAAAATAACAATCATGTTGCGTCATTGCATGTTCGCGTGCCCCTGTGCCCTCAGATTTTATTATTTCTTTTTGCTCAACATGCGAACTACTTTCTAATGATGAAATAATTATAAGTTATATTCCCAACATTTACTGTAAAAAGGGGAGGGATGGAAAGGGGGGATGGCAGTTTTACAGGGGGGTTGATTTTGATCATTTTTATTTCAGGGGGGATGCCATCCCCCCCTCATCCCCCCTCAACTCGAGTACTGGATGTGTGTGACCTGAGTGGTTTAAAGAACTTCTTGTAAAGCCATGGCTCTGATATGGGATCTATTTCCAGCTAGCCCGTCTTGACTTCAGAAGAAGAATGACCTGATACTGTCACCTCGGCCTCCTTACTGGACCCCACGGTTCCAATTAAAGACTTGTGATTGGCCTTGGATTTGGTGAAAGCATCTCAGGGTGGCAGCAGAGCAGTGTAGTGCTCTAATGATGCTGAATTGAAACTTAGGGAAGTTAAAAGTAGATGTGCCTATAAGGTGCTCAACATAAGTGGTGTCTTAAAGTCTCACTGTGCACCAATCGTGTTGTGCTTATAATGTGCTTGTTTAGTTATGAAGGGGCTTATTATCAACTGTCTTAAGGGATCGCTGTCAACAACCAGAAATGTATTAACAAAGTTAATAAATTGAAATGGGCACCACCTGATAAATCAGGAAACAAAGACTGAACAGCACAATCCGCCTCAAAATGGCTGTTCTATGCGTGCCAGCCTGTGACCAGGTGTGGCGCTATAGAGCAACAGAGAAAGTGTTAGTCCGAGCACAGACCTCTCCAACCAGCAAATGTTACAAGACTGTGTAAAATAGCCACAAACAACTTCTCTCGTTAAAATATATCAGAATTTATTAACAAGTATTAAGATGAACAAACACTTGAATCAAGATCCTGATATCTACTAACAAAAAGACAACCAGACTAACATAAGCAAATAAAACATTAAATGGAAAAGGTGTCATATGTATATATATATATATATATATATATATATATATATGTATGCTGGGGACGTATGGATGTACATGCGTGTGTGTGCGTGTTTGTATGTGAGAGATAAACTAAGTTGGCTTCAGAGGGCATGACATCACTTTCACACCTTGTTGTAAAACAATAGAACATTGCAAAGCATGTTGGGGGTTGAAGTCATTTCAGTGGTCCTTTGTCTCAAACTGCCATGTGCTCTTTGTGTAACCCATGGTGTGTGGCCCAACAAAGGTCAAGAATTCTGTGTTATTATCAATCTGAAATTAATCAATTTTATCATCAATCAATTACAATGCAGAGTAGACTGTCAACTGTGATAGAATTTCTCTTTGCCTTTGACAGGTTGTAAAGTATTTTGAACAGCCTGCATCCCAGCTGCCATCATCCGTCAATGTCAACAGAATAAAGAAATGTAGTTGAGATCCAGAGTTTTGACGCCTTTTTAGAAAATGGACTAAAGCCATTCAACCATTTTTTCTAGAATCTGAGGGTTTTCTGTAAAAGACTCATAATTGTCTGCTACAGCCTAATAAATAGGCTTTAGCATTTGTACTAAAGTACAAATAATTGGTTTCTTTCAGAAATGTGACCCTATGCTGAAAAAAGTTTTAAAATGAAAATAAGTGATTGAAGATAATGATTTGCAGGTCTCATAAATCAATATGTCATTTAAAACAGAACAGAAAAAAACATCTACAATGTTGAGAGAGAGACATTTTAAGATTTCATGAATAAGCATTAGCTCGCTTTGAATTTGATGGCAGCCACACATCTCAAAAAAGTTGGAATACTTGGAGCAAAAGGCAAGAAAAGTAAGCAGTACTGAAAATAAATACCTGGAGGAGCAACTTGCAACTAATAAGCTTTATTGGCAAAGGTTAGGTGACATAATTGGGTATGAAAAAAATAATCTAAAGAGGCATGTCAGAAGCAAATATGGACAGAGGAATCTCCACATTGAGAAGGATTTTCAGCACAATGTACCTCACTGTAAAATTGTGAAGACTTTGAACATAGTTCTAAATGCTGAAAAACTCAAACCACTTATTATTTATTGTTTATTATTATTATTATATCATGTTTTAAGTTGATGTAAGTCTAACGGATTCTAACTTTGAGTAAGATTGCCAACTGAAATAGATTTTCTTTTGTTCAGGGATTGTTTTTTTTTTTTTTTTTTTTAAATAATTGAATAATATCATCATTACCATGATATGATCTGATCATACTACAAATGGCATGGCTATCTAGCAATATGATTAACTGCTTCTTTTGTGTCATCAGTGTTATTGTCTAACGTTGGGAGTTGAGCTCTTTCTTGGCTCTAAGCCCAGTGTTGAGCAGAAAGTTTGTTTCACACTTCAGTTCATTACTTTCTGTGTGACAGGACAGCGTAAACCATGGACCTAAAACTGGAATTTTATTTGGAGAAATTCAGCATCTCACCCCTGAAATGAACTCCAGGCCTGTTTTATTGCCTAATGTGTGGGTCTGAAAAAAAAAAAAAAAAAAAGATTAGTTATGGCTTCCAGAAAGGTGCTATAAAAAGTTGACCAAAAGTTTTCCATCTGAAAAAACAAACAAACAAACAAACAAACAAAAAAAAAACATGGCTAAAAGTATTACATTATTTAAAAAATAAATTCAAACAGTCATAATTTCCTGATTATGGAACATGCATATAACATATAGTATGTACAAGCCCAATATATAAAAACAGACTGCAAAGATATGAAAATCTCAAACCCATATTTTATTCCTAAATAGAATATCAAGAACATGACACGTTGGTTCTGCGATGGACTGGCGACCTGTCCAGGGTGTACCCCTGCCTTTTGCCCGAAGTGAGCTGGGATAGACTCCAGCAGATCCCCGTGACCCTGCAGAGGATTAAGCAGGAATAGATAATGGATGGATGGATGACACACGTTGAAGCTGAGGCATTTCTTCATTTCATTTTGACTCTGATGGCAGCAACACATCTCAAAACAGTTGAAATAGGCTGATGTATATCATTGTGGAGCATCCCCTCTTCTTTTAACAGCTGTCTGGAAACGTCTGGGAGTGAGGAGACCAGTTGCTGGAGTTTAAGGAGAGAAATGTTGCCCCATTCTTGTCTGATGCAGGGCTCTAGCTGCTCAACAGTCCTAGGCCTTCACTGCCAGATTTTTGTGTTACGGTGTACCAAATGTTTTCTGGTGAAAGGGTTGGGGTGATCGGTCTGGACTGCAGACATAAAACTGGGATGATGGTTCCTATGGAGGCTGTTGTACAGTTTCTCTTTCTTGGTATAATTATTATTCCTTTTGTTTTCATCTACCGTTTTAACTTTTGGACTCTTTTAATTTTTTGCTTTGTATTATCAGGGTTGGGGAAAAAAATACTTGTGTTAACACACAGTAGTTGCTTAAGTTTAGGAAAAAAAATAGCTTGTAAGTCCTGAAATCTTGGAAAACAACATTATGACTATCTATGCTCTGCTCTTTATTAAGTATTTCACTGGAGTGTTTGGGTTGAAAATTTCAACCTTGGACAAATGTATGGTAGGTTAAAAGACATGGCGTACTATTAAAATCCCCATAATGTCTTGAATGAAATCCATTAGTTTTTATTTGATCTCTACAGCTTTTCAGAATGGCACCACAGTAGTGTTCTTTTCAGTGTTCTTTTCTTTTTTAAGCACTAGCCTTTATTTACAGTGTAAAGGAGACAGGAAACCAGGGCAGAGAGAGTGGGCAAGTAAAGGTTGGAACTGCGACCACTGGAGGAGGACTGAGCCTCTGTTCATGAGCCGCCTGCTTAAACCACTGTGCTACGCAGCAGTACATGATATGAGGTGCCGTGAGGAACATTATTCTGAATTAGCATTCACACACACATATGAAACCGAACTCTGTCACATACTATACTGAAAACCTTACACACATACAGGTGATACAACTGGAAATCCTCTCATACATACATGTATTTCACTAATTTCCAGTTGTATGTATAAAAAGATTTCACATGTATGTGTATAAGCTTTCACTTGTGTGTGTATGTGTAAGGTTTTCAGTATAGTATGTGAGAGAGTTGGGTTTCATATGTGTGTGTGTGAATGCTAATTCAGAATAATGTCCCTCACAGCACCTCATACCATGATGTGATTTTCTTTACAACATTTTCTACTAAGATTTTGTCTTGGTCGAGGTGTTGGACTTTTTTTATGTTTCTTAAGGTATTTCTAGTTAGACACTTTTCCTGTATTTTTTTTTCTCCTTGTTTCTTGTATCCCTTGTGCCCTGTTTTTGTGAACTTAACTTGATGTTTTACTGGAAGCCTGCTTCTTCTTGTGCTGTTCTGTTTGACTTCCCTTGGTCCCACCTTGTTACCCCTACCACCAAGTCTCCTGAGCTTCAGTCCTCAACACTTTTCCTGCTTAACAGATGTTTTGTTTTTTGTTTTTGTTGTTGTTTTTTTAAATTAAATCGTTTATTTTTGAAATATTTTTCTTGGTGGTTCAGGTCCTATGTGACTTAAAAGAGTTTTTTCTGGAGGTGACACTTTTTGACATCTGTTTTAAGGGTACCCATGACAACAGGAAGTGTGTTTACATGTGGGAGTAGCCAACTGATACTTTATTTTATCTATTGTTTGAATTAAAATTTCCTTAAGGGCAACGTACAAATGGGTTGAGGAAAACATGTTGTGGAAGTAGGGCAGGAGTAAAATGGATGGCAAGGAGAAGAAAGCTTAAACCATTTGTAAGTAAAGGGGTTCCAGTTAAGGTTCAGGTTCCACCAAAAGCTAAAGCGCAGTCTTCCAGTTACCTGTAACTTACAGAAACAATGCTTTAGCTGTCTCTTAAACATACTGCCTGCAGGTTTCTGTTCTGGCGCTGCCACTTAATGTATAAAGTAGCCTACTTTCATACAGATGGCCTATAAAACGAGAAATGCTCTATGGACAGCATTAAGATGTCTGGATAAAATGGAGATTAAAAATAAGAGCTGCAAATGGAATAGCAGACTGGGTTGGGTTATAGTGGCTGAGAGAAAACAAAAAAAACTCTCAGATTGGAGGAGTATTCCTGAAGTGCACATGACTAGTATTCACCTCTGTGCCTAGTGGTCCATGGTAAAGGTAAAGGGATCATTTAGAGTGATGAGATTTTTGAAAATTTAGACAGATCTCAGATCAAATCAGGGATTTAAAAAAAAAGGAGAGAAAAATGTGCCAGTGAAAGAGTCCTTAGCAGGACAATATTGATTGGTGGAGCAGAAAATGGCCCAGAGATCCAGGCTTATCAAAAAAAGTGTGTCAGCCAAGTTGAACAGCAAGTCCCCAGCTTGTTCAGCCTAGTGACAGTATTTCTGATGATGAAATTATGAGTCTATTCCTGTGATACTCAGAAGCTAAAGCCAATGTTCAATTTTCTGACAAGATTCCTGCTGACAGTATTTTCACCCAGAAAAAGTTTCACCTTAGAAGTTGGGAAGCAGCTACTAACTGAGTATGAAACTACTGAGAAATGAGGGGGTTCCTCGTGTAATAAAAGTGAGAATATTAACATGTGCTGCTCAGTTTAATGGCCACTACAGATGATACATCATTGATATTTTCTTGACAGTCCATAGGGTTCGTAGTTGAAGAAGTGACCCATTTAAATCCAGCTGGACACATATTAACAGTCGAGTGATGGCCCACCAGAATAATCAGGTTTCTGTTTGTGACCCTATAAACTTATATCATCCCTGTCCACAAGTACCCTGTATGCTAAGACTGAAAATAACAGCTGTACCAAATTTTCAACTGCTCAGAGTGTGTTCTTTTCAAAATGATACATTTTTGATACACAACACATAAACTTTTATGGGTTCAACAAGTGACAGATCAATTTATCTTTTCTGACAGTCTACTTTTGACAGCAGAGCCTTTCCCAGACATATTGCATACACTCACAAAAAAGCAATTTCATCTGAGCAACAAGCCTACCTGTGCTGTATGTCACATAAGTAACATTAGGCCTTACCTCAACCTTTACAGTCGTTTTGTTGTTTCAAGAAGACATACCCTTTTCTCAAAAGCTTCAAGTATTTCCCAAGATATTAATAATGTGTTTGTGATATGTTTTGATTAAAATGCCAAGAATAAAGTTTGAAAGAATCCATCTCAGTAATGTCTTCATGTAATGTCACAGCCAGCTTTAGGATATGAAGTCTGCCCCTCCCATTCAGAGCACACCTTTCCTCTGTGGGATGTGCCTTTTTATGAAGTCAGTCTTACAGCTTTTAGCTTGATCTTTGCTTCTGCATAGCAAATATGCACATAAGCTACGAACAGACCCGACACCATTTTTATACTGTTGTTGTTTGGGCCACTCTTTAATTACGCCACCAACAACTAGATAGTGGTCTGGGTTTTTTTCCACACTTGTGTAGATAGAAGTGCTGAGCACTGACTGCTCATCTTTTATAACATGACCGATAGATCAGCCTACAACAAATCTGTCATTTGGAAGGAGATTGGAAGGGATAGTCTCCAGCAAACCTCCATGACCCTGCACAGGAATAAGTAGGTTAGATAATGGATGGATGGATTTCTGGTTTATACATTGTGTAGTATTTATTGTCACAATGTGAACCCGTGTCACTTGTGTGACTGTGGAGACTCATAGACACACATATATACACACCATGTTCATATTGTTATTCTGTAATTTTGATTTTTCTTATTTTTATTAATTTCTGGTTCAAAAACAATTCTTAAGTTTTCTTTCATTGTAAATCCAGTAGATTTTGATTTTAATTCAGCTGGTCACTTTGACCCTGAAGATGAGATTTTCTTGTGTTAATTTATCAACATCACCCTAAAAAGAAAAGTTCAAAATATAGAATAATAAAAAAAAAAAAAAAAAAAAATCTGTCAGATTGAACTATTGTATTTCATAGATAGGTCTTTCCAATGCACATTTAAAAATGTTTTAACATTCATTAAAAAAATGAGTTAATTATTTTTATTGAACCATGATCTATGAGAGGTAAAGAGTAACAATGCACTAAATGTTGATTGAAATAATTAGTGATGGAGTTAATAATGAGATATAAACAGTGATTATTGGAAGTTTTTAGTTTTTCGACACTTGGATGATCAAATTGACCCGGGAACATTATTACTGTTCCTGGGAAAGGAACATAACAGGAGGGTTAAGGTGTGCAACAATATTGAGTGACCAATGTTGCATTTTTTGGTTTCAAACTTCAAACATGTATGTACTGAGTACATTTAGTACTGTACTTTTCTTCCTCAGACATAGTTTTGTAATGTGTGCAGAATGTGGATTTGCATTGTCTTGTTGAAAAATGCATGAATGTGTCTGGAAAAGATGTCATTTTGATGCCAGCATATGTGACGTTCAAACCTCTGTGTGCTTTTCTGCAGTAATGCTACCATCACTGAAATATAAATTGCCTTTGCCAAGGGTACTGATACAACCCCATACCATCACAGAGGCTGGCTTTTACACAATAACATAATATTAATAGCCAAAACTGGTTCAGTTTTAAAGGTACATAAAAACAAATGATCACCAGATTGTCTAAAAGACGTTTAGGAAAGTGTCTTCCAGATAAAAGCAACTGACTTTAGCTTTGGTACAAGAGGCAAAATCTGTTAATGTGTTTAACTGCACATCAATAATGGATTATTATTAAACGCTATTGGTAGGATAATGAACTTTATTGCTATATATTTTTAAAGAAATTAAGTATTTGTCACTGGATACCATGTGATGCCAGTATTTAACAATCCCAATACCCACAAACTAGTTTGTTCTCGTCCATGACATTCACACATACAACAACCTGTCAGTGTTTCTTGAAACAAGGTAGGAGTCCTGAAGTTGGGGGCCACCTTGCTCAGAAATTCCTGCTCACTAAATATTTTATCATATTAATGAATTTCATTTGGACCAAACTGTCAACTGAGTTTTAAAGTTGGATACAGTAATGAATCTTGACAAAGGCAGGTCAAGAAATGTTATGAAGCAAGACGGTGCATTCAGGGACCTGAGCACCCACAATATCACATTGCATCTGTCACTGTCACGGGTTGTAGCTATTATGAAATGAGGACTCAAGGTCCAGGAGTTCAAAAAACAAAAAAAAAAAGGTCTTTATTAAACAAAAATACAAACTTAGTTCCATGAAACCAGGGTGATGAGCAGGAACACATGAAGACAGGAGTGACGACAATGGACCACAAACAGAACGGGAGTGACAGGACTTATAAACACAGAGAAATAAACGTGAGGCAGGTGTGAACAATTAGGATGACAAGGGGGAGGAAGATGCAGAACCCAATCAAGACAATACTTCAAGAAACACATGAAACCAGAGACTCAGGACACGGGAGATGAGACGAAATACTCACAAAACCCAAAACACACACCGTGCACAACCAACACCATGACAGTCACCTTTTAACAGCCTTAAAAATAGGACAAAATGAATTAATGTATTTCAGTGCATGAAATACAATTTTGTTAGCACTTCAAGTAGTCCCTGCACAGCTAAATACATATACAAGTATGTTGTTAATACAAGAAGTGTTGTTATTGTCTTTGTGCCAGTTCTCTCTCTCTCTCAGCCACTGGACTGCCACTTCATCCAATTCTTTGCTGCTTTGGTGATATACATGGACCATGGTTACAGAGCCCACACATCTCAAAAAATTTCTCTAAAATTAAGCCATTTCATACAGTACAAAAAAATTCCAAGAAAAGAAACATTTCTTCAGAGGCAAGGATATTCAAAGAGAGATAGGACGTAAAAGAACAACATGGACTTGACGTTGGTGCTTCAACAAGGAGCTAGGCATGTTAACATTAGACACCAAGAAGAGCATTAAACATCCAAGAATTAAAAAAAAAAAAATGACAACAAACAAAACAAAAATACAGCAAAACCTGACAGTCAGGTAACTAGCAGGAAATCTGATCACAACTGTTTGGGGAAGCCCCCATGGTGTTTCCATGAGTTGTTGATGAGAGTATTGGCAGTACTGATCCAGTACAACCATCCATTTTTCTGAGCCTGAAGGCACGTAGTTAAATACAGATCCATCCATAATCCATACCCATTTAATCCCATCTCCGGTCACGGGGAACTGCTGGAGCCTATCCCAGCCTATCTCTTCGGGTGAAAGGCAGAGGTGTTAAATACAGATCAACATATTATTTAAGAAGTAGCTACATTTAACTCGCAGTCATTATAGAAAAGGGTCTTTAATGGTAATCATAATGCTTTTGTGGCCAAGGATGAAATTTTGACGCTACCACTGTAGGTTGGTCTGTTAAACTACGATGTATCAGTAATAATTATATAAATATAAATTATATTAGTAACAGTGGGTCATGTTTGCAGTGATGAGGATGAAGGAGGACCCAAGAGCAGGAGTTCAAAAACAAAAGGGTTTATTCCCCCCCCAAAAAAAAAAAAAACACTAAATCCAAAAATCCAAAACACAAAAATCCAAAGACACCAGAGGGGTGTACTACGAAGCAAGTTCGATACAGCCAGGCTTTCTTTGGGTGAGCTGGCTTAACAAACCTGAAATCAGAGACAATTGGTACCATGACGGTGGTTATCAACGATCTTTGTCGATCACGGCTTTCTGCTTTCTGCTCTGTGCGCGTTCACATAAAAGGGGGCGTTTGACGCGTCATTTGATCCCTATTCCGGATATAATGGATAGAGCGCGGTCCGCATATTTCAATTAGGAGGAGCAGATTTTAATAATGCAGGGCTATGAGGACTTCAGAGAAATCTTAAAGGCCAAACGCAACACCGTAGGTGCAAATAAAGCCAGAGAGGAGTGCTGGCAAAAAAATCGCAGATCGTGTAAATTCGTAAGTTATATTTATTTCACCACTTAATGCACCTTAATTAATCTCCCTCCCTCTTTTAGAGCACTCAAACTTTAAACTTAATGCAGCAGATTTAAACATTATGTAGGTCTGACTGTCCCATTATATATGATAAATGAAAATGACTTTAGCTTTTTGCTAAATCTATGTGAAATTAATTTAAGATTTAATATTATCTGTGATACCACCATACGCTCACCGGCCACTTTAATAGGTAATAGGGCTGGGCCAAAAAATCGATTTTTATATTAATCGCGATTTTTTTCTGGGGATTTTAAAAAATCGATTCTCATACAAGAATCGATTTTTATTTATTTAGTGGTGGGGTAAAGAGTTCGGGTGGCTCCGTGGAAATACTCTGCTCGCTGTCTCTTTTGTCATCTACACTTCCGGAAATAGAAGCGCGTGTGTCACCATAGTTACCAGAATGCCGGCAAATTCACGCGACAAAATGGCGGAGTGCAGCGAGCGGAGTACTTTCACAGAGTCTGAACTCTTTCCCACACTGCCCCACTTCAAATCAAACGTATGGACTTTATTTGGTTTTTATAAAAAGCACGCGGCAGGAGAGCTCGATATGAGGAAAGCCATATGTAAGCGTTGTCGCAGTCAAATCTCTTACTGTGGTAACACCACGAACATGACGGCGCACATCCTTCGCCACCACCCAGAGAGGTCGGAGCTCTCTGACAGGCTGGGTCCGCGTTTACTCGAGAGTTAAAGATACTGGCGGTGGCAGCTAATGTCAGGACTCGGGCAGTTAAATGATTATTCATTAACGTGGCGTGTTTGTCATGAAACAATCGTGTTGCCGTAGCGTGTTGTTACCGGTTTGTTTACCGGCAGCTGTAAAGCACAACGGATCACCAACATGACAGCGCTGCATGAGAACATATTCACGACACGTCTTGACCGGTGTAGGCTATTAGCGTTAGCAGTTGCTATCAACAGCATCTGTATCCGCAAAGAGAATAACGACGTGGATTTATTGTTGTTTACATCACGTAGCCTATGGAGCAACTGAACCGGGTAGAGGAAGACAACTTTAGGTAAGAAAATCAAGTTTTATTTAACGCTAGACAACTTTTAACATTAGCAACTATAGGCTGTATTGTCTCGGTTCTATTCGGGTAACTCGGTTCAGTTCGTGGTCGGAAACTAAAGACTCGGGTCGGGTTGGTTCCAGGTCCAAATATTGCGGGTCCATTCAGGTTTGGACTCCCGAACTTATGATAATAGCTCGGGTCGGGGCGGGTCGGTTTCGGGTCGAATTTTCACGGCTCCGTTCGGGGTTGGGTCCATGAAAGTGGACCCGTGAAGACCTCAGAACCCGAGGTCTTCAACCCTGGTCCTCGAGGCACCCTATCCAGCAGGTTTTAGAGGTTTCCCAGCTTCAACACACCTGATTTTAATTAATGGTCATTATCAGGTTGTCCTCAAAGTCTGCACAAGTCTGTTGATGACACAGCCACATGTATCACGGTGTGAAGAAGAAGGGGAAACATCTAAAACCTGCTGGATAGGTGCCTCGAGGACCAGGGTTGAAGACCTCTGCTCTAAACTACAGAAATTGCACATTTTTTTAAAATATTAAAACTTATTTAATCTTTATATTTGTATTATTATTTCATACTTGAAATAATAATATAATAATAAATATATATTATATATATTATATAATAATCAATAATTACATATAATAAATATAATTTAATATTATTATTATTATTTATTATTATATGATTTTTATATTTCAATAATTGAAATAAAAAAATCGCAATACTTGGTAAAATCGAAATGCAATACTTGTTTAATCAGAATCGCAATATAAATCGAATCGGGACCCAAAAATCGTAGGAGAATCGAATCGGCACAAAAGTGTATCGGCACAGCCCTAATAGGTAATACTGTGCAATCTAATACAATCCAATACAAACGCTTTGCTATATTCTACTTTTAATAAGCTTCTACATTTTCAGTTTTTGTTAACATTGTCAGAAAGGTAATAATAGATAATTCTACTTTATGTTTGTTATTGAAGTCATAGCTGGATTGTGTTTCATTGAAAAGTGTACCTAATATTTTGCCCCTTCATATATGTTAATGGAGTGGACAAAATATTAGAAACCGTTTTCAATATAATGCAGCCCAGTAGACCAGCAGCTATATAATACCATATAGACTAACCAGATTTTAATGGGCGTTCTAATAGCTGTGGTACCAGCACTACTAAAAGGACTTGGCAGCAAATAAAGACCAAGCACAAAAATATAATTCAAAGTGGTATGTAAGGTAGTTGCTTTCATAATTGTTTTCAGTATGTGGATAATATGTGTAAAAGTGTTAATATTACCTGAAGCAAACAGAAAAAAAAAAACCAAAAGAGGAAGACTGGAGGGGGGCCTCCTCCTCCAGAATATACTCCGGCAGAGGAGCTGGCCCTCGCCACTAACGAGGGACGGCCAATTATGGGGGGAGTTTCAAGGGTTGAGTCTGACCCTGGTGCTGGTAGCTCCCAGCAACATCTGTTTGTCCTGGGTATGTATAAGTGGTTTGGTGGTAAAGTAGTAAATGCATATTTGTAGTGGTAATTACAGTTAAAGGAGACACTATGACGTTGCCAGAGCCACCAGCACATGCCATTTTTGACCCTCACACAGAGGTAACTATCAAAGCAAAGTGTCATATACTCTTATCAGTGTTTGCTGAACTGTTAAATCTACTTTATGCAGTACTTACATGATTTTTCAGGAGATCCATGACGAGGACACAGTGTCTGTGCAATCAGCAGCTGTGGTGGTAAATGTATAGCTTAACCTAATTATGCCTAATGTGTCATTGAAAGGCTTGTGGTAGTCTGCACAGTCTTAACTGCTTCTGGGGACCTCAACAAGGGAAAGTAATTGAGTGTCTATGCTTGCCAATTTATTTCACAGGAAGATGATGACATTGTAGACTCTCCTCGGCCTGTGGCCTCCACCTCTAGGCCTTCACGATTGACTGGAAGGAGGGTATTATATTCTAGAGTATTCTTACATATGTCCATCTTTCTTAAAGTGAGCCTTACCAAGAACCAACCATGCTAATACCTTTTACACAGATTGGAGCAGACAATGTGAGAGCCCTTTATAAAAGAAATCTGAAGCTGGATAACAAAAAAAAAAAGTTGGAAATTAAAAAGCTCAAATTGGAGATTGAGCAACTGGAGAAGGCATGTAAATGGTAATTATTTATTTTGGTTAAACATAATTGACATTTTATACTTACGACTGTTTTCTCTTTTCACAGCAAAGGCAGAACAATTAAAATGAGGAAAAACACATCCTGTGAGGTAGTCCTTTTTTTTCAAGGTTCAAAGTTGACCTGTTTTTGTACAAAAGGTTTGCATAATTAAAGCTAAGGTCTTGACCAATAGGCGCCGTTCGGCAGCTAGAGGAAATTTATTTTCTCTGATCATATTTCATAGGTAACACTATTGGGCCATAACCTTTTCAATTATTTTGATTGTTACGGCCCAGATATGGCGAGTTAGCCTAGTAGTAGAAATAAGGGGAGTAACAAGGCATGTAGATCTGGTGGCAAGCCGTTTATTAAAAGTAAGGCAAAAATAATATATATAATATAACAAGATCAACTTGATCCGCAACAAACGATCCAACACTGCAACAAAAGAGCCAACAAAGGTCAACAATTTTAAATACACAATATGCCACACTAACCAACAAATTCTCTCAATGGCGGCAGATCTGTCTGTGGCTGACAGTCTGCCACGACTGCAGTTCTGACAGGTCCTTTATAGAGGGGAGGATGATGGAAGGAGGGCCCAGGTGATGGCAACGCCGCTCAGCTGATTCAAGGGGATGGAGCTTCGAAAGGGAATCCCACAACATCACTCCGTCTTCCTGTCCGCAGGCGACAGCCCACAGGACACACAATGCCACCGGCTCTCGTGGTCCGCAACATTGATAAAATGTACAATCGTAGACCGTAGCTTTAAATCAAAGTTGTAGCCTCTCAACATAAACAGCACATAGGCTAGAGTATTTACAGATAATAATATAAGTGGGAATACAACAGAAACTAAGTAAGATGACATGAAATGACATAATGCTAGGCCTACATAAAAAACTGCGTGGTGATGGCCCATCTGACAGCTGCTCCAGTTGGGTGATCCAGGGTGATGGGGTCCACTACATCAGCTGCCACCAATGGCACATGGGGGACTCCCTCCTTCCTGATTGTGGCTATGTTGTGGAGCACCACACATGCAGCCACAGTCTGGCAGGCCCGCTCAGGAGAGACCCTCAGGCCACGGAGACAGTTGAATCGTGATTTGATGACCCCAAAGGTCATCTCTATCCTGACCCTGCATTTGGATAAGGCTACGTTGTAGCGCCTCTCTGCTGGTGTCTGTGGGTCAGGATAGGGGGTCATCAAATAACGGGTGCAAGGGTATCCTCTGTCCCCCAGCAGCAGTCCATCAAAGTGCCCTGTGAATCAAGGGAGAGGAAATTACTTCTTCAGTACCTCAACTAAACAGGCAATATAATTGTGTGGTCATATTTGCCATACCTTGCTCAAACCGGTGACCCAGTGATGACTCCCGGAAGACCCGGGCCATTTGGCATCAATACTTGTGACCATCAACTGGTGGTCACAAGTCATCTGCAAAGGCATTTCAGGTTAATTTCACAGTGCAAGTACTGAAATAGAAAAACTGTGTGTATGTATGTATGTATACACACACACATATTCAGGCCTGTATATTATTTCTGACAATTGTGCAACATCCACTGTGTAGGCCTAGCACTACAAAGCTTCAGTGTACCTGCATGCTATGTGCCACCAATCACCTTACAACAATGAGCACCAAATGGTTTACCTGAACATTGATGCTATGAAATGACTTTCTATTCACAAAATCACCCTCATGTTCCCAAAGCTCCAGTGATTGCAATGTATTGCCCTATCACCCTGGGGAATCCTATGAATGAATTATATTAAAACATCTCACATGAAATTCCACGACGTTTCTTTTATTTGAAGCATGGGCAGATGGCCAGGGAATACTACAAACATATTCAGCAGTTTAGTAAAAGCAAGTACAACCTTGCGAATAGCGCGGCCTACAGTATTCTTGCTCAGATTTTCTGCATCACCAACTGAATGCATGTAGGTTCCCGTGGCAAAGAAACGCAAAGAAACGCACACCGTTTGCGCTACTGTGAGCGCACGGCTGCGTTTGGTGGCGTTGCCAATATCTGGCTCTAGCAGATTACAAATGTAACGTATTCCCTCAGAAATCTCTAGCGTTCATAGAGAATATGGTCATGGGAAGCCAGCGGATCAGTACGGTCTCTGAAAACTCTCTCCCTCCTTAGAGATCCTTGCACAATCCTGGTGCTCAAGCTCAAATTTCTCAAAAAAGGCGATGCCATCTCTGAAAGCGGGGCTAAGTGAAGGGGCGGCGCCATTTATAGCCGATTTGAGCCAAAACTCTGCACATAACCTGCTCTGGAACAGGTTAAGCTTGCAGAGTAAGTTACCATGGTGATCTAGCCAGGTTAAAAGAGAGCCACCTTCGTGGTACTGGAAATCCTGGCTTTAGACTCAACATACCTCACTTACCCTCTAATCTCACTTCGTACACCCCTCAGAAATCCAAAGGTCCAAAAACACAAAAACACAAAAATACAAACTTAACTTAAATGTCCACGACCAGGAAGAGGAGAAGAACAATGAGAGAACAGACAGGACTGCAAAACACATCACATTCCACAAAGACTACAACAACTAATGGACCCACACAGACCAGGGAGAAGACAAGACTTAAATACACAGAGTAACAAACGAGGGGCAGGTGCAGGGAATCAAGGTAACGAGAGGAAGGAAGCAAAGCAGAAAACAATGAAGACAAGACAGACCTTTCAAAGTAAAACAGGGAAAGACACCGACTTGACACAGACATATACATATAGGGCTGCCATGGCCGACCAGGCCATGACACAGTGATTGTAACTGAAGATTGAAATCTAGAAATTTAAACTAAAAGACCTTGAAATGCTCAAAAATAAAGGAAAGATAGTTAAGATGCATGATGAGAGTTGTGAAAACGACATTAACTGACTTTGACATCAACAACAAACTGACAGCCCTCAAATTAAATCAGAAAAGCAAATAAATCAAAGACTAAAAGGAAACATAATAATAAATAGCAAAAATGAGCAGTAAACATTTGAAAAACAAACTGAGATTGTTTGGACAAACAATTTGCTGAAGAAGAATTGTGGAAACGCCTCTAGGTGTGATGCAAACAAAACCAGAGGCATCTCTTTTGACCTCCAACATTCCAAATTTTGCTTTTACATCATATACGCATCTTTACAGATTAAAATCACGTGGTTTTACAATTAGCCATAACAATTTTTTAGCACTCATAATAGTATTAATAATATCATATTATATTTCAATATTTATTATTATCTTTATATTTATTTTTTTTTTTTTTAGTTATAGAAATACATCATTGTCCAACCAATTACCTTCCAGTCTGGCCTGTTTAACCTTTGGCCTGTGCAGTGTTCAAAAGCTGTGGGTATTTAACATTGTAGAGCACCTTGGAAATCCAAGACTGATGCATTCAGAGTAGAGGTCTTCGGAACAACCCGAAAACCTGAGGTTCCGACCCGACCAGAATAAGATTTGGGTTCGGGTTGGAATCGGTACAGTTAGTCTCGGGTCCGGTCGGTGCTCTCTGACAGGCTGGGTCCATGTTTACCTGAGAGAGAGGTAAAGATATTGGCGGTGGCAGCTGTCACCCCCCCCCCCCCCCCCACACAACACACACACACACACACACACACTTCTTTTTTTTCTCTCTACTTCAGTTTAGGCCAGTCATACTTCACTTCATTTCAGCTGTTAAATGGGCTGATAGCATGCAGAGACCTCAGCTGTGTGGCACACTTTAAATGAAGTGACAAATTGATCAATGAAACTCATTCCCCATTGCATTAATCCAAGAAAGAAAAAAACTAAATAAATCAATACATACACTCTAAAAAACAATACTGCACATTACTTCATTCAATCAGTGCAGCAATTTTACACTTAAAAATATTGAGTTGATATGAAAGGTATGCTCATGAATTTTGATTTTGTCAACTCAAATACTCATCATGATGATATTCAATATTTTTTATTTAGTATGCATACCTAAATATTGCTGTCACATTTACTGGCTCCCTGAATCATTTCTTTCAGTGTATATATATATATATATATTCATTAATAACTTGTTCGAGATGTATACAGGTCTGTCCGATAAGAGTTAAAGAAGTTAAAAAAGGTAACTTGTTTTATGTTGTCAGTATTAATTTTACTTTTTTTTTAAAGCTGCTGAATTTATATAAGAGCAGAACCAAAACATTGAAAGTTAGTTATTTTACCAGATGCTAAGATCTGGCTTTTTACTTTTAATTTGGTGGGCATTGATATTTCTAATTCTCAAGGAGCAAAATCTTTCCATTTAGATATATAATATTGGACTCAATCTATAAGCAAATGAAAATTGCTTATATTAAATCCACTAGTCCTTTCTAAATGTTGTGAGATAAAGTCTGAACAGGTTCTGTTGAAAGGTAAAGAGGCCTGTGAGATAATGTATGGTGGCAGTAGACTTGATTATTATTCAATTAATTGTGGAAACCCCTGTGCTGTCTTCATTCATATCCAACCTCTTTTATCATCAGAGAACTGGCCGACTCAATGGAGTAACCTGCCAGATATTACAATCACTTTTCTCTGGTTAGTTAACCAGGTTTCAAAAATAGACGCAACACTACCTATCCTTCAAGAACCATAAGTATCAGAGAAAGACTTCTTCCCAATTTAACGGAAATAAAACTGGAGTGTTGGCCTGTTCTCCTTATGAAGGTGACTCGAGCATTTTGAAAAAGGCAGTTAAAAACAGTTTGTCTGGCACATATGGATGGAAACTGCTGACGTAGTGCTGCTGTGATGTGAAGGCAGCTGTTATTCTTTTTTTCTTGATGGGAGCTTGTTCATGAGTTTTAAGGTCTGAACCTGCTGAATTATAATTTTTCTTTATAGTGATAAATATAGACAGTTCTGGAAAAGAACTCAAACAGCTGAATATGTAGCTGTAAATATAATCCATATTGTTATCAAGTAATTTATGGCTGTCATTTTCTACATGCACATGCTAACCCTAACCACCCAGTTTTACAGTCTGTGGATGCAGTTTTATGCAGATTGGTGCAGCTTTTCCCATCTTTACTTCTGAGAGACTCTGCCTCTTTAAAATTCCTTTTTTACACCCAGTCAGGCCACTGACCTGTTTCCAGTTAACCGTATCAGTTACAAGATGTTCTTCCAGGTTCTTTTCTTTTTAATACTGATTTCTTTTCCAGTCCAATGCCCATGTCTCAACTTTTTTTTTATGTAATATGTGGCTGACATCACATTGAAAAAGATTGGAAAATTATTTCTGAAATGATGAAATATTTAACTTTGAACATTTGGTATGTTTTCTATGTTAATGTCTTTTCATGGTTTTTTTTTTTCATTTATTATTTAATTGCATCTCTGTTATTAAATGCTTAATCAAAGTTATAACACAGTGGATCTTGGGATCATTCCCAGAAGCGTTATGGTCCATACTTCTGCATTTGCAAGCTAAAAGTGTTGAGAATGTCACATATGACCCTTTCATGTTACATAACTACAGGGGAAAGTAAAACCATGTGAACCCCTTGGAACTAACTGGATGATGACACATGGTCCAGGCCCAGGCAGTGAAGCAAACCCAACTTAGCTTACCTCACCACACTTCACCACTGAGATAATTAAACTGTGCCCTTTTTGTGCCATGCATAGAGATGAGTAGTCTTTCTGAAGAATTCAGCCTTTATTTCATCGACCAACAAATATTTTTTCCAGTAGTATTATAGATTATCACAGTGCTGTTTGGCATATTCAGGTAAGCAGCAATGATTTTTCTGTTGGTTCCTGAGACCTGAGCTTTTGTTTGGCATGAATTATAATTTTTCTTTATAGTGTTAAATATAGACAGTTCTGGAAAAGAACTCTAACAGCTGAATATATAGCTGTAAATATAATGGAGTTGATGAAATGCTGCCCTGAGTTTGCAAGCATAGGAACACATTACATGTCAGACGGTGCACGCCAGCTTTCCCAGAGCAACGCTTTGAGGTCGACCATTCCTGGAAGATGCACAGCACAAGTTGTGGTGAGGAAGTAAGTGGTGAGGTAATGAAGTGACCTGATGCTTTTGCCTTGCTGTGTAAGGTGCACACATCCCAACTCAGTGACAGACTTAGTCAAGTATACCTGAAGTCACTGCCAAGTGAATTGCAGTAAAGTATCGTCTTCAAACAATAGCCAGCTGTTGGCTAAAGTCAAATCAGTGAGGTGCATCAACATCCGAACTGTCTACTTCTTGGTTTAGATGCATTTGCTAGTAGCTCAACATTCTATCAACCAAGTCAACTCCACCCATCTTGGCATTGTACGCAAATACAATATTGGTTTGGGACATTGCATACTGTCGTTCTTGGAACTGGCAATCTTCTGGGCAGCATGAACCCTGTAAATGGGTTGTCATACCCCTTCAGTACAGGAGTCCTATCATGTCTGGTAAGTGATGCTGAAGAACCTCGTCATTGCTGTTCGTGATTTGGTCACTCGGTAGCTTCTGCAGTTCTTTGCTGACCTGGTTCTCCTTTACTGTGCCAGTCAGGTACACCTGCTTCTCTAACATTTTAACCACAATTTCCATGGTTGTATATAACTGATTACAGCATACTTTTGTACTAGGATGCAGAGTTTTAGCCAGTAATTTGATTATCAAAGTCCAGCACAATGCTGTCTACTGAAGTTAGATAAATTTCATCAACTCAACTGTGGAGGTAGCTACTACTCTTAGCTCGTGATCATAGCGTTTGTGAAACATGCGTTGTGTTTTATCTATACTGTGTTGATATATTGCTCCACATAGTCCAGTGGCTGCCATTCTTCTCACTCATGCAGCCTTTCATCTTCAGCCCCAAACTGAACTAAGTCTGGAATAAATGCACCAGACTTCCACTGCTCTCCACGTCCATCTTTGCAAGGTTCTGGCTCATCATCAACATCCACACTTTTAAGATGTTAACCTTTACATGCAGGTCCTCTGGATCTCTTTTATATATGTGGACTGAGCTGTGGTTCACTGACATTATCATTCCCACTCTGTTGATTAGATTGTCATTAATCAGGTGGAATATATCAGTTGTCTCCTACTGTTGTACTTTACAGTCATTCAGCTTTTGATAGAGAAATAAGCCCTAGAAATGTATCACAAAAGTTAAAAATCAATGTAAACTAATTTGCACCGCATGCAAGAACAATTTCTGCACCTAAACTGTTGCTTTCCTACCAAATTTTTCCAAGAAACATTTGCTCACATTTAAACCTACACTTGAACTACACTTATAATAAAATCCTGATGTCCTCAAATGAGTACTTCCTAGTTAACGGCATTGTAGCTGACATTCCTGCCATCTTACGCTGGTTAGTGTATGAAGTTTTTGCTGCCAATAGATAACAAAAAGGGGCTCGCTAAAGAGGACAACAGGTCTAAGTGAAGCAGAATGAAGAATAAGCTGCTGCAATCCCAAATCTAATGTCTACATATGAGGGCGCAGGGTTGCAGGAGGGTAGAGCAGCAGCAGCTACTCTGGTGTCCATTGTGCCTTTGTAGTGAAGTAATTAGTCTATGGTCTGGGGTACTTTTTCTACCAAATCGAGTGTTGCGGACCTTGTGTTGTATTTTCAGACCAAGGTCGTGCTCTGGTTTGCATACACACAGGAGTGACATTAAGGAAATCAGTGAAGAATAAAAGACTTGTTTAATGTGGTTTGGAGCACAAAGACGATGTTGCAATCAGTAGTTTTAACAAGCCAGAAAATAGTAAAAATTGGATTGTGCTGTGTTAAGTTCTTGGAAAAATATGCTCCTATTGAATTTTCAGAATGTTACTTTTTTTAAACTCAAAATAAAATATCACCCCCAGATTATTTCTGAAATTTCAGATTTATCATGAAATTAAATCTTCAACTTTTGTATGTTATAACTTATGAGCTGAGTATTAAATTGTGTTTTTTTTTATAATTCACAAAACTGTCATCTGTTATTTTTTTATTTGTTTTATTCATTGGATGCATTCATGCCATCCACTGCCTCAAACTTATTGTTGCAACAGAGCTGAAACTATCTGCAATAATTCACTTGAAATGCTTTGAAAAAAAGAGAAGAAAGAACAACTAGGCTTTTGATGAAAGCGTGGCAGCTCTAAAGTCTGCACTGAGGAGGATGATGTTCTGTTTTGAAAACCATTTAGTTTACCTATAGAAAGGTGAAAAAATAAATGTCCTTATCTACTGCTGCTGTTTGGCAGATGGAGACGGGACAGCTTTAATTTACAGAACTGATCCTGCTGCAGCCGTGGGACACTATTTAGTAGTCAAAGAAAACACTCCAACATCCATAATTTGTTTGTTGTGTGAGACGGGGTCTGAAAGCAAATTTCAAAGTGACATGTGACTTGATAATTCTGTGAGTAGGCAGTAAAGCACAGAACTGGGCTCTGGCCCAATCTGGCCACAGCAAGAAACTGATGCAGATCCAGCTCCCTATTAAAGGTAAGGTAATCGCAGAGAGACAAGTAATAATACACCACCCTAAACTAGCAGTCCTACATGAGATATAAATGTCAAAGAGTGTAAGAGACAGTGATAAAGGACCTCACACGAGAGAAAAAGAGGAATGAGGAGAGAACAGCACCATTTGGCGGTTTATCATCTTTGTCCAACTCCACAGCAGCTCCAAAGCTCCACTCTGACTGTAATGGTTTGTCTTCACACATTTTCATCATTAAACACCACGGCAGCATCAATATTGACTATATTTGCACAAAAAGCAAAACTATCAAACAACAACAAACAATCAAAATTTGAAATTCATTTTGGACACCGTGTCAGCTTGTCATCAGCAGACAGTTCAACAGCCTGCATCTCTGATGGTGTGGGGGGTGCATTAGTGTCTGTCCTGTGAGCAGCTTACACTGGAAAGGCACCATCAACGCTGAAGCAGAGGTTTTAGAGCAACATCTGCTCCCATCCAGACAATGTCGTTTCCAGGTAAGACCCTGCTTTTTTCAGCAACAGTGGCAAACTACATACTCGATCCATCACAAGAGCGCTACTGCCTGCAGTCCAGACTTTAACCAGCAGAAAACATTTGAGCCTCAAAAATCCAGCTAAGGCCCAGGACTGTTCAGCAGCTAGAATCCTGAATCAGACAACTTCCCTCCCCTAAAACAACTGGTCAACTGGTCTCCTCACTCAGTTTCTGTTCTATTAAAAATGAAATATAGGTTTATGAGATTTGCAGATTACTGTATTCTGTCCTAATTTACATTTTACACAGCACACTATATTATATTTATTATATTATATTATAAATGGGTCTCAATTAACTGAATATGTCATTTTCTCTTGCCGTATCTCCCCCCAAAGTTTCTGTGGGCAGCCCCACATGCATGGTGTGCAATAAAACATGATGTTACGTGAACAACCATGAACAGCTATTAGCGCTAGAAAAGACAGTTAAAGGTACTCAAGAGAAAGCTCAGGCATAAAGTTAATAGTCGGCTTGTAAAAAAGATAACAGCAAGATGTTCTTTGTTTCTCAGGTAACACCTCCCTCAGTTTCACCTCTGGGATGTGGCTACTTCCATCTGTCACCTGTCTGTCTTCTCTGGCTTTGCTCTGACAGCTCATATTCCTTTCTCTCCTCTCTCCTTTCTTTCTGTCTATCTCACTTCTAAATTGTTTCTCCTTTCTCCTGCATCACTTTCGTCTTTCTCTGTAACAGGGATAAAATAGAAGTTAATGAAGTGTACCCTCCATAAATTCATAAAGTTTGCAACACTATTACAATGTACAGCTTTGACATCATTGTGGAATCCACCACAGTGAATGAGGGTGAACCAAAGGCTGCTTTGGCATCATAACCGTCATTTTGTAATCAAAAGGGGAGTCATTCTCCCCTTTCTTTCTTCCTTTCTGTATACACTGTAAAAAAAAATAAAATAAATACAAAAACAGTTATTTTCTGGCAGCTGGGCGCCAGAAAAATACTGTGAAATAACAGAAAATTACTTTCTCATAAAAATACAGTTTTTTTCCATAATTAAAATACAGTTTGTAGTTGTAATTTTAACAAGATTTTGCCTTATTTTTTAGGTTGTTTTTAACATTTAATTAGAAACATTTTCACATTTTAAAACAATTACATTTTTTACCAAGAAATATGGTCAGTAAATGCTGTATTACAAATAATAATGCTTAAATTTACAGAAATGTGCTATTATTAATTGGTTTCAATTATATTATTTTATATAAAAATGTTGTAAAATAATTTGTGTTTGATGTAATATAACAGTATATGACACAAAAACAATGTTGATTGATCTTTCAAAACATGTCAAAAAACTGTTGAAAAACCAGATATTGGGTTTAAAATTGCTACAATTTTAAGGACTGTAGCCTTTGCATCGTATTGGTGCCCAGTCTACAATACCTGACAGAGCCATGGCACTAGCAAAAGGAGTATTTTGTCAACTTCCTGTTTTTCACAGCACAAGTTTTGTTTTGCACACTTTATTGAACAAACTCAGGGGTACTGATTCAAACACAGAGGGACTTAACTCAGGGTGACACAAATTAACATGTTAAATGTAAGGAGTATGAATCCACAGGGGGTCAAACAAGCAACAGACTTTACATGGCAGCATTAAATCAAATAGCTAACAAATAAACACAGATAAGCACCTAAACAAGCAGGGCTGCAAAGGATGCTGGGAAAGACCCAAAAGGACCTGCCAGATCACTAGCAGTTTTACAGTTTATTCCCTTAAATAATAGACAAATATTTGTGAAATTACGACATATTTGTGTACATATTTTAACAATAAATATATGTATTTTTAATGGGTTTTTTTTTTGTAAAAGAACAGAAATGATTTAATGTTATTTTACATTTGACATGTAAAATCACAGTCTATTTTTGTAAATTAAATGGTATTTTAAAAATACAGTAAAATTCTGTTATATAACAAATTTTTTACAGTGTACTTAAAGAGGCCGATCAATGAAAATAATTGCCAAAAATTGCCATTTCTAGTAACACTTGAACTAATCGTCTATTTTGTGCATTGAACATTATAAACTAAACAGAGCAGCTCAGTTCTGTCAAAACTAGAGACAAAATATAAACTTAACTATAGTACATTACTTGAAATAATGAAGTTCATCTTCCTCTCTCGCTCTCCCCTTCACCCCTGATAGCTGTTTCAAGCTGTGCTCAGTACACTAATACATTGGACTGCTAGATAAGCATTATGGTCGGCACTTCAGAGACCCAGAAAGGTTGACCTTAGCTTGTATTTTGAGTCAACATCTTCAACATTTCAAGCTGAGCTGTGTGTCATGTGCTGATACGACAGATGTGGCGACAACTGTGAGCTAGTGCAGGCAGATAACTCGAGTGACAGTTTGTGCAGATGTCCCTTCTCTCTGCATGGTTCAGTCCAATTATAGGTGGTTTGGTCAAGGAGCAAAATGGTGCCGATCTCAGTGTACAACTGGCAAGCTTGGTGCTCCTCAAAAACATGTGAAATTCTTTGATTATAAGAGTGTCTTTTTTAGAGTGTGTTTGGAGAGTCTCATTATTTCAGGCGACTGTAGTTCATTTCATGCACAGCGTGAGGAGGAGAGTTGTGCTGCTTCCAGTGCTACAGTTCATGTGTCTTCTCAATCCCTCAGTGGGTGGTCTGTAGATTGCGCTCTGGAAGAGCTCGTGTGTCATCAGGTCTTAACAGTGAAGAGCTTTTCCCTCACCTCTTCACCTTGTGAGAACCCACTGTGATCCCAAATCTAAATACCACTTACTCCACAGGAAAGTTTTGATGTGTTGTGTCATCATTTGCTTCCAGCGTAGAGCAACTGACCTGACTCCCCAGAGAACTGCTCAGCCTTGGTTCTATGAGCCACACAATTGCTGCTGAGACTTTTTTTTTGTTTTGGCCCATTGAAGACGTCTCTCCTCATTCTTTAAGAAATGCCGCAGCTATTCCCTCAGCTCTTCACATGCCCACATCTACCATCAACATCTGCATACCAAAAGCTGAACATAACAGAATCCTGGCCACAATAAGCTCGTAACTTCATCTGTTTTTGCACATGAGGTGGATGCTAGGTTAAGATATTTACATTTTTCCAAGAAATTTTTTAATTTAATAGATGAATTTATAAGAAAATGCTTTACCTTGACTGATGCTATGGGATCACGTTGCAGTTTTACTGTCTAACCTCATTCTGAAGATTGTACTTTACATTTACATGCTGATTATGTCGTGTTGAGGGATAAAGTTGTTGTTCACCACTTCCAATAGTACAGTGGTACCTCTACTTACGAACGTCTCTACATACGGAGTTTTCAGGTTATGAAACGCCTCAACGAGAAAATATTGCCTCTTGTTACGAAAGAAATTTGAGGATATGAAAGGCAAAAATACAGTACGCGCCGCTACTCGCAGCTCCCAGAGTTAACCGAACATAAACATACTTGTAGCTGCTCTGCCATTGGCTATCGGCTAGCATCTTCCTGACATTTTAGGAAAATTCCATGAAGTTTCAGAATTTGTTGGAAAGAATCACCCAGAAAAAATGTTCACTAGTTGGCTATCGCTCATTATGATGATGTTTGCCTTGCACATTTTTGAAGGATTGTTAAAAGCCGACAAAACGTCCATCAGGCAAAAACCACTGCTGAGAGAGAAAAGGTGACGACGATAGCAGTTAAAAGGTAAATTAATATAATTTTTATTCTTTACTTTAGTCTTTGTTTTTTTACATTATGTACAACTACATAATGTTACATGTTTGGATGCATCTTTATGATTTATAAAAAAATTATGTCCGAATTTTGGGGGGCTTGGAACGGATTAGGGCATTTACATGGTAAATCTGTTTCTACTTATGGAATTTTCAGGTTATCAAACTACTTCCAGAACCAATTAAGTTCGTAAATAGAGGTACCACTGTATATGCTTTCATCAGCTAGATATTTTTCGTGAGAATGCCTTGGAATGGATGATGTCTTGGTCATACATGGCAGTTTCTCACTTCGTTCACTTCATACTGTGAACAGCAAACTGCCATAAACTCCTCTGCATACTTTCTATTCTGATTAACAGTTAAAACTTTTCTGAAACTGAAAAAAACTGTGTGGAAAATGCAATGATCACAAACAGAATAGCTGATAAAGAAAGGTATTCGTTTGAGGCTGTATTTACCACATTTTAAGACTTGTTGAAGACCAGGTGATTTAAAAAGAATATTCTGATGTGTAAAACCTTTAAATTGGAAGAGGATGTAGTGCTTTTTCACTTGGCTCTTTTAGGCCAGTCTCTATCAGATAGTAGGCTAGTAAAAACGATGACATGGTTTGGGCCACGGGTCACTCATTTACTTGACTGCTTGGATCTTCATAAATCTTGTATATGAAGTTTAAATCACTTTTGCGAAAGGTGGGTTATTTTTACTGTTTCTTTGTTTCTTTGCAAATATTTGTTCTCTTACTTTGTAACAAACATTTATAGGTATCTTTTCA